>BFEA01000526.1:5595-16476 GCA_003427395.1 Chara braunii | reverse complement strand
GAGAAAAAAAGAGAGAGAGAGAGAGAGAGAGTCGAGAGAGGTGATGACCAGATCTGAAAGAGAGACATTCGACATGACCGCCATGCACTCATGCCAAAGATAAAGATCCGCAACAACAAAGGCGCATTCGCCGTTAATTCCAATATGGCCCCGGGCCAATCATTCACTCAACTCCAATCATCGATCCTCATACCCGCACCGACGATCCCGGCCGTCGCGTGCTAATTCCTACCATTGCGATCGTCACCCCGCTGTCGTAAACTTGACACGGTGCGCCCAGATCCCACAGTCCATCGTGGCGATCAAGCGCGCAACCGGCCAGCCTATCGTCAGCCCGACAGGACTTTCCGACTCGCATCAATCCACTCTGCCTGGCCACTGCTTCCCGAAAGCTAGCTGAGAACGTGAGAGAGCTTCACAGATGCGCTTGCGGGTTTTATAGTTGCGACAGGGGAGATAGAAGGGGGAGAAGGCGACCGGAAAGCTGAGGTGTAAGAGGAGAAGCAGGAGGAGAAGACTTTGAGAAGAGTGCTCTACGAACGCCATGCTGATCCTTCGGAACTCAAGGTTCAACCAATCAGATTCGTCACGCAATAGGAAGGTCCTATCGATCTACGCACTTGATTGGCGAGCGGGAGTTATCGGGGGATTGACCGGGCGTCGTACGCCAAACTTAGAGGGTGTGAAGAGAAAAGGCGCGAAAGGTGGTGCAAGACGGGTCCAAGATTCAGATGATCAAGAAAGGGAAATGGGCGCGCGAAAGTAAGGCGGGAGAGAGAGAGGGAGGAGGAAAAACAGTTACGGGGAGAGAGAAAAAGGAGGGAGAAGGGAAGGGAGGCGCGGGAGGGAGCGATGCGGGGGACAGAAAGGAAGAAGCTTTTGCATGCATGGTGCAGTCAACAAAAAAAGAAAAAGGCACCGAAATAGTTACAGCTTGCTTCTATCCTAATTCAAAAATTGAAATCACCATATCCGCGCGCGAAAAAGCGACGAGGGAACAGAAAATCCTACGCCTATTCGTATTTAAGTAAAATTCCGAGAGTTTTCCCCGACGCGCCCAAGAACATTCATGCATCCAAAAAGGACACGTCGAAGTTCCGCTTATGCCGGAATTCCCAACCACTGAGCCCAATTCCCAGTGCGCTCGCTAAAGCGCACGCAAATTCCAATGTATATTCCGATTTTGCAAAAAGAAAAACAGAACTCAATAGTCAAAAAAGCTTTTCAAAAAGAAGAACGCGACACCCGAAACCGGCACCTGAAGGCAGAAAAATCAAAACGGGGCTTTCTTGGGGTTGGTATGATACAAGCAAAAGAAAGGGTACGAAAGATAGCACGGGGTCGGGGAGTGGTTCGTCACAATAGTCTCATTCTCCTGCTCTACCAGGGCTAGCTGTTGGCCCTCTATCCTTTCCTACCCTTGGAATTCCCTGCGTTCATCCAACTTGATTGTTGTAAGTTTGAAGAAGGATTCTCCCTCCACAGGTAAGTCCTCTTTGTACCATGTACCCACCGCATTTGTTCTTTCCGTGTTCAAGAGTGAGACCCAGTCCGTAGGGATGGTCTGCAACAGCGTGTCTGTTCTCCCCTTCTCCTAGTCTCCCCAACTTTTCCTTGACCTCAGATATCGAAAACCAATTTCTACAGATGTTATCCCACAGGTTGTTAACCCGAAGGATCCCTCTCTGAATCCAGGCTTTACCAAAAGATTCAGCTCTTGAATCTGCAGCAAACGGTCTGCCTTGTGTATTTAAGACCGTTGGGTTATCGAAAAGCGGTTGGGGCAACACTTCACTCTTGGTAGTAGGTGCCAACAAAGTCTTTGGTTTAACCTTTCTCAAGGCATAGAGAACTTTTTGCCAGAACATAATCTGCCTGTTGAGAAATTACTTCATCATGCAGCAAGTCCAGACGTCTTTAGTTCTCATGAGATGTCATTCTTCAGCGAGGATGTGCTCTGCCGTGACCAACCAATGGTTGTTCTCTATTGATGAGAACGCTTTGACCACCCATGAGAACAACAGGGCTAGATTCTGCTTGAATGGGTCCAACAGGCCCAATCCTCCCTGTTTCCGGGGGTAGCAGATGCTGTCCCACGCCACCTTCGAAATGAAACCTTTATCTGCATCACCAAATGGTTTCCAGATGAACCTGGCCGATACTCTCCGTGTGACCTTGTGGAGTTGCTTACCCAACCATTTAACTTTACCGACATACCAAAGGAGAGAGAAAAAGGCTATGTTCAGAACCAGGACCTTACCAAACATCTTTCAGATGCGTGATGAAATGCTTCTTTAGGGAAGGTGGGGGGGTGGGCCCCACCTTGATATTCGCGCTACTACTTTCTGTTGTAACAGGTCACTTTGGAAATCTGCACATTTGGTGAGGGATACTTATACTCCTAGGTGTCTCTCTTACATACCTTCCCTTACCCTTTTCATTCCCATGTTTTCTACTAGGCAGTAATGAGGTGGTAAAAAATACATGGATTTTTTCTAATTAACTGCGGCCTCGGACAACTCAGAATGCTCAGACAGACAACTCTTCAGTGCTAACAGGTAGCTCTCTGTGTTATCGGATACCGCAAATAGGTCGTCTCCAAAGACGATGAAAGATTTGAGAGGAGAATGTAGCGTAGTACAAAAAGAAAAAAGAAAAAAAAAGTCCTACCATCTCCCTCCACGACTCTCTTGATTCTATTTCAAAAATAGAGAGTTCCCCCAATGAGATAGATGAGATAGATGAGTACGTATAAACAGATTGAGAGAAGAAAGTAGCATAGTTTTTTTGATAAAAAAAAAAGAAACATCGCTGCTGCTGCGAGATACCTCTCTTGATTCAAATTCAAAAATGACTACCGCAGTTGTGGCGGTGGGGAACATGGTTTACCTCGTCTGCGAGTCCCCTCTATGACCGCAGGAGAGCGTTGCAGAGTAGCCTAGTGCAAGAACCCGATGGTGTTTGGGTGAGGCGAGGTGGCGACATTGCGGGCTTGGTCCGGCGGCAGGCGCCGCCACGGTTGTGTCACCATGCTTAAGTGGTCTCATCTGTTCGTAGGTTGATGTTAGTTTTCGGTTACATATACCTAGCTCGAGCAAAATAAATTTCGATTTCATAGGTGGGCGAACCAATTTTATTTTGTTGCTGCTGTTTAGTTCGATGTTTCGTGGATGGTATTGCAGGTGGTATTTTCTACGATGTTGAGCTTGAACTATGAACGCATTGGAATTAAGATAGGTGGGCGACCCTAATTAGTTTTGTCGCCGACATTTAGTTCGTGGTGGGGTAATGATGTGGAAATACCGAGATGCTCGTATTGAGATTTGTGTGGGGGAATCTTCAATTCTCTGGACAAGTTGTGTTTGGTTCTACGAATTGATATGTTGTATGTTTTCGTTAGTGTTCATCGGGAATTCCTGTCGTATTGCACTATTTACTTTCTCTATGTAGGGTGTTGTACATGGGTTGGTGGTTCGTGGGAATAGAGATTGGTGTTGTGCTACAGTAAGGAGTGTAGAGGTTGAGTAGGTGGGAATAAGGATTGTTTTTGGAGTGGGAATAAGATAGGACTGTTTTCGTAGTAGGTCAGATAGTGTTTTCGTAGCAGGGCTGGTGTCGTGTTAGGGTGCAGAATGCGGAGACTGTGTGTGTAGGGATGGGGCTCCGTGCTCCTAGTGGGGCACGACAACCTATCCTCCCTGTTTTTGACTATTTGATCATGTAATTGCCTTGGGTACTGAGCCCTGTTAATAAAAGTGCAATTTCGGGAAAAAAAAAGCAATTTTTGTTTTAGAGAATAACATAATGTAGTTAAAAACAAAAAAAAATCCAATGGCCTAGCTCAGTTGGTTAGGCACGCAAGTGGCATTCAGGAGGTTACGGGTTTAAGCCCCATGATCGTCTGCGGCGCACTTAGCACCAACTGACTGGTCCTCTGCATACCCCTGATCGGTATTAGCGGGGTCTATGACCAACATGGGTGTGAGTGCGAGCGCGAATGGGTTGTGTGTGGTGTGTGGTGTGTGGGAGAGTGTTGGTCATAGCCTCTGCTGCTACTCGATGAGGGGTGGGGGATGATGAGAAAGGGAGGCGCGGCTACTGACAACATGCTCGGTCTTTGCATTAGCCAGACCCCCACCGACGGCCCGACCCCATCTCTGACTACCGCTGTTGGGGCGGGGGGCAACATGATTTACCTTGTTTGTGAGGCCCTATGCTTGTAGGGGTTCCCTCTATATAGTCCTAGGAGTAGTGGTAGGAAGGTAGTGATAGAATTTGAGAGAATAACAATGTAGTTTTTTTTTTTAATAATAATAATAATAATAATAAACAACATTAAAAATTAAGAGTAGTACACAACATTCCACACGCATTTAGGCTGCTTCGAGGTATCTTCGAACTGACCCAACATTTTCAATGTGTACGAACGGCAATAACGCATATCTACATTTAGAGTTGTGCGTAGTGTAGCGAGGAGGCGATATGGTAGAGTGCGAGTTTTCCTCTTTTCTTTAACCAACGACTTCGGGATATCATCATCGAGTTGACTGGCCCTAGACCATAATGATAAAAAAAATGAACTCTAAAACGTTTCCACATTTTCGGCTGTTAGGGTCCGACCCCAAAAAACAAGGGCGGCCCTGACAAAAGGACGAAAATCTTTAGGGAGCCCTCGGAGGTGACTAGAAATGTAAGGGTGGGACCCTATGGATTGCCCGACAGGTCGAGGTCCTGACAGCCGACCCTCCTCACCTGAGATGTAATGGCAGGTAAGTGTGTGGTCTTTCTTACGGGCTATAGAACGAAAAACAAAGTTAGGGCAAATTAATCACCTTGGCCCAGTTAGGGCGCCCTTACAATGTAAGAATTTGTAAGTGGTGTGGAACGAGGCCCTAAATCAGAATTATTTTTCATTATTCACCTAGATGGTCAGGATTCCAGCACGGGCCTATATTCCAACAGTTTATGATTGTACCAACTAAGGTCTGGATGTCTCAAGCATGCGGAAAAGCGTCTGGATTGGCACAAAGGTTTTTTTTCAGACCCCACAGGCTGCAGGGAGCGCCAAGAAAACTTTGGGCGGATGTTTCCACATAGGGTGATGATGGAAAATTCCTCCGTGGCACTCCAATTCCTGAAATATTGTGACGAAACAACATGTTACAACATGGTAGCCCCAAGGCTACCCTCTTGATTCAGCCATCCCGTGCGGAAAGAAGCCATAGGGATTAAACAGTGTGCTGAAAAAGAGGAGTAACACTTGGCTGAAAGGGCAAGTCTTCCTGATCAGGTAACCTAAACCGGCGGGCGTGCGTAAATTTGATGTGGCGATGGAGTCCCTTTTTTGTTGCCTATTTTCGACAGCTACGATTCATGTTGGCGGGTGCTTTCCTTGCACAAAGTTTGCGCGGGCTTGTGGGGTCCAGCCCCAAGCTAAGGTTTTTTTCAGACCCCACAGGCCGTAAGGAGCGACTTCGAAAACTTTGGGAGGACGTTTCCACATAGCGTCATGATGGCAAATTCCTTCGTGGCACTCCAATTTCCGAAATATTGTGCCAAAAAAACATGGTAGCCCCTAGGCTCCCCTCTTGCTTCAGCCATCCCGTGCAAGAAGGAACATGGATTGGACGTTGTGCTGAAAAAGAGGAGGCACACTTGCCTGAAAGGACAAGTCTTCCTGATCTAGTAACCTAAACCCATGGACGTGCAAAAATATGTTGTGGTTGTGGAGTCCCTTTTCTCTTGCTCATTCTCAACGACTATGATTTGTGTTGGCGGATGCTTTCCAGGGTCAAACTTGAAGTTTTCGCTAGCCTATGGGGTCCGGCCCCAAGCTAAGGCTGTGACGAATTGCTTTCTATAACGCGTAACTCTCTGCTCGACTGTATTTCGGGGGCTGAATGGAAGGGTCCGACTCAATTACACAAGTACCCCTATCCTTTTGAGAAAACTTGGTCTCATCGCGGTTGGCAATTAGAACGTGGTTTAGCGAGTGTGGAAATTCATGTTGTTGTAGCTTTGGCCTGGACCCCACTGGCCGGCGACTGGAAAAGGTATCAGGTCGTGAAAAGCTGGCCAACATCCGTGAAAACTTTTTGGCACGTTTCCAAAAGACCAGACCGCCAACTTCTGACAGTGCTTTGGAAACGGTCAGGATTGCCGCAATAGGAAAACCGAGAGAGGCCCCTCCCGAAAAGGAAAGTACGGACGGCCTGCATGGAGCAGCGGACATGCCAGCCTCTCGGGTTGGCTTGTCTGTGTTGGGCGCCTCATGCCGTCCACGGCACCGTGCCCAAATTCGAAGTCCGCGACACCCGTTTACTGTACCACACCTTGCAGGCGCTGATGCCAACGGTTGACACTTTGCACTCCCTGCCCTGCCGGAGGCCGTTTTGGAAAAAAACCGTCCGTTTCTGGCGGAGAGTTTCTGGCCACCAGCCATGTAAGAACACAGACAATAGTGTTTTCCAAATGCCAGTGGGGTCTGAAACCGACGTTCGCATAAGCCAAAAAAAAATTATGGCGGCTCAGTGAGGTCCGAAATCGGCCTTCCATGCCAAAACTCTTTCTGTCGCTGGCCAGTGGGGTCCAGACCTTCTTTCTTGTTCTGCTGGAAATGGGGAAGGGAACTTTGGCGCGATCATCGCGTGGGAAAATAGTTTGAATTTTGAAATACAGGAGTAATAGGAATTAAGACTTTAATTAGACTAAGAATTGGGTGTATCGTAATTTTGTCGTGGATGTTTTTTTTTTTTTTTGTAACTACACGATGCTCCTTACTCGCACGCACTTTGTTGCGCTCTGTCCTGCGCTCTGTTCCCGCTGCGCCTTAATTCTAAACACAACTGTAATCTTTTCTTGCTCTTTCTTGGCAAGTGTGGGTCTAATTGTACTCTTCTCCTTCTTAATTGTTTTCCGCACTAAAACATACGCCCCTTTTTTGTCTATCTCATTGACCTAAAATATGCATGGTTGGATCGATGTGTGGAAAGTGGCTACGTCCTCCACGCCGCAGCTCGATCATGCAGCTGTAGGCACTTCCTTCTTCACTCTTCTTTCTGCTTCGGCATAATCCGGAATTGTCTCGTTCAAATACTGAGTGTCATAAAGTTTGTAAACGTTGTCGAGCGCATCGGCCCCTTCGTCATTCTAGCCGGGTGCACCAGTTGTAGATCCCTCGGTGTCCTACGATAGGATAGGTTCCCGTGGGCACAACTTGCCTTCCCTAAGGGGTTGTCACCACCCTTCGAGGTGTATGCCTACCGAGCTACTGACCCACGTGCGGAAATTTTTATATGCAGTCAGAAAGGTAGGTCAGCCGAGGGCGTTTTCTCGCTCGCTGTAGTATAGGTACGATCGATTAAAATGCTTATTGAACCCGGACGTCGTCCATTCCTGAGGGTGCTGATCTCCTAAGTACGAAGCGTACGCCGATTGACAAAGACGATCTCAACCAAGCGTGAAACCTCCTTCAAGTTGTCCCTTTAAACACCGTCAAAATAAAGTTATAACAACCATACATAGTTATATCGAAAAGAACCGTACTTAATTGATAGGAACATATATCCCATCTGAAAAGATAATCGAAAGAATCAAAATCATCATTAGATACATCCAATAACACAAGATCAAAATAAAATCCGACCACCTCGGGTCGAACTCCAAAAAAATTATACCGTTGCCAACGAGGAGTTGACTTTCAACAATAACATAAATGCAACCGACAAGGTAGTCGTACTGCCCAGTCTTGACTTAATGATATGCGCTGCCAAAGTCATTCATTTCATCCTATCGCCAACCTAAGATTAAACACTCACACACTCGTCTTCATACGGATGACAGACTACTTTGCAGATGATTCTTGATCAGGTGCACTACTTGAAGTGTTGCATGCCTCTCCCTCTAAGAAGTGGTCTGGGGTACTCCTCCTCCTCGCCCGAGCACAAGACTCGGATTTCAGAAGTCGGACTGTCTCCATTGAATCGGCAAAGTTCCCCCCCGTAGAAACGGTCTACTCTGGGTCGATAACAAGGTCGATTCCTAAAACAACGAACCCGCGCCCCAGGTGTTTCCTGAAGAAAAAGAATGTGTTCACCGTAAGTAGATTTTCAGTTGTTCTCATCCTCTCTTGACCAAGATAACTCAAACGAAAAAAGTTAGAAACGATAGAGAGTGATAACCATTTGGACAGATAAAAGTTATTAATGATAGAAACGACAAATCTTTGGGAAAAAACTACGTTCGTTTGACCTTATCTGCTTTATTTGAATCGAATTCGTTTTACGGTGCGCTCAAAATTGACATTTTTCAAAAGGCATGTAGGCAAATGAGAAGTAATAAAAAGACAATTATTTTCCCTTTTATCAAATAGGCATAATCAATTTCCTTTGCAAGCATCCTTCTACCTACCTTCACACACAAAAATAACCATAGGTCCAAAAAATTCAGCAATCCATACGCTCCTCAGATCCCATTTTTTCACATGCACGACCACACACGCTTCACTCAACCTTTTCTTTTGAACGTTCAAAACAAACAGAGTCAAACAAAGTGTGGATTCACACATGTGTGAAAAGGAATCCGAGTCAATCAACTGACAGACCTTGAGTGAAGTAATGTCGACGTATCTGGTTCACTCAAGAAAGCCAAGTAAAATATAGTCGTTCTCAAAGAAGACCGTAGTCCCAAGGCAAGTCTCAGGCTGACCGCTTGTCCCTATCTATTTCCGACTCGCAAATCCCACACGCAGTAACCTCAAGTGTGAAAACGACGAGCCACGCACGTCCCAAAAACATAAAGTCCACCGGTCCCACATTGGTGCCAACTAGTCCCACACCAATGCCAATTGGTCCCATGTCGGTGCCAACTGGTCCCAGGTCGGTGCCAACTGGTCCCAAATGGTTCTAGATCCCCCACTATTCTTTCCAGCTCCTGATGACGACGCCCCTCGAAATCACTTATACCAAGGCTCAAAATAAAAATTGCGAGTGTCGATTCCACAGGCACCGCCCGTCGTACTCATATGCCTCGCCGGTCCCAAAAGATCTCACTAGGCCAATGCCAATAGCCTCGCTACCGCTGACGCGCACATACAAACAAAACAACGTGTCGTTCCACCTGGTCTAACTCACAAACTATCGTCGATACCTCTAGTGTAGCCTGTCGTACCGCCTCAATAGTCACGCTGCAATTTTCCCTTCCTTCACTGGTGTTGACGGCGAGCCCTTCAACGTACAAAAAATATCCAGCACTCTCCCTCCACTTAGTGTTGTTCGGCAAACCCCAATTTCGACAGCATAACGCTGCAAAAATGGTTGCCGTGAATGCTGAAAATTTTCAGCAGCATTTTCCCTTAGAGGTGGGAAAACAGTCTGCCGAGGTCCGCCCACCGGCACCACCGCAAATGAAGTTTTGATGTTCTGCCGTTGCCTCTGAAAACCACCGTCAAATTAATAAAATTTGGGGCCTTGGACAAAATCCAGGCCCAAAACAGCCTCCTTTTGTGCCGCCTTGGTCCGGTAGAGTCCAGAGTGGCGCTCCACCAGACCAGCACCAACCAGAGGGAAGTGGAGCAGAGTGCTCCCTACCCCGGCTATGGCTGCCCTGCTCCTCCTCTCGTGCTCAACTGCATACCTCCAGCCTCCTCCCACGTTGCCTTTGGCCGCTCCTCCAACTTGAACAACCGAGCAGCACTCAAGTGTGCTTGCCACACACTTTCAGCAAGAGTGCTTTCTGTGTGGCAGCTGGGGACAACTACCTGTTTTATAGTGGCTTAAAAGGGTTGGACGTCACTCCAGCCCCCAGGCAAAATCGCGGGCTCACAGTGAGCCCTTGATTTGACCAAGATCTAGGGCTAACTGTGGCCGCACCACAACCACAACCTTAGTGAGGGCAGTTTTTTTAACTGCCCCCATTTTCTTTTTCTTTTCTTTTCCCCAACTATCTTGGAATTTTACGATATGGCTGAGGTCCTGGCATTTTCGAAACTTAGCCTTTTCCTCTATGACCCTTCCATTTTCAGACTCCCTCTAAAAACGGGAACCTTATAGTTATCTTTGGCAACTTCCGCCAGAAGTAGTACCACGTGAGGACAAGTCACAAGAAAAACAACAAAAGAAAAAAAAATTAAAACTAAATCTACTAGTAACTGCACCCGCCTGACCATTCACTCAGCCAGGTTCATGCAGTTGCATGCAACCAGCCCCCCTCACCTTTTATTTTGCCCTCCCATGAAAACAGGAAGGGCAGTTATCAAGTTGGGAAGATTAGGACCTCCTCCTCCCAACTCCCACGTTCTCCCTTTCTCCCTTCAACCTCCTCTTGGTTCCCACGCATGCGTCGTGAGCCGCGAGATCCAAGATCTTGCGGCCTCAATTATTCGACATGAATGGAGTGGGGAGCCATTCTGCTCCCACACGGTCGTAAAGGTTGTTCTTTCTAACTTCGAGGCAACAACCTCGTTTAGTTTTTTTTTTTTTTTTTTTTTCCTCATCCCTAACTCCTCCCCATTTTCCCAGCTACATGCACGTCAATGGCTTGGAGACGGGGGCGGGGGGGGGACAAAACAGAATAAAAAAAAATAAAAAAAATAAAAAAAACTTACTCGAAACATTCTGGTTGCCCATAAAAACGGGCGCTCGTTCATGATCTTGGGGTCATATGCCCCACAGCTTCCTCCAACTGTGCCACTGTATATTTCCATGTCCAAGCGGTTGATTCATTCAATTTTGCTCATCCCATCGTTTGGAAGTACCACTATCGTGTGGTTGGAAACTCCCTTTGTTTTTCCTCTTTCTCTCTCTCTCTCTCTCTCTCTCTCTCTCTCTCTCTCTCTCTCTCTCTCTCTCTCTCTCTCTCTCTCTCTCTCTCTCTCTCTCTCTC
>BFEA01000525.1:1049362-1060942 GCA_003427395.1 Chara braunii | reverse complement strand
TGACCGAGAGGGTTGACCGGGGGTGTTGACCGGCGTTACCAGAGTTGACCGGGGGTTGACCGAGGGTTGAACGCAGAGTTGACCGGCGTTGACCAAGACCGTTGACCAAGACTTTGACCAAGCTGGAGTTGGTAACATCTCGCCAAGCCCTTAGCCTACCCCTTGCCCTATGGATGTGCACATACCCCTTGGTACTTGCTGAGTACAGTCTATCTGTCTATTCTTTCTGCATTGAGTCTCTTCTGTCCTAGGTCATAGTACTCTGTGGATGAGGGATAGGGCTTGGATGACGAAACCCTAGTCTGACCTTGTAGGGCTAAGACTGTGGCTGATCCAACTTTCTAGGGGGGCATAACCCTCGCAAGGACCGGTGCTGACCGGCTGGAAACGGTTGGTAGGACTCAGTGGGCCTGAACGGCAGTTAGGGCTGACACACCAGGCAGTCTTTAAGTGTTGAGGGCCTGTTTCAACCACTCCCCTACCAGACCAAGTAAGGCTGATGATCTGTGTCTGACGACTCGACTGTCCCGGGGGATACGAACCCTCCCAAGGACCGGTACAAACCGGCGGGCTGCTCGGTGTGGCACAGTAGGCCGGAAAGGCTGAGTTGTGGGCTGAAAGCACAGGCAAGACCAAGCTGATCACGTCGTCCTGTCTGCGACGTTAAATAATTCTTGAGGAGTTACGGGGGATCTCCTTAAATGTCGTATAATCAGCCACTGGTTCAGTAGTGACAGCCATAGCATAGGTCTAGGCTAGAGACCATAGTTGACAGGGTCCTTGTCAGGATTCTGTAAGTCTTAGATTGAGTCTATAGGTTTGTCAGTCAGGGGTCAGAGCCTACGTGGTGAGGTTTGGAACCACTAACCCGGTTGTACACTTATCACCATGGTTGAGACCCGTAGTGGGAAGGAGACTAGCCCCTACACCCCTGAGCAGCAAGCAAAGATGGCCGCCTTAGTGAAAGAGAACAAGGAGAGAAAAGAGCGCGAGAAGCAGGCGAAGCTAAAGGCTATCGCAGATGAGCAAGCGGCGAAGCTGAAGAAGTTGGAGGAGGAGATGAAGAGAGTACAACAAGAGGAGGAAGAAAGAAGGCAGGCTGCTGAAGCAGAAGCGGCAGCAGAAGAAGAGAAAGAGAGAATCAGAATTGAGAGTGGAGAAGGGAGCAGTGGTGGCACGATGAAGTGGGAGACAGATACTGAGCTGGAGAAGAAGATCAGCGAGTGGGTCGCTAATTTATCGTTGGGGGAAGACGAGGAGGTGGAGTCATATGTGACTAAGGATGAGAAGGCTGTGCTGGCCGCTGAGCTAGCAGCCATGACAGACCCGATGGAACGAAGAGAGAGGGAAGACGAGCAAAAGTTAGCATGGAAGCTGAGAATGAAAAGGGAGAAGAAGAGAAGGAGAGAGGAAGTGAATAAGATGACCGTAACAGTGGCCAAGGTGCAGGAGTGTAGAGCGGAGGTGCTGGCCCAGCCAGATGATAAGGCCAAGTGGGACAAAGTACTGGGGTATCTAGAGGTGCTGAGCAAGGCCTGGATGGAGGAGCGCCAGGCAAGCTAGAGCTAGGATGTAGCGTTGAGTGCCATGCGGTCCGGGTTCAGGGATTTTGCGCGCGAAATCGTCACCCACATTGGGGGCGAAGTCAAACAGTTGAGGGACAATGTAGGGAAGTTTTGTGAGGGCGCCATTCAGGGTGCCAAAGCTGCAGCCGCTGTAGAAGGAGAGGCCAGACCCCGTAAGGACCCAGTGAAACTTAAGTTCCCAGACGCGTACGTGGGAAAGAAGGACGAGAACTTTGACAACTGGGAGGCCAGTGTCAATAGTTACATTTATTTACAACATATCCTGATAGAGGAGCAAGTCCTCGTGGCCTTCCAGGCCCTGAAGGACGAAGCGGCTAGCTTCGCCAGGTCTCTCGCGCATACAGCCGGTTGTGAGAACAACCTGGTTGCATATTCCAAAGTCACCCCTCTTTCCCAATTCCTCAAGCTCCTCAAGGAGCGTTTTGCTGACCCAATGCGAGGCATTAGAGCCTCTGACAAGCTGCAAACGATCCACTCACGACAGTGGAGGAGTGCCAGGGCGCTCAAGGGTACCATGAACGACTTAGTGGTCGTCCTGGACCATGGGGTCATTGAGACCCAGTTGGTCCAATTGTTTTATCGTGCCATACCAGAGGCCCTGCGCGAACATTTCTTTGACAAATCTCAACAGGACGGCATCACATATGATGCATTCAGTAGAGAAGTCGTCCAGTATGAGTCAGAGTCTATGCCAGTTACCACCTTCTGGCACAAAGACTTGGAAAAAGGAAAAGGGTGGAATGGGTGTACCATCTCTGGCCAAGTCAAGGCCAAGGATCATATGATCCTTACCTTAGAGGAGGGTGGTACAGGCGAGGTTCCGTATAGTCAGATCGAGTGGGGCCTCGAGGATGATGGCAGTAGTGTGGGGCAAGGGAGGTCCTATGCTGCTGTCGCGGTTGGAGGGAGGCCGCAAGGTAGAGGAGGAGGCCAGGGCCAAAGGGGCCAGGCCATGGGAGGCCGAGGACCGGGCGCGCAGGGGGTTGGCGGCCAAGGAAACCGCCAAGCGGGAGGTAGGGGTCAAGGTCCCCCGTTAAATCGCCAGGGTAACCGGTCCCCACAGTGAGGAGGTGGAAGGGCACCTCAAGGAGGATGGCACCCAGGCTTGCCGCAGGGCAGGCCCTGGGAAGACTTGGGCTTGGACCAACGATTATGGCAGGAACGCGTGAACATGGGTCAGTGCGTATTCTGTGGTGACCCGGCGCACGTAATAAAATTTTGTCCTAAGTATAGACAGCCCCGTTGGGCTGCCCAGCAATCAAAAGGCAGCCGCCAGTAGGGGTTGCAACTGCCCCTACTTCAAGGCCATGTGGAGAAGTGAGCGCGCGCGAACAGGACACTCCCAACCCACATGAGCCTATGGCAGAGGTTGCAGGCCCGTGCCTAGGTAGCTGTCCAGAGACCGCTTGTGTTAGCGTCTCTTTAGGCACGTCCCTCACAGGCGTGGCAAAAGAGTTACGGGAGAGAATGCCCGTCTGGGCCAAGATGTAGAAAGAGAGTAAAGGACAACTGATTTTGGTAGATGCAGAGGTTTTTAGAAGTAGAGTAGGGGCCCTCATAGACTCAGGGTCTACCCGTAGTTATATTAGCCGTAGGGCGCTGAAGAAGCTGAGGCTAGGACTAAAAGTCCAGAAGTTAGTAGACCCCATAGTCAGTGTCCTCGCAGACAACCGCACAATGCGAGTTGAGGACTATGTAGAGGGAGTCCAGGCGTATTTTCGCCTAGAGAAGGATGGGAAGGTGGAGAAAGTTCTCCATTCCCTGACTCTCCTCGTACAAGATGACCTTCCTTTCGATATCGTGTTATGAATGGATTGGGGAGAGGCAGTAGGGGCCACACTTCATTTAAGAGAGCATGAGTGTAGGCTCCCTAGTCCGTCAGGCGAGGTTAAGACTGCCCGCTTGTTCCATGTGTCTGGTGTAGATAACACCTTGGCACATTGCTGTCTCAGTGCTCCTGTGTTCGCACGATTAGTCAAAAAGGAGCAGTTAGAGGAACAGGTCTTTGTAGTGTATGTTAGACCTGTCAACGAGGGCAAGGAAGAGATAAGTTCCACAAATCCAACCATAGCCAAGTTGTTGGAAGAATTCAAAGACTTGACTGAGTCGCCGACAGGAGTAGTGTCGCGACCCATACAGAATAGAGATAGAGCCCGACAGTCGAGCTCCTAAGGGTGCAGTCTACAGAATGTCCCCCAGGGAGTTAGAGGAGCTTCGCAAGCAGTTAGATGAGCTCCTAGAGAAAGGTTGGATCAGGCCCAGTTCGTCTCCTTTTGGAGCACCCGTTTTGTTTGTCCCCAAGAAGGAAGGAGAGCTGAGAATGTGTATAGACTATAGGGGTTTGAATGCGATCACTGTAAAGAATGCTGAGCCACTGCCCAGGATAGACGATCTCTTAGATCGGGTGCAGGGTTGTAAGTATTTCTCTAAGATAGACTTGAAGTCCGGATACCATCAGATAGAAGTCCATCCTGATGATTAGTACAAGACTGCGTTCCGGACTAGATATGGGCACTATGAGTTTATAGTGATGCCCTTTGGACTAACCAACGCGCCAACCACTTTTCAGCGTTGTATGAACGATCTGTTTAGACCGTGGTTAGATAAGTTTGTTGTAGTCTATCTAGATGATATCCTAGTTTTTAGTAAGACCCTCCAGGAGCATCAGGGTCATCTGAGGCAGGTCTTGGGGAAGCTACGAGAGGCTAACTTCAAGATCAACGCAAAGAAGTGCGAGTGGGCCAAAACGCAAGTCCTGTATTTAGGCCACGTATTAGACGGAGATGGCTTTAAGCCAGAGGACAACAAGATAGCGGCGATTAGAGATTGGCCGACGCCCCGAACATTGACAAAGCTGCGGTCGTTCCTAGGCTTAGCTAACTACTACGGGAAGTTCGTGAGGAACTTCTCCACTATCGTCGCTCCCTTGCACCGATTGCTGAAGAAAGAGGCAATCTGGCAATGGGACAAAGACTGTACGTCTGTGCTCAAGACGCTAAAGCGCGAGTTAATAGAGTATCCTGTCCTCAAAGTTGCAGATCCGTCTTTGCCATGTGTCGTCACCACGGACGCAAGTCAGTATGGGATAGGCGCCGTGTTGCAGCAAGACGATGGCAATGGCTATAGACCCGTTGAGTTCATGTCAGCGAGGATGCCCTGTGAGAAGGTAGCTACCTCCACGTACGAGAGAGAACTCTACGCTCTCAGGCAGGCTTTAGACCATTGGAAGCACTATTTGCTTGGGAGGCACTTCAAAGTGTATTCTGACTATGACACACTTCGTTGGCTAAAGACACAGGCCAAGATGACAACTAAGTTGACTAGGTGGGCCGCAGAGATAGACCAATCCAACTTTGAGCTCAAGCCAGTAAAGGGCAAATACAATGTAGTTGCGGATGCTCTGAGTAGGAGATCAGACTACTTTGGAGCCATAGTACACTATCTGGATATAGGGAGAGACCTGCAGGAGAAAGTGAGGCAAGAATATGTGCAGGACCCCATCTATAGCGACCTCCTAAAGAGAGTTAGAGAGGCCCCAGAGACTGAACCAAACTACCGCACTACAGACGGGTTGCTGTTTGAGAAGACTAATGTGTTTGACCGCCTGTGCGTTCCCAACAGCGAAGAGATCCGCAGTTTGATTTTAGGGGAATTCCACGATACTGAAGGGCATTTCGGTTGGCAAAAGACATTAGCCAACCTGATGCGTGCGTATACCTGGCCAGGGATGAAGAATGACTGCATAGAGTATGTCCCCCAGTTGTAAAGTGTGCCAGAGGAATAAGTCTACTACACGCGCGCCCCTAGGTCTTCTCAGACCCTTGCCTATTCCGGATCAGCCGGGAGACTCTGTGTCCATAGACTTCATGGACACCCAAGTCAAGAGTAGACATGGTAAGAGCCAAGTCATGGTCGTAGTTGACCGTTTTAGCAAATATGCAGTTTTCGTTCCTTTACCTGCAGAGGCACGTACGGACTTAGTTATACAGAAGTTTTTTTACTTTTGGGTTAGTGAGAATGGAATCCCAGTGTGAATAGTTAGTGATAGAGACAGGCGTTTCACCAGCCAGAACTGGCAAGAACTCATGAGAGTCTACGGATCTAAGTTGTTAATGTCGTCCGGCCGTCACCCAGAGACTAACGGTCAGACAGAACAGATGAACAAGATCCTACAGCAAGTTCTGCGCATGTACATTAGACCAGATCAGATTAACTGGGATGAGATGTTGCCTAARGTAGCTAGTGCATACAACAACACCGTGCATCTATCCACCTGCCTCACTCCCAATGAGTTGCACAAGTCCACCACGCAGACCGTTTGAAGGACTGAACCGGGATCAGATTCACAGATTACCGCCCGGTACCAGGGAGTTTGCGATACAGCACGAGAAAAAACTAGCCACTGTTGTTGAAAACCTCAGGAAGGCCCAGCATAGGATGATAGAGCAAGCTAATAAGCACCGCCGCCCGTCGCAGTTTCAGGTAGGCGACTTAGTCTGGGTCAAGGCTAAAGAGTTTGCACCTGAGGAAAACATCTCGCAGAAGTCACTGCCCGCGTGTAGAGGACCGTGGCCGGTTCTAGAAGTCAAGGGCGGAGAGGATGGACCATCCTATAGCATTGAGATTCCAGCACACCTCCACACATACCCTGTGTTTCATGCTTCAAAGCTGCTGCTGGGTGTCACAATTCAACAGTTCCCTTCGAGAAGATCCATGATCCCCCCGGATATGGATGGAAGTTATGACATTGAAGGCATTGTAGATGAGGATGTGTTCAGAACAGGAGGTAGAGGTCGTCCCCAGAAACAATATAAGGTCCATTTTGCTTATCAGGAACCGGAAGACGACCGCTGGTTCACGAAAACAGAACTTTTAGAAACCGCTCCCGACATAGTCAGAGCCTATGAACGTAACAAGAAAGGTAAAGGTCCCGCCTTGGACTGAAATGTTCTCGGAGAACCTCGAATTTAGGACGGCGGGAGTGAAACGGTTTTCTCCTTTTAGCAGTAGACCCAGGGTTCGATCCCTAGACCTCACCCTACCTATGTACAGTATCTGTATAGATCTCGAGAATTGAACCTGTGACCTGTGTATTCGCAGACAGTTGGTAGGTCTGTCGTAGGTCCCTAGGCAGCAGGGGTTCGATCTGTAGGTCTATAGCGTAGAAGTCTTAGTGAGTTCCGGAAGCTTAGCTGTAGACCTTCTAGAAGGTAGGCAAGTGGGCAAGTGGTCAAGTGGTGAGGCAAGTGGTGGACTAAACCGCAGTGCAACAGCAGTACAACGTCGGTAGGATAGCGGTGAGTCCACAGTCAGTCAGCGGAAGGTCCAGTCAGTCCCAGTCCGGTCCAGCAAGTACCACAGGGGGACTGTGAGCACCAAGGGCTGATGGCAAAGGGCAGACCAACGAGTTTCTGAAGTATTAATCAAGAGGCAGAGCCCAGCCATTCATTCATTCCTGCGTGAGCCATGCGGAAGCGCTGCCACAGCGACTTGTGCAAGGAGGTCTGCAGATGAGCCCGGAGGACGCAGTGGGCAAGAGAGAGGTAGTTAGCATAGCGATAGGTTAGATGCAGCGATAGCTGCCATAGCTGTAGTTAGTAGTGAGTGTGTGTGTGTGTTTGAGTGTTAGAGTGATGCGTGTGGGATATCCAGGGTGATCCAGTGTATGTGAACAGTGAGATATTTGGGCGCTGAAGTCGCCATAGCCAATTGAGAGTGAACTAGTATCTGAGAGCCATATCTCTGAGTTTTGAGTGGGCGCATGTCGCCAGTATGCTGCGTTGCTGTTTACATGCATGAAAAGTGTGTTTGAGAATGAGTCTGATTGCAAAGGGTTGTAGTGTGCAATAAATCGCAGTTTCCCAGTGGGGCTGTACACTAAGTGTTTGGCTTTGTAGTTTGTTTTCTTGTTTTGAGCCTTGTGGGACTTGATCCCGTGACCTGTAATTTCTATGTTTTGTTTGTTAGTTTTGAGCCCTATGGGACTCAATCCCTATGTCTATCACTACTGGTCTCTGTTTGGTAGCCTTAGGCCATTCAACGTTTTCCTTTTGCCTTGTCATAGGTCTAGGTCCCCTTTTCCCCCTGTTTCCATCTAGATGCAGATGAGTATTGGGTTGTGGCCTTTGGAGTCCATCGTAGATCTAGGCAAAGGGTAGAAGTAGCGGGCAGGAAATGAATTTCGGGTCTTTTGCATTTTCGTGGACTGGGGAAACTCTGCCCGTCCGTTGTTGGAGCGCTGCTGTGCTATTTTGGGCGAGGTCATCTTCTTCTTCGCACCCCAGCCATAGCTGGGGTTGGGGAAAGGACGTTGAAGACTGCACTGCTGCTGTTTCGCAGCTTTGCATGAGAGCTTGCACAGGACTGTGTTGTTGGGTTTGGGCGCTTCCACTTTCCAGGTGGCAGCCATATCTGTTGTTCCTCCTCATGAGGAACTCCATCTTCTTGGAAGTGTGGGACTGTTGTCTCCTTCTTCATCAGGACTTCCAGCACTGCACGTCCGTGTGGGTGGTGAGCTGGCGCTGTTATCATCAGGGTTGCTGGTTCAGATTGGCACGTGAGATTGGCACGTTGTGACAGTTGCGGGGTTACTGCTGCAACGGCAGCCATAGCCTGGGATATGAGGTGGCGAGGAGGAAGAAGAAGACTCCTGTATATTTCGTTGAACACTTGTTTCTGGTTGTTCGGGGTTGTTGTTGTAAACGTGGTTGTGATTCTTGGAACAAGTACTCTGGATTGATTGGAGGAGGACGAGGGATTGCAGAATTGAAATTCGTTTTTCAATTCTCTGTGTGTTTTGAGCTTCCGCTGTGCATATTCTCTCTTCGTTTTTGTGTGGATTTGCCTCCTGCGAGTCTACTCTGTAATTGCATGCGTGTATGGGAACGTGTGAATGCATTGTGGATGGAAGTTTAATCGGGTACATAACAGTTGGTATCGGAGCTGCAACCGTGTGCAACCCGCAAGCAATTAAGTGGCAACCTCCTTTCTGAGCGGCGGTTGGAGTAGGGACTTGTTGTTCACTTTCTTCAACGGATGCCGTTGGTGAGAGGTGGTGGAAGGTAGTGTGCGAGGGGAGAATTACTGCTATCCAAAAAAAAAAAAAAAAAAAAAAAAAAAAAAGATGCGGAGTGGTGGAACGTTGGAAGCGAGAGTGGAGTTGAACCCCACATCAATCCTAAGTGGACTGGTTGACCTGAGGGCCTTGTGACCCTCAAGTTACAGCCCTTGTCTGTTGACGGTGTGTTCGACCGTCTGGGCCGTTGTTGCGGTTACTTCGACGAGTTACTTGATTGGAAGACTGGGGGAATCTTCCTTGCAGGTGCTACGTCAGCGTCAGCCTGGTTCTACGGTATTCTGCTGCAGATTGGCGGTCAATGTTTGACTGCCTGTATATCTTCAATCAGGTTTCGTTCAAGTGAGTTCGTTCCGTATATTTCCTGGTCCGACGTCAGGCCCTTTCTGTGTCTGTCAGCGTCTGCTAGTCGTCAGTCTGTTTGCAGTCTAGATCAGATCGGTTGTCAGTTAACGTTTTGGCTGTTTCTGACCCATCTGTAAGTTTGTTTTAATCTCATAATGGAATTGCTTTGACCTACCCTGGCTTGATGTGATTGCCTGCAGTACTGCAAGTGCTTACCGTAAACCGTGTCTGTTTCAGCCGCCTGTTTCGGTCTGTCAGTCAGTCCTGTCTGTTGGCAATTACTATATGCAGTCAGAAAAGTGTCAGTCCGTTAATATTGACTTCTGCCTGCATCGGATGTAAGGTCCTTAGTCGAATGGCATATTCCAATCTTGATTAGAGCAACGAATGTAGACTGCGTTGGCGGTTTCTGAAACCCACTCCGATTTTATTTTTATTTTATTTTTTTTCTTGATTGCAGAAATTAAGTATTTCTTTCCCTTGCTGTGAAATGATGACGGTTGTGAGAAGGCTCTGTTGTGAGCTTGATCAGAAAATAAAATTTTGTGTTTCTGATTTGGTTGTGGGCTTAGTTAAAGTAATTCGTTGACGGTTTTGGCTGTTGGGCTGAGCCCATAACCTCTCATACTTGACATTTCGCACTAACCTGCCGTTTTCCCCTTACCAATGAACAACACAGTCTAACTCTAATTATCTGGGTTCTGAGTGTGAACGGTAATCCGAGTATTCCACTTTTATTTTATTTGTTTTTCTAACAAATAAACAAAATTTCTGTGGGAAGATATTCGCAGGTCGAGGTTGGGTCCATGTGCAATTGGGTGTCAGTCACTGTTGTCAGTCCCTACGCCTGAAAACAGTCCTACGCAGCGTTGGGAATCGGTAAGTGACCCCATCAGCGGGAGGTCACAGATCAGTTAAGACTGCAATTGGAAGTACAACCCTGTTGGTCAGTCTTGGTGGTTAGTGCCATTCCCGTGAGCCTGTCAAGCCTGCTAACTTGTTCGGGTTGGGAATCAACACCACATTCCATATCTGAGTAGACCAGTGAATGGTCTTCAGCCTTTGAACACTTTCGCGTTTATCTTGTTGTGTGAAAAGAATCTTTTGGAATGGGGGAATAAAGTTCAGTCAGTGCAGGGAATTGCAAGTTGCCTGTCACTGAGCTCAATATTGGAGAAGTAGGTAAGGCTGCAGAGGTAGCTCGGTTGCAGTTGGAGTAGATGGAGAATCAGAAGGAAGGAAGGTCCACCAAAGGTTAACAGGGACCCCCACTATTCAGCCCCAAGGTAACACCCCCAACCCTGAAAAATCCTGAAAATCCCGAAAACTGAAAAGAGTGAATTTTGCATGCAAACGCACTTTGGCCTCGGGGTTTAAGGCCCCTTTGATCAATTTTTTTTTTTTTTTTTTTTGCTGTTGGTTTATTTGGTGTCCAGTCTATGGACTGGTGACAGTCTGGCATAAAGGTATGGGACGTTTGTTATAATGACCCTGAAAAAATCCTGAAAATTTAGGGCTCTGTTAACCTCTTCTCGAAAGGTCGAGACAATCCCAGGCAGTGCAGAGGGAAGAACACACCTCTTGGGATGAAAGTTTGACTTCGATGGCGGACAAACTGTCCATCATCGAAACCAAACTAAAAGGGCCTTTACCCGATATAGGCCTCAGGCCTTGTAAAAATAAAGCAGTATGGGCCTTGAAAAGGTGAAGCATTGTGAAAAGGTATCTCGCCAGAGCTCAGAAACGTGAAAGCAGGTCAAAGGTCAAGTTCTCTATCAACAGGCATATCTAAAGCTAAGGCAAAGGGCATTGTCAAAAGACTTACCTGTTCACCGGGAGATGTGTATGTCATGTCTGTTTGGGTAAGAGTGTGTCTGTACGTGCAGGCAGTGTACCTGTTCGTGCAAAGTAAAGTGTCTGTTCAAGCAGTAAATGTGTCTGATCGTTGAGAGTTGTGCCTGTCTGAAAGTAAAGTCAATAGGCACAGTCCCAGTTCTGGTCTAAGTCCAGGGGTCAGTCCAGATCCAGACTTTCAAATCCAAATTCAGGCCGGGAGGCCTCAGCAGCAGTTGAACTTTATTGGGACTCTACTGGGACACATGCAATGCAGGGTCTGGGACAAGGAAAGAGGCTGAATTGAGCCAATGCAGACCCAGCGAGGAGTATAAAGGAGGCAGCCAGCCTCATTCCTCGCCAGATTCTCCACTGGCTGCAATGCGTGGAAGTGCTGGTGCACTTGTGCGCTGCGTCAGGAGGAGCAGTGCTGGAGGAGAAGATGCGTTGGAGGGAGGAAGAAGCCTGTACGCTGGAAGTGAATGCAGTCATAGCTGCCCAGCGAGTTAGCATTAGTAGTAGAGGGTTAGTATGAAGCTATGAGCAGTATCCAGAGTAGATCCTCATGAGTATTGAAGAGTGTGTATGCATCATAGAGAGGAAGGGATTGAGGCTAAGAGTGTACATTCAAGGTTGGCTATGGAAGATACTTACCTGAGTTGGATGTGACCTGCAGAGGTGGCGCTGATGAGTGGTGATCACATTGTTGATTTGGAGACTATCTGCAGGGGTAGCACTGAT
>BFEA01000525.1:1016770-1030043 GCA_003427395.1 Chara braunii | reverse complement strand
CTCTCTCTCTCTCTCTCTCTCTCTCTCTCTCTCTCTCTCTCTCTCTCTCTCTCTCTCTCTCTCTCTGTGTTGTCGGCAAGAAACTACCCTCCCTGTCACCAACAAGCTGCTCTCTCTCTCTCTCTCTCTCTCTCTCTCTCTCTCTCTCTCTCTCTCTCTCTCTCTCTCTCTCTCCCTCCCAGACTCATCTAGACTCATCTAGACACAGACAAACCATGTTCAGAACTCACTTCTGGGTCCGGTTTGATAATCTGACAGAAGACCTCCACAGTTTTGTGGAAAGAAGACTTGCAGAAGCTTGCCCCGATAACCCGGTTATTGAATGGTTAGCTTCAGGTCCAGACTTCCTCGCACCAAATCGTGATTCAAGAGTAGCTTTCCTACAGGTATCCTCCGGATCACCACCCCCCTTCCCAAATGAGTGGCGGTTCCGAGAGAACCGACAAGACCTGATCGTATATCTCTCCACAAAACGAATCCCAAACGCTTCAAGTGTAGAGGAAAGGGGCATCTGGGCACCGATCTCAGGTGCCCGCTGAACAAGGACAACATCAGACATGCCGGAGCTCAGCAGCCCAACTTGATCGAATGTGAGACAAAACCAGGGTTGTGGTATGTCAACAACCTGCTGTATAGGGGTTGAGTCTTTAACGATACCTTGGATGAACCGAAATGGGTCAGGGTCCTTCAGGAAGAGCCAAAAATCCAACCGGCCATTTACCCCCCCTACGACAGCGAATGGCACAAGAAAGGGTCCAAAAGAATAGAAGATAAGGATGGTGTTTTTTTGAAACACGGGTTTTTGAACTCACAAGGGGTGGAAGAAGACAAACAAAAGAGAGTTTCAATGAAAGAACTCATCCAGGTGGGAGCAAGTGCAACAAGAGCTTACCTTGAAAACCTGCAGGCCAGCGGCAGAGTCCTTCAAATGTAGAACAAGAAAGAAGAAAAGACTGACACCAGCCAGAAAAGCAATGACACAACAAAAGAAGGAACAGTCACACGAACAAATTTTGCGGTAATAGAAGGACCGCAAAAGCATAAAGATGACAGCCTGAAAATGCTTAAAAGAAATGCGGACAGGGACCTCCCAAAAACAGGAACCAAAAACCAGGCAGGGCAAAAGGAACCGAAGATGGGGGCAAGGCAGAGACAATGGAACAAATCGATGAAGATGATGCTCACACACTAGATGGGCAGGAGGATGAAAAGGGAAGGAGAGGAGGTGAGGACAAAACATGACCCCATCGGCATAGACCAGAACTCAATGGAATGGCTCAACAAATATTTTAAACAGCTAGAGAGAGTGGGAAGTTGAATTCGAAATTAGGATGGCCAATTTGAGGCATCTAATAAATCGGAAATCAATCACACAGTCAACAGACCAATTGGAAACATTGTTCCCCACAAACAACCCCTACGGTACCTTAGAAAAAGAACAAGAGTTGTCTGACTTTTTTGCAGAAGGTATGAAGACAGACTGGTACAATCAGAATAACAGGACCAAAAGGAATACCAATTGCCCACCATGTACAATCTGCCAGAAAACCACCATCAGGCCAAAGGGGCAAAGACTCAAAAGGGCAAGGCCGCCAAGTTAAACACAAAAGAAGGAACATGACAAGAATGCGAAGGATCTGTGCAACTTGACTCGAGGGAACAACTGGGAAGACAGAAAGGAATCCTGGAATCACAGATCACATTCCGGAGGGCTCAGAACAGAGAGACAGTGGAGGGAGCAATGAATATGAGAAGAATCACAGAGAGACAAAATCTGGAAATTGTAGCAGCATCCAAATTGGAGGCAAAGGGAGGTACAATTAAGAAAGTCATCATTCCATATCGATGGAACAATGTCCATAATGATTGGGAAGTGGCAATTAATCCTGGGCTCTGATTGCACACCCGTCTACTTCAGAAAGAACCCTAGCAAGCAAAGTGACAGAAGATCACCCATTCGAGGCTCACATCTTGGGTCCCAAGAAGGATTGGCGTGAGGAATGGGAAGACGAGAACGGGAATCCGCAGCAAAATTATCTGAGGCCACACCTAGCAAGATTCTCAATGTCCACCAAACTGAAGGAGGAAGCCATAGAGGGTTTTGGAGGTGATTCCCTACAGCCTCTTGGGAGGGGAAGTCTCAGCAGAGCGGGCTGCGGTAGCCGCGACACTGTTAGAAAGGGATGTCATCTTCACAGGCAACTTCGAGGACATGAACGCAAACTGGGGGAGACAGCCAGGCAGGTTAGACTTTGCCACCCTGCTCCTGCAAACTATAGAACCAATAAACAAATAGCCACACGATCCATGATACCATGGCATCACTCCGTAGGGTAACTGCACCAGCCCAATCAGAGAGACCGGTCAGGCATTTTAAGACAAAACCAAGGCAGCCTGAACTGTGGGTGATGTCATGGAACGTGAATGGACTAGCGGCTATACTTTTCATAACAGATAAATGGGACAACCTCATAGAGGATTTAGGTTGGTTCTCAAAGACCCCCCAAACATAATTTGCCTGCAAGAAACACATCTGACAAACACACAGGAACATAACGAGATAAGAGATAGGACATTAACAAAACTAAAATGGGTTAAAGACTCTCACTGGGCACACGCTCCACGCTCCAACTCAGCTGGAACAACAATAATATTGGAAGGTCAAGGGCATCCAAGAATATCAACCAACTCACCTTTCAGAGAGAACGAGAACGGGGAAGATGGGTAGAAGCATTTTTCTCCCTAAAAGAGGAAGAATTCCAACTCATCACAGTGTATGCGCCCAATGACCCAACTCAAAGACAAGACTTCCTACAACAAATCATGGAGAAATGTAACCAACAAAAACATATCACCATGGTAGGATATTGAAACATAACTCTAGACCCATCCATAGACCAGCTCTCGGCGGCTGGAACTGACAGGGAAAACACAACAATGTTAGAATCAATGGCAATCCAAACACTAATACTAGAAAATATTCTTTCAGACCCATTCAGACTAATCCACCCAGAGGTCAGAGTCTTCACCTATAGGAAAAGAAATAGACGCCAGCACATCACAAGGTACCACCTAGACTACTTCCTAGTGGATAACTTTCTACAGGGAACCATACTAGATTCAGGAATAGGGAAACTACCCCACCACAACGGGCTAGACCACAACCCAGTCTTCGTAGACCTAGCATTCGACCCGGGTCTGAGAAAAGGCTCCAACTTTTTCAAGATAAAGAAATCAGTCCTACAACAAAGAGAAATGAAAGAAACAATAGTACAACCATGCATCGACAACGACCAAGAACAGCTAGACTTCCCCAACCTATCAACAATAGCTTCCAAAGCATCTAGAATCATAGCAGGTGGCAGGAACTGAAGGATGAGAGAACTAGAAGCAGCAATGGCAGTAATGGAAAGGAATCGAGTCCAACATCCAGCAGAGACACTTTACGAAGAAGTATCGACAAGGGTAAGAAATAAACTGCACAAGTGGCATATCAAGAAGACTAACGACCTAAGAATGAGAGCAAGGATAAAATAATGGGAAGAAGGAGAAAGGGTGCAAAACACTTCTTCCAAAATATTAAAGCCAAGGGGAGAAAGTCAACCATCCAACAACTAAAAGATGAACAGAGGCCCACATCAGACCCAAAGCGCTTGTTGGAAATAGCAGAGAATTTCTACAAAAACCTCTCTTCATCTAAAACAGATAAAACAACTCCAAAAAGAGTGAAAGAAGCAAGACAATCCTTCATGAAACACTTAGACAAGACTATCTCCAAAGAATGGACAGACTACCTTGACAGACCCATACAATCGGAAAAGGTCCTACAAACTCTCAAGTCCATGAAACCAGGAACAATGTCGGGCCAAGACGGACTATCAAAGGAATTTTTGGTCCAATATTGGGATATCCTAGGCATAGAATATACAAATTTCATCGGGAAAGCATGGCAAGAGGGAAGTATGGGAAAACATCTCGGCACGGGAATAGTATCCCTATTATACAAAAAGGGTGACCCAGCAGACATAAAGAACTATAGACGCATTACCCTCTTGACAGTAGCATACAAGATACTAGCAAAACTACTAGCAAACAGGATCAACACGATTACTAAAAAGTGTTTCCACATAGATCAAATTGGGCTTATACAAGGAATATTCATCTTGGACAATGTAATGACCCTAGCAGAACCAGTAAGAACCATCAAAGACAAAACAATGAGTGCAGCCATTCTCTTCTTCGACTTCGAGAAAGCATATGATCAGGTGAATTGGGACTTCCCACAATGTATAGAAAAAATGGGAGTAGGCCCGACACTCCGCAAATGCGTCAGAGTGCTCTACTACGACACACATGGGGCGGTACAAGTTAACGACCAAATCTCCAACACATATCGTATGCCCAGATCTGTCAGACAAGGAGACCCACTCGCAGCCCCCATTTTTCTTTTCACAATGGAGGCAGTTGCATCCTTCCTAAGAATAGACCCATCCATACACAGACTCGAAGAAGAGCACCCAGGAGGAAACTAACATGCACTAATACCCACCACAATCCTATTTGCAGATGATTTGACCGTATTAATCCGAGCATCCAACTCATCCTTTGAAGCCCTCACAACAACCATGCATGCATTTCAGTTAGCATCTTAAATGAAAGTCAACTGGCAAAAAATGTTAGGTTGGTGGTTGGCAGAGAGAGCAATAGAAAAACCACCCTCCTCCACGGAGGGCCTACTGTGGACTGAATTAAGCGACCCCTTGCGTTTTGTGGGCGTACAGATCTCAGACCAGGGCACAATGAACAACATGGAAGCCAACCTTCTAGCTAAAATGATAGACAGACGAGACGATTGGATGAAGGTTTACAGCTCCTTATACGGAAGAACGCTAGTACTCAACGCTTCAGTTTTTCTATGATGTGGTACGTAGCAGCTTTCTGGACCCCAAAAGAAGGCATTCTTAAAGTACTGAAGAGGAAGGCCTCGACCTACCCGTGGACTGAAAACCCAACCAGAACCAACTTCATCTGCAAAGTAGTCTGGCAACACGTCACAGCCAAAAAGCACCAGGGAGGTCTAGGGCCGCTAGCCCTAGAATGATTTAAGCAACTGCCATCCTTCACCTCACCAGACAATATGACAGGTTCCTTGTGGCTAACGAGAAAATCCTGGGCCATGAAAACAACAAGAACAAAGGGGTCTCCATCAAGGCTCAATTCATGCCTAATTTTCTAGCAGGAACAATATAAAGCATGGAAGGAAATCTTCTCTGCAAAGGAGAACACACACCAAAAAAGAAGAAGTACTAAGACAACTCCTCTTCCGTAATCCAGACATAGTCAACTGAGAAGGGATACCCTTCACCCTAACATCTAAAGATACCAAACGGGGCAACTGGATCAAAAAAGGAGTATGGCAAATCAAACATATTTGGAATGGCACATCAAGAGAGTAGAAGACAAAAACTAAAAGGTTGTCATAACCTTGCAAGGAACCTACAAGCAATAGATGACTCAATACCACACAAATGGTTTGAGTTAGTACGGAAAGGCTTTCTATGGAAACCCGGAGAATGGGAGGTACTCAAAGCCTCTGAAACACCACTCCAGGCCTTTCACTATGAAGACAAAGAGGATGGTAGACCCAATTGGCTTCGTTTCTTGTACCACAAAATAAAGGATCCAGGAACATACTTCTGTAACCTGTCAAATAAACCACAATCCCGAGTAGTAATAAAAAGGGATTTGCTAAGAAAAATAAGAGTAGTGGAGCAAGAATCCCCAACCATCTATCACCCTCTGACCCCATTACATGACCTAGAAGTAGACCCAGTAGAATGGGCATGGAATCTCAGACAAGGAAGGCTAAGACTGAGTCGGAGGACCAATCTACTGGACTATGCTATGAGATGAGGGTACATGCTGAGGAAAAGGTATGAACCATTTGACACAATAATAGCCAAACGATGGCGGAAACAGCTAGAAGTGGATCTCAACAACTTCACGGCATTCCACGGGGAAAGCTGGCAGCACTCAGACCACCTGGTCCAAGCTTCAGGAGCCTCCAATGGCTAATCTGGTATCTCGCGGTCCTAGTAAACATATGGCTCAATCCTAGACGAAGAATGCAAGATAGAACCACCCTGAATGAACTATGTGCCGACTGCAGGGACGAAAAGAAAGAGGACATTCTCCATTGCTTCCAGCTCTGCCAAAGAGTGAAACAATTATGGAAGCTGGCCGAAGCTGTCTGGCGGAGAGTCACAAACAAAAGATGACCCCCTTTTCCGGCTGACGGGACAGGAAGTGTCTGACTCATGGTCCCTCACCGAATCCCTTCTCTGTGGGGGCCTACGAAAAGCCCTTTTATGGAACATCTGGAAAAAACGGTGTCAGGAAACCCATGGTAAGACACCAATGCACACAAGAGAAGCTTGGTCCATCCAAACACAGATAGAAATGGAACACCGCATACAATGGAAAAGAACCAAGCTAAAAATGGAAAAGGAGGAAGACAAAGCAATAAAACACAGACTAAGATTCGAAAACGTAGTACTGGCCGGTGGAAAGATAGGAAAATAAAAGGGAACAAAGTCGTATTCACATTATGGGAGGACTCCTAGCTTGCACAAGAAAACACATGTGACCTCAGACATTATAGAGGAAGAAGAGATTACCCTTTCCCAACTCTAACTAGCCAAGCACATGATACGAAAGACAGGAAATAATAACTTACAGAGCAACAAGCAGAAAACAATAGAGCACAACGACACTACCCTAGATATCCAGGTAAACCAGACAGCCCCATTGCAGATAAGAGTGAAGGAGGAGACTAATTTCAATCAAACCCGCAGAGTAAAAGCTAGATGACAAGAGAAATCCCAGAGGAAGACACCTAAGAGGGTTTAGGGTTTTATACCGCAATGCAATCAGACACGCTCTCTTCTTCACTTCGCAAACATGTAAACAAATGGCAATTCACACTGGCGCCAAGTGCCCACTCAAAGCTCAGAGATATGGAACCCGAGAACACAGTTCAGATACAAACTCACTTCAACAGGCTATGGTGCATCAGCACCTGTACATCCCAACTCTCGTCGCCATGTCTAACATCACTGTTCGCACATACTCAACTCTGGATCACCCTGAATACCCACACACGCTCACTGTATCACACACACGTACACTAAAGCCTATCTCTAACTCACGGCGGCTATGGCCGCTCAGCTACTACTGACTATGGACACTCTATCTTTCTTCAGCCCACTTCGACTTCTGGCAACCTGCAGACTACCTCGGACAAGACACTGGGGCAGCGCTTCCGCATGGCTCACACAACGAATTAATGAATGGCTGGATGCTGCCTCTTGATTTATACTTCTGTAGGTCGTTGGTCTGCCCTTTTCCACCGAGCCCATGGTGCACACAGTCCCTCATGGTACTTGCTGACTGTACAAAGTGAGACTGGGACTAGGTACCGCTGACTAAGCGAAGTTGGACTCACCACTTGCCCACTTGCCTCTGGTCTGCTGTGTAAAACATGAGAAGAAACTTGAAAGGCCACTTCCGGACCATCCAAAAGTTTGCGGACTTGGCCTTTCAAGACTGTAGCAGCTACGACCTTGACCTTTCAGGACTGTAGCAGCTACGACCTTGAACGTTTAGAACTACAACAACTATGACCCCTATGCAGGTATGACCCTTACTTCGACAGGTCTAAGGTTAAAGACTCGACAACTACTCAGACCTACGACAAACAACTCTCAACTACTAACACACAGGTCACGGGTTCAAGACTCACAGGGTTGACTTGATACTGTACACAGGTAAGGTAAGGTAAGGTGAGATCTGGGGATCAAGCCTTGGGATCCGCATCTGTGTCTGCAAAAGGTGAAAACCGTTTCACTCCCGCCGGCCTAAATTCGAGTTCCTCCGAGAATACTTCAGTCCAAGGTTGGACCTTTACCTTTCCTCTCTCTCTCATAGGCGCGAACTACATCGGGAGCAGTCTCAAGCAGTTCTGTTCGTGTAAACCAGCAGTCGTCCTCGGGTTCCTGAAAAGTGAACCTGACCTTATATTTTTTTTGTGGACGACCCCTACCTCCTGTTCTGAAGACATCTTCACCTGCGATGCCGTCAATGTCGTACCTCCCATCCCTGTCCAGAGGGATCATGGACCTTCTTGATGGAAATTGTTGACTTGTGATACAAGGCAGCAACTTTGACGTATGAAACACCAGGTAGGTGTGGAGGTGCGCTGGAATATCGACTGTGTAGGACAGTCCATCCTCTCCGCCCTTGACTTCTAAGACTTGCCACGGTCCTCGGTATGCAGGCAATAAAATTTTTGCGAGATGTTCTCCTCAGGAACAAACTCTTTGGACTGGACCTAGACTAAGTCGCCTACTTGAAACTGTGATGGGCGACGGTGCTTATTGGCTTGCTCTATCATTCTATGCTGGGCCTTCCCGAGGTTCTTTGTGACGGTAGCAATCTCCTTCTCGTAGTGTAGAGCAAACTCCCTAGTACAGGGCGTTAGCCTTTGAATCTGATCCTGGTTCAGTCCCTCAAACGGTCTATGTGGTCTAAAGGACTTATGTAACTTGTTGGGAGTGCGACAAGTCGCTAAGTGCACGCTGTTATTGCATGCGCTGGCTACCTTGGGAAGCATCTCATCCCAGTTAAGCTGATCAGGTCTAATATACATTCTGAGAACTTGTTGCAAGATTTTGTTCATTTGTTCAATCCGACCATTAGTCTCAGGATGACGGTCAAATGACATCGGTAACCTAGAGACATAAACTCTCATAAACTCCTGCCAGTTCTGACTGGTGAACCTGGTATCTTTGTCACTAACTATTGACAGCTGGAGACCATGTTCACTGACCCAATGATGAAAGAACTTGTCTATAACTAAATCTATTCGTGCCTCTGCGGGTAGAGGAACCAAAACTACATATTTACTAAATCTATCAACAATAACCATGACTTGGCTCTTGCCATGCCTACTCTTGACTCCGACATCCAAAAAGTCAATGGACACAGAATCTCCGGGTCCTGTGGGAATAGGCAAGGGTCTGAGAAGACCAAGAGGGGTTCACGTAGTGGTCTTATTCCGTTGGCATACCTTACAACTACGTACATACTCTATGCAATCAGCCTTCATGCCTAGCCACGTATATGCGTGCACAAGGTTAGCTAATGTCTTTTGCCAACCGAAGTGTCCTTCTGTATCATAGCATTCCCCTAGGATCAAACTACTGATCTCTTCACTATTGAGAACGCACAAACGATCATCTACGTTAGTCTTCTCGAATTGTAACCCATCTGTAGTGCGGTAGTCCGGCTCAGACTCTGGAGACTCCTTAACTCTCTTGAGGAGATCACTATAAATAGAATCATGCGCATAGGATTCCTTAACCTTCTATTGCAGGTTTCGTCCTATACCTAGATAGTGAGCTATTGCTCCAAAGTAATCAACCCTCCTACTTAGAGCGTCCGCAACTACATTGTACTTCCCTTTAACCGGCTTGAGCTCAAGTCAAACTGATTTATCTCTGCGGCCAACCTAGTAAGCTTAGGTGTCATCTTGGCCTGAGTCTTCAACCACCTTAGCGTCTCATGGTCTGAATAGACTTTGAACTGCCTCCCAAGCAAGTAATGCTTTTAGTGATCTGATGCTTGCCTGAGAGCGTAGAGTTCCCTCTCGTAGGTAGATGTCGCCACCTTTTCCGAAGGCATCCTAGCAGACATGAACTCTACGGGTCTATACCCATTGCCATCATCTTGCTGTAAAACAACACCTATACCATATTGACTTGCGTCAGTGGTGACGACAAAAGGCAAGGATGGATCGGCTACCTTGAGGACTGGATACTCTATCAAAGCCCGCTTCAACTTCCTCAGGGCCGATGTACAATCTCTATCCCACTCCCAGATTGCTTCTTTCTTTAACAACCTGCAAAGGGTTGCAGCGATGGTAGAAAAGTTTCTCACGAACTTCCTGTAGTAATTTGCTAGGCCTAGAAACGACCACAACTCAGTCAGTGTGCGGGGCATTGGCCAATCTCTGATCACTCCTATCTTACTCTCCTCAGGTTTTATACCATCTCCATCTAAGACGTGGCCCAAGTATAGGACTTGCATCTTGGCCCACTCGCACTTCTTTGCGTTGATCTTGAAGTTAGCTTCTTATAGCTTCTCCAAGACCTGCCTTAGATGACCCTCATGCTCTTGGAGGGTCTTACTAAAAACTAAAATATCATCTAGGTATACTACCACGAATTTATCTAACCATGGCCTAAACAGATCATTCATACAACACTAGAATGTAGCTGGCGCATTGGTTAGTAAACGAGAGCGGTTTTGGGGGGGACCTTGACCCCTACCTCCTGCTTGGTGACCTCCTCAACCACCGACCCCTTGATCGCCCTGTCCTAGACCACAAGAAGCCTGCCCCCCTTGGCCTCCTCCTCTCCCTTGTGGTCTCCCTCCAACCGCAACAGTAGCGTAAGTCCTTCCCTGACTGTCGCCACTATCCTCTTCCTCTAGGCCCCACTCTATCAGATCATAGGGGACCTGTTACATACCACCCTCATCTAATGTAAGGATCAGGTGATCCGTGCCCTTGACCTGACCTGAGATGGTACAGCCTTTCCACTTCTTGCCCTTATCAAGGTCCTTATGCCAGAAAGTGAAAACTGGCATGGATCACGCTTCAAACGCTACCACTTCCCTACTTAGAGTATCGTAGGTCATGGTAGACTCATGGCTCTTCTCAAAGAAGTGCCCGCGCAAAGCCTCAGGCATGGCACGATAGAATAGGTTGACTAACTGGGTCTTAGCGACCCCATGATCAGGAACTGCGACTATTTCATCCATGGCACCCTTGAGTGCCCTGACACTCCTCCACTGGCGGGAATGAATGGTCTGCAGTTTGTCAGAGGCTCTAATGCTTCGTGTGACATCCGCAAACCTTTCGCGCAATAATTTGAAAAACTTACCGAGAGGAGTGATTGCAAAATAGGCAACCATATCGTTATCGCACTTAGCAGCGAGACAAAGCGACCTCGCGAAGCTTGCTGCTTCGTCCTTGAGAGCATGGAAGACTATGAGGACATGCTCGTCAGGAGATATCTTTTGCAGGTGCACGTAGCAGTTCACATTTGCCTCCCAATTATCGAAGTTCCCCTCCTTCGTCCCAATGTAGGAATCAGGGAACTTCACCTTAATAGGCTCTCTACGGGGACGAGCTTCCTCCTCTCTTGGTGCAGCCAGCTTTGCGCCTTCTATGACGCCTGTGCAGAATCGCTATGTGCTCTCTAGCCTCGCCTATACTTCTGAGCCCACGTGCGTCATCATTTCGCGTGCAAATTCTCTAAACCCCAATCGTATTGATCGCAGGGCTATGTCCTGACTCCTCCCAAATTGGTATTGATCCTCCTAAGCCTGTGTCAGGAGTTCTATATTCCTCTCCATCACCTCCATTTTTCCTTGCAAATTCGCCTGTGCTTCCATCTGCACCCTTTGCTGTTTGACCTCCTCCAGTTCTTTCGCGGCCTTACTTGCCTCGTCCATCCTCTTCTTCTTCTCCCTGGTCAGATGCAAATTCCATTCCAACTTTTTCTTGTCTTCGATCGTCTGACGTTGTAAGGGATCTTCTTCTGCTTCCAACTCTCTTATAATCGCCTCCTGTTCTTCCCTGGGGACATATAACATCGCCTCCTCCTCTTCTCCCAGGGACCGATTGGCAACCCTTTCAAGCACTTTCTTTTCTAACCATGAGTTCCCTCCTTTTTCGTGCCACTCGACTCTCCTTTGTTCCTGATGCTTCTTCTACTTAAGGGCACTTCTTCTTCCACCTTTTCTCTTCTTCTTCTTTTGTTTCCACTGCCTTGAGCTTTTCTTCCTCTTCCTTCTTCAACTTCTCTAAATCTTCCCCCAACTTCTTCCTTTTTGCGGCCTGCTCCTCCAACAAGGCCAACTTCTTGGCCTTTTTCACAATCTCCTTCTTCTCTTTCTTGGCCTTCTGCTCTGACAAGATCCTCTCTGCCTCCTCCTCCTGCTCCTTAGTATAGGGAGTGGTACTCGCGCCACAGCTCGTCTCTACTCGACACGTCACCGTGTTCCAGAATCCCAAAGGAAAGAGGAGACGCCAGAGGGTCCCCCAGAGGGAGAACCCTACGAGCAAGCCGTACATAGGATAGTATTCCATGGTGTTAGGCGCACGACAATGACTGCCCCACTTCTCACCACTTAGACCTACCCTCTTAACTGACTGACTAACTGTCTAAGGACTACAGGATCCGTATAGGACCTTATCAACTATGGTCTCTAGCCTGGACCTAATGCTAAGGCTGTCACTACAGGACTTCAATGCTGATCATTAGACAGCTTGTTGTGCAGCCCACAACTTGGATTTTGGGCCTACCATGCCACACTCAGCAGCCCGTCGATCTGTACCGGTCCTTGGGAGGGTTTGTCCTCCGGGTTAGTCAATCGTCAGACACGGCCTTTAGCCCTACTCAGCCCGTGTGGGCTTGGTCAACAAAGCTCTACGACCTCATACACAAAGTTCCTAACACCTGGACAAAAGAGACTCAATGCAAAAAGAAGAGACAGACAGACTCAGCAAGTACCATGGGGCTAGTGCACATCCATAGCGCGAGGGGAAAGGCTGAAGGCTTGGCGAGAATATACCAACTCCAGCTTGGTCAATTTCGTGGTCAACAACTCCGGTCAACGCCTTGGTCAACGCGTGGTCAATGTCGGTCAACCCCTCAGTCAACACCTCGGTCAACCCCCGGTCAACTCCTAGTCAACTGCTGGTCAACTCCCGGTCAACACCTTGATCAACCCTGGTCAACTCCTCGGTCAACTCCCCGGTCAACGCCTTGGTCAACGTCCAACTCGACTATGGCTGCCGACCCCTTGTCTCCCTTCAACCTTCACTTCGCCTTCTCCCTCCTTTCTTCTTTCTCACTTCCTTTCTCCTTCACCCTGGCTATATCTTTCTTTTCCCTTCTTCGCCTCTCCCTTCTCCTTCCTCGGCTATGGCTTCTCTCTCCTTCGTCTCTCCTCCCTTCTCCTTCCTCCGCTATGGTCTCTTTCTCCCTCGTCTCTTTTCTCATTGGTAACCCTGTGCCCGAGTTCCGGCGGCTATGACCGCCAACTCCTATCTTAGACCGCACAAACAATCTTGTATCGCTCCTCTCTCTCTCTCTCTCTCTCTCTCTCTCTCTCTCTCTCTCTCTCTCTCTCTCTCTCTCTCTCT
>BFEA01000525.1:1000942-1016535 GCA_003427395.1 Chara braunii | reverse complement strand
CTCTCTCTCTCTCTCTCTCTCTCTCTCTCTCTCTCTCTCTCTCTCTCTCTCTCTCTCTCTCTCTCTCTCTCTCTCTCTCTCTCTCTCCCCGTCGTTGTCTCTTGTGCAGGTTCGCAGCACCTTTCTTCAACAGCGCAGCTATGGCGGACCTTCCTCTTTCGATGGCGCAACTACAGCTATGGCGCTCGGACAACAACGGCGCGCAGGATAACGGGAACCAGCTCTGATACCAATGCAATCAGAATCGCTCTCTTCTTCACTTCGCATACATGTAAACATATGGCAATTCACACTGGTGCCAAGCGCCCACTCAAAGCTCAGAGATATGGAACCCGAGAACACAGTTCAGATAGAAACTCGCTTCAACAGGCTATGGTGCATCAGCGCCTGTACATCCCAACACTCGTCGCCGTGTCTAACACCACTGTTCGCACATACTCAACTCTGGATCACCCTGAATACCCCACACACGCTCACTGTATCACACACACGTACACTAAAGCCTATCTCTAACCCACGGCGTCTATGGCCGCTCAACTACTACTGATTATGGACACTTTATCTTTCTTCGGCCCACTTCGAGTTCGGGCAACCTGCAGACCACCTCGCACAAGACGCTGGGGCAGCGCTTCCACATGGCTCACACAACGAATGAATGAATGGCTGGACGCTGACTCTTGATTTATACTTCTGTAGGTCGTTGGTCTGCCCTTTTCCACCGGGCCCATAGTGCACACAGTCCCTCATGGTACTTGCTGACGGTACAAAGTGAGACTGGGACTGGGTACCGCTGACTAAGCGAAGTTGGACTCACCACTTGCCCACTTACCTCTGGTCTGCTGTGTAAAACGTGAGAAGAAACTTGAAAGGCCACTTCCGGACCTTCCGGAAGTTTGCGGACTTGGCCTTTCAAGATTGTAGCAGCTACGACCTTGACCTTTCAAAACTACAACAACTATGAGCCCTATGCAGGTATGACCCCTACTTCAACAGGTCTAAGGTTCAAGACCTGACAACTACTCAGACCTACGACAGACAACTCTCAACTACTAACACACAGGTCACTGGTTCAAGACTCACAGGGTCGACTTGATACTGTACACAGGTAAGGTAAGGTAAGGTGAGATCTGGGGATCGAGCCCTGGGATCCGCATCTGTGTCTGCAAAAGGTGAAGACCGTTTTAGCAAAGACATAGCAACAGATTTAATTAGACGGAAACAGGAAGACCCAGGATAAAGGACAGGTTTAAGGGCACCAAAAGGTAGGAGGACATACAGTCCTAGACAGCAGACATTCCTGGAGGAAGGAAACCCCAAAGTTGTGGGGTCTTAGCGAAACCAACAGGGACCATCAGTCGCAACTTGCTCTAGACACACCCGCAAAACTGACAGCTGTACAACTAAGAGGAGCAATTAGTGACCAAATGGGCATACAAAGCTCTACTGAATAGTGCAAACACACACCAATGAGTAGATATGATAAGCTAATGTAGGCAGCGTTGAGGGGTGGTACATCCTTCCTACTGGAAGTAATCAATGTCGTCGACTCGGGCCTCTCAACCGTAATGAGGATGAGTGTGGATGAGTCAACCTTGTACTTTTCGTTGAGTTGCCGGGGGAATAGGAACCAGACTGTCACTCCCCAGAATGGCAGGAGCCAGAACTAAGAGGTTCTGATTAAAAAAAAAAAAAAAAAGGCCAACTGACAACCAATCCTTCCTTCCTTTTTTCTCTCTCCTTTTTTTCCCCTCAGGGGAGCAAGAAATGTTGTTAAGTAGAAAAAAAAACAAAAATAAAATAAAATGCTGTTCAGTAGGTTCCGCTGGCCTCGAACAAGCGGAAGCATCGAGTGAGTCAAATTAATAGATTAATTAAAATTGTGTAATTTAATTATTTAAACTAATTTTGATCACTGCGCCAGGGGGACCCACTGGCAGCACCAATTTTTCTTTTTGTGATGGAAGCAGTTGCAGCCTTTCTGCGCAAAGATCCTTCGATAGATAGACTCACCATAGAGAATTCAGACAGGTTCATTCTTTCCCCACTGTCATGCTATTCGCAGACGACCTCACAGTCATGATTCGAGCCTCAGATACCTCATTTCAAGCCTTAACAAGAGCAACGCAAGCATTCCAGCTAGCCTCAGAGATGAAGATCAATTGGTCAAAGACGGTCGGGTGGTTGTTAGCCCCACATCCAAAGCCCCAACCCACCGCTGAAACACAGGGTCTGGAATGGATAAGCACTCAGGGCCAAACATTCTAGCAAGAATGGTAAACAGAATGACAGAATGGCAGAAAGTGAACACCTCACTCCAAGGTAGAGCATTAGCCTTAAACACTTCAATCTTCTCCATGGGTTGGTACTCAGCCTCCTTATGGGACCCCCCCCCCCCCAATTCATATCAACATTAAAGAAAAAGGCGGGGGCATTTCTATGGACAGGAGAAGCATCGAAGGACAAGTACATATCGAAAGTAGCATGGAAATATATAACTAGACCGATAAGAAAATGAGGATTAGGACTGCTAAACCCGGTAAGCGAATATAAAGCCCTACAAACGAACTGGATCATTAGAATACTCTTACACGAAGAACTACCTTGGCACGACATGGCTCTCTACCGGATTCGCAACCTGACCCCCAAATAGAGGGATACCACTGGCTCATGAACGCATCATGGACCTCAAGAAAAGAACAGGGCAGGACCTTCCGTTCAACAGGGACCCCCCGAGCAGCCACCGGAGAACACTAATTAAGCACTGGCGAGAAGCACTCCCGGAAAAGGTAAGAAAGCCAAAGAAGAAGGAAGAAGTGATGAGACAACCCATCTTCGATAATTCCCTTATCACGGACGGTACAGGCAAACCATGGTCTTTAGCAGCCAGGGGCAGGAGATGGAGAAAATGGGTGGAGAAAGGGAATTTGGAAAATAGGCCACTTATGGCTGGATGAAGAGCAAATATGGAAAACAGCCACAGAATTGAGACCTCAAATCAAGGGAGCCCACAACCTCGAAAAGAACCTTGTGGAAATATTAGATAGCATACCGTTAGAATGGAGAGCCCTACTAAAGAAGGACATTATATGGGAAGTAGGAGACTGGGCAACAAACAAACAGCAATCAACGCCATCAGTAACTCTGAAATTCCTCAAGAAAGTAGACACCCTCAGCAACACCGCAGAGTTCGAAGTACATGAGCTAATAAACAATCACAAGACGATAGTAGAAATCAAAGAACATGGAAGCAAAAAACGAACAAACGAGCACAAAGTAGCAGACTCAAACCGGACAAACGTATAATATTCAGACCAAACAAGGATATCAGTGAGTTGGAGGTGGATCCATGGGAGTGGGGATGGTTCATTAAACTCGGCAGAGGAAGAGCAAGAAAACTAATCAATCTACAGGACTACGAAGTAAGTTAGGCTACAAAATAAGGAACAAAACAGAGGACCCACGCCCAGTCATATAAAAAAGATGGACCAAACATCTAGGAGAAGAACATGGATGGCCATCCAAAATTCCATGGGATTATTATAGCAGCCTAAAGCCCCCTAGATTTCGAAGCCTACAATGGCTGATACTCTATTGGGCGGTCCCAGTCAATGAATGGATGGACTCACGCAGAAGAGAAGATCAGAGAACGGAACATTCCTCAAACTGCAAAATGTGCAGGGACAACAAAGTTGAGTCGCTCATCCATTGCTTGGTAGAATGCGCACATGCAACCACTCTATGGAGATCAGTTAAAGAGACCTGGTCCAACATTTCCTCAAACCCGTACCCAGAGCAAACCAACTACCTACTATCAGCAAGAGACAGGGAAGCAAATTTGTCAGAAGAGGAGAACACTACAACGGACCTATTGAGAAGAGCGGCATTGTGGGTCATATGGAGAACCAGATGCAAGGGAACTCTAGGAGACCAAAGAATAACAAGCGATGAGGAGTGGAGAGAGACAAAAGAAATAGTAGAAACATAAATCAGAGCACAATGGAAAATAGAACTCAGGAAACAAGAAAGATTAACGGACCCGCAAAAGAGAGAGCAGAGTCTGAAAGCTTTCGAAGAAAAATGGCTATTAAGTAAGAAAATAGCAAAAATAAAGGACAGACACCTGAAGTTCCGTAAGTGGGACATAGAGTAGCAGGATACGGAGGAACGACAGGAAGAAACCTCACATGGTACCGAAGAAAACTAAGGACCCAAAAGGTCGCTCGAATACGGGAACATAAGAAATGCTATCTAAAAACCAACCTTCCAAGCTGAGAAAAGAAACCAACCTTCAGAAACAGAAAACACAAAAAAGAAAAACAGGCAATACAAGAAAGCAGTCCTCTTAATGAGGAGCTAACAGAAAGTAGAGCTTAACCTACGCTAACAACTAGACCCGCACAGGTAGATACCACTCTCTCACACAAGGTTACTAGCCGAACAGACACCAAGCCAAACCCCATAAGATAAGAATAGATTCTAATAATATTAGGAATAAAAGGGGAAAAAGGACAGCTTGCTGAGCTTGGCCCAATTTAAAAAAAAAAAGAAAAAAAAAGAAAGAAAGACAGACCCACCTCCAAAAATTAGAGATACACAACAATAATAACAATACACCCATCATCCACTCTATCTCAGTCAACACCATTATCAACCCAACCTCATAACACCCAACAACCTCCACAACAGCAACCTCATCGCCACCCCCTCCTCTACGCATTTCCTTCCACTCCCCCCCCTCTCCCCGTCCCCCAAACACCCGAGCAAACCCATACTAACTCACACAACCCTCTTCCACTTTCCACTCCTATGCACCGTAGCTACCCTGCAACAACCATTGACCCAAACCCCCCAACCCTACCAACCCACCTCCTACTACTCCAACCCCAGACAGAGAATAGGCCACAGAATTCAAGCAGACCCCGCATCAACAGTAGACACAGTCATGAGATAGCGCTAGCGCCCCAGGTTAGCGCTAATGCAGCGAAATTTTTCACGCCCGACACGCGATTCGACAAGACGCCCCGCGACGGGGTCCACCCCCCACCGAGCGGGAAACGGAGTATTCGAACTCACGAAGAGTGCAGTCGCGAACGTGAGCAAGGACGTGCCACGCCCACGGGCGTGGCGAGAAGAACACCATCACCATCATTGCGAAAGACAAGATCCCCCAAAGGAAGCCACTACCCGACGAGGAACGCGAAATCACAAGAAGCTCCAACAAAAGAGGAGAATAAAAAAACAACGAGGGAGGCAGGAGTCTACTCTCAATCTAGCAAACGACAGGAAAAGACGGGAAGAGTCCGGAAAAGAAAGGGGAGGAACAGGAAGGAAGGGAGGAGCAACGAGGTCTACGTGAACAGTAAGAGAAAGGGGGAGCGGTTAAGTTTAGGAAAGGACGAAAAAGGACAGAAAGAGGAGAGAGAGGGTAGATGAGGGGAGAAGGAAGAGGGGAGAACCAAGAAGGGAACGATGAAGGAAAAGGTGAGAAGAGGAACAGTACGACGCAGCTAAAGGAAGGAAAATACAAGAATCGTGAAGGAGGGAGGAAGGTCGGGCAATTATTCTTCCCGAAAAGGAGTTAGGCCCGAGGAGGATAAGACAAGAAAGGCAAAGACATCGAGCCTCTTTCCAGGAAGTACTTGATTAGTAACCGCGAAACAAGCGAGGGGAAAGGTTCCAGGGGGTGCAGTAGAGTCAGAAAGGCTGATGGACTGAGGAAAAGAGGAGGACAAGAGGAGGACAAGAGGGGAATGACCATCGAGAGAAGAGAAAGTGACAAGAGAGGAGACGAGGTCAAGGACAAAGCAGACAAGGATTCACCGAGAGGAAAGCACGGATCCAACTATGCAAGACAGTACTGGGAAAGGAGAGTAAGTAATGAGTAAACACGGACTTCTGCTCGGGTAGGAGACAAAACTCTTAAAACAAGGTCAACGGGAGGAGCGAGAAAACCGGCGAACGAACAGCACGACACCGGTAAGAAGGACCACCTCACAATCAGCCACAAAGGTAACCCTCGATCCACCCCCACTCTCGAACCCCAGTCCGTTCCAGTCCGATCAAAACACGAACATTCCTCTCATGAAGGTGACAAGGGCACCAACGGTACTACATCATCGAGCACGTACAAAACGGAAACGGAAAGATTCTAGACAAAAATAGAAGGGTTGGGGAAAAGATAATAATTGAGTTCCGAAAGACCGAATAGCGACGAGGAAATGGACGGCTTTTGAGTCCTACAGRCAGCAGGCTATTCACGAGCGGTAACAGGAAAAGCGGATTAGGGAATACGACAATATTAATAATAGCCCAGTTTTTTCGGCCAACCACCCAACCCACATAATCCACACCAACCCACACCAACCCCATGCACACTCCTTCACACAAACACCAAACACTACCCCTACACACCACCGACAACCCCCCGCCTCCTCCCCGCCCCAACCGTTAAACGGCCAACCCCACAGTACCACCTTGCGCCAATCCCCCCAGCCGCTCTCTCCCCGGCGCCCTACCCAGAACACCCACTCCGGATCCTCCCGGAGCCCTCCCACACACCCCGGTATACGACTTCTCCCACCTCCTCCCCCCCCCCCCCCCCCCCAACGTGGACCCCCCATACCCCCCCTCCCACCCCCCCCCCGCTTTCCCCTCTCCCCACACCGCGCAGCTCTCTACCTGATCCCCCCACCCCCTTCAGCCCCCATCATCCTCACCATCACTCAAAACCACTACCGCGCCCCTCGCCCTCACACACTCACTATTTCCCTCCCTCTCATCTCACCATTTCTTCACACACAATCATCTCCACCTTCCACATACCCTCCCGAACCTCCCTACACCAACCAACCCCTTCACGCCCCCCCACGCCACTATCCCACAACCCTCTACATTCCCTCTCCCAATATCTCTAACGACACATTATCCATAATATTAACTACTTGCATCACTTATTACGGTGAATATTGATGGCTGAGGAACACTCCATAATCAACACTCCATAATCAACCCAATTTAATCTCAGCTTATCTCTCACAATTTCTCACCCGGGCCAATCCAACTCATACCCGACCAATATCTCTCACCAAAGAACGCCCCCCCACACCTCCACCCCACAGCCCTTCTTTGCCACATAGCACGATCCCCATTGATAAATTATCTAAAGTAGTAATCATTCACATTAATTACCATTAAGACTACCATTAGCGATTCAATTCAATTTAATCATTGACCTATTTATTTATTATTACTATTGCTATTGTTATTATTGTTATTATTATTATTAATATTATTATTATTATTATTATTATTATTATTATTATTATTTATTTATCTATTTATTTATTTTTTATTTACTTATTTATCTTTTCCCATCATATAGGCAAGTGATCCGCTTTTCGTCCTCCCCACGATTATCCGCCACAAAACCCCTTCTCCGGAGGTGAAACTCTGTCCCTCGAGGAAGAGAGTAAAGCCCCGCCGAATTGCCGACTCTTCTCACCCACAGGGGTTTTTTCATCAGACAAATCAACAGCCATCCCAGTAAATACAGTCATGGCGTCCCACCATTCTCAGTCGACAACATCCAACTCACCAAATTCATCAAGCCTACCAAACGCAATGTCATTGACGAGAGCACAAAACGAACAGGATCCGAGCCCGGAAGTTGTGAACCTGATGGTTAAAGAAACACGAGTCAAACCGGTCGTCACCAGGGAAGTCCTCAAAATCAACACAGAGGAGGAAATGGAAGTCGAAGTTTGGGAGTACCCAAAGGAACAGCTCCCCGTTCTAGACGAATTTTACGAAACACATGCAGTCGTATGCTCCTTCCCAGCCAAGCTCAAACACCTCCCACCCACAGAGAAGAGAAGAAGAGTTAGAGAAGCCCTCAAGAGCATTGAAAATCTAAGGGACACGGAGCTCAGGGTAGCATACCAACAACGGGGCCGCAATGCAGTCACAGTTTTGTGCGCAGACCCAAATTACACCAACTTCCTTCTTTCAATCCAAGCCCTGTACTGTGAGGGCTCAGTGGTAACGATCTCCAAATGGAAACCGAATAGATCAGCAACACAAGGCTCCGCTAGGCACAGACAGTTCTTGATGAACAAACATTTTTGGATCCAGTTCGACTATTTGACAGACGGAATGCACGGTCTAGTTGAGGAAACGATGCTGGAATCCTGCCCCCAATGCCCCATTGTCGAATGGGTGTCATCAGCCCCAGGATTCTTAACCCCAAGCGCCAGCTCCAGAATCGCCTGCGTTGAACTGAAATCCAACAGTCCACCCGAACTTCCCGACAAATGGTTTTTCAGAGTGGGACAACAAATTCAAACAGTCTACACCTCCACGAAGGCAAACCCCATGTGCTTTAGATGCAGAATCAAAGGGCACATGGGAAACGACCCATTATGCCCCCTCAACACACGAAAGGGTGAGGGCAAAATACTCAACCAGTCGATGCTGGTTGAAGCGGAGGAAATGAAGGGCATATGGATCATCAACGACCCAGCCTTTGCAGGCTGGGTCTTCGACGATCTAAGGGAAACCCCAGCGTGGGTGTGGACCTTGACTGATCCGGAACCCCCCTGCAAACCCGATGTCTTCCCCCCACACGGTAGCAGATGGCAATCGTGCAGAGGCAACAGAAGCAACAAAACCACCCATAAGTATGTCAAGAACTCGCTAGGATCAACACTCCAGATGGAGCAGACAATGCACAAAACGCAGATCCTGAAAGATGTTCACAACATAGGAAGGGAAGCAGAAAAGGCGTACCTCGAGAACCTGCTGACCAGGAATGAGATGAATGAGAAACGGACCAGGAACAAAAGGGAAAGTGGACTAACGAAAAGGAAGATGAGAAACGAGGAGGAAGACAATGAGGCAACCACAATGTCACCAGGAACCAAGAAAAGCAGGGAAAAAAAACCCACAGGAAGCGTTGAAGAGGAGGGAGAAATGCACGTCGACCTAACCTCCCTAGGGAAGGGACCAGAAGGACAGGGATCAGTAAGGGAAGATGACCCATCCAGTTCCATGGAGTGGCTGTCCGAATACATCAAATCCCTGCAAGCTCGCAGAGACCTCGACCTGGAAATCAGGCTGGAACATGCAGAATATATTAGCAATCTGACAAAAACAGAGGAATCCAACAGCTCAATCGACTTCCCCACGTCGCCAAACTCATATGAGCTGTTACAGCCTGAAAACACCTTCTCAGGATTCTTGGCACAACAGTATATCATTGATCAGACTGACGGAATGGAAACCGAGACCCAAGACACAGCAACCCAAGCTCCAATCTGGCCCAACTCCTATCTCAGAGGAAACAAGGGAGGGTTGTCAAAGCTAGAAGAGAACAGCGAGGGCAAAGGAGAGCAAAGGGAGGAAGAGGGCAAAATGATAGCTTTGGCCAATGACCTGGTAGAGGAAGGAAGGAATCAGAAAACAGAATTAAGAAGGAAGATAGCAGTCTTGGAAAGGCAAACTCGTTTCTTGGAAGATCAGAACCTAGAATTGGGAGAGGTCACCCCATCACTGTACAAAATCGCTGATGAAAACCCAGCAGATCTCGCCCGCGCAGCCAACATCGAGGCCCGAGCGTTTTCACCGCTCACACCAATCTTGCCATTCCGTTTCGACACACAAAAGAAAGAATGGCAAATCGCAGTTCGTCCCACGCTCGAGATAGTCACAGCGCATGAATCGGATCACCCTCCTCAGTTTCTCAGAGCCAACATCTCAGACCAACGCCCCCTGACTATCTATAGGGCAGGTCAYGAYGCACGCCYGCAGGTACGCTGGGATGACGAAAGGGGAGCATCCSAGACAAGAGACATGAGACCCGTCATGGCCATCTATGACCTTACAGCACAATTGAGGGAGGGAGTTGAATGGAAACCTTGGGAACTGATCTGTGAAATCCCATACCCATTGTTGGGACAGACAACAGAGAGGATCGCATTCAGCATGGGCACCTTCATCAGGGAGGAATGGCTGGGAAAGAGCACTGACGAAGCCCTAGCAAAGGTGAATGAGGATAGGGCAGGGAAGGAGGGGAGAAGGCTTGCCCAGAAAACCCAGAATACCCCCTAGATGGACAACTCATCCAAGAGCTAGGAAAAGGTGGACCTCTTAGATGGACACCTCCCTAGACTCAGAGACCCAAACAAACAAGAAGAGACTAAAACCCACCACAGAAGAAGATATCCTAAAGGAAATCAGACAACAACCAGAAATCTCCCTCTACTCATTGAACGTGAATGGGCTTGCATCTATCTTGGACAACCCAGTCAAATGGAGAAATATAACTGAATCCATGGGCTGGTTTGGTCACAAACCCCTAGACATAGCTTGTTTACAAGAAACTCATCTCACAAGTAGCGAAGAACACAATAAAATCTAAACAACACTGATTAGGAAGCTAAGATTTGTCAAGGCCGCATTTTGGTCTAATGCAGCACCCAATGGCTCAGTTGGCATTGTCATCCTCCTTCATGACAACTCAACAGCAAGCAACTTAATAAAAGTACAAAATACTTGGCAGGATGACACCACTGGCAGATGGGTAAGATTAGACATCAACTACAAAGAAGAGGAATCGTCCATCATCGGAATCTACGGTCCAATCGCACAACTAGATAAGACACCCTTCCTCCATACATTAGAACAACAAATACCCCCTCACAAACACAGGATCCTCATGGGTGATTGGAACTCAGTTCATAACCTCTCCTTAGACCGAATTTCAAACTCCACCAACCCTTCGCACCAAACCAACAACCTAGAACTAACAGACTTCATGTCTAAGAAAAACTTAATTGATCCCTTCCGCCTCCTACATCCCGATAGCAAAAGATTCTCATGTGTCAGAAAAACCAGCCTAGGCAGGACCTCATTCTCAAGGATAGACTTCTTCCTCATTACGGATTCCTTAAAAGGTGCCCTACAAGAATGCCTGATTGGAAGCCCCCCATATCATAGCGGCCTAGATCACAAACCCATTGCATTGTCTCTCATATTTTCAAAAACCGGCTACCTAGGTAAAAGTTTCTACCGGTTCAATAACGCCCTTTTAACAAGCCAAGAATTTCAAAAAGACTTAACCAGGATCCTTTCACAAATCACACAACAACACGTTAATGAGGACATATACACCGGATTCCCAAAAATCATCAAAAAAATAAGTAAGAGAGTAGCACAGACGTCAAGGAAACTGGCAGCCAAAAGAAAAGAAAGAGAAGTGATGCTAAAGGACGCCATAGAAATAGCAGAGTTAAATCTTCAACAAAACAACAACTTCCAATTTTTTGTTGAACTCTATAGTAAATCCAAAGAAGAACTTACCGAATGAACTAAACTCAAACTCAAAGGCTTACAACTAAGAGCAAGAGTTAAGGACTGGGAACTGAATGAGAAGATGTCAAAGTATTTCTTTCAGAAAATCAAGTCCAATTCAATTAACTCCAAAATAGAAAGCTTGGTAGACAAACAAGGCAGACTAACCACGGAAACCACACAATTAATCAACATATTAGCCAACTTCTACAAGGACCTCTACACGAGCAAAAACCCAGATGAAAGCAGCAACGGAACAATAAGAGTCAGGAACAAGTTCTTAGCGCACCTCGATCGCACTTTGTCCACAGAAGCAACAAACATTCTGGACTTACCCATCTCGCTTGAGGAACTACATGAGGCCCTGAGAGATCTGAAGACCAATAAAGCGCCAGGCAGGGACGAATAAACCAAAGAATTATGGGAGGCTAACTGACTCACACTGGGCCCTCTCCTCCTCAGATATCTAAACAGAGCCTGGGAACAAGAATCCCTTGGTCCTGATCTGAGCACGAGGATAGTCACGCTCTTATACAAGAAAGGAAAAAAAAAGGACATAAGGAACTACAGACCCATATCCCTCCTAAATGTGGCCTACAAGATCCTGGCCAAGCTCCTAGCTACTAGAATCAACAGAATAACAGGAAACTGCTTTCACCTAGATCAGACAGGCTTTATACCAGGCCGGCTCATACTAGACAACGTGATCACCCTTTGCGAATCGACCAGAATAATCAGCCAAAAAAAGATAGCAGCGGCCATCCTATTCTTCGACTTCGAAAAGGCATACGACCAGGTTAATTGGGACTTTCTTCAAATGTGTATGCAACGGATGGGAATGGGTAGCGGCTTCAGAAAATGGGTTAGAATCCTCTACAAAGACGCCCAGGGAATAGTACAAATCAATGGTTTTCTCTCTAACCCCTATAAAATGTCAAGATTGGTGAGACAGGGCGACCCCCTAGCAGCCCCTATTTTTCTCTTTGTCATGGAAGCCATTGCAGCTTTCTTGAGAAAAGACATCTCAATAGAACGTCTACAAAACATTAGAGATGAAAGAGGCCAAACCCTCAACTTACCAACCACCCTCCTCTTCGCCGACAATCTAACAGTCCTAATCAGAGCCTCAAACTCCTCCTTCCAAGCACTGACGAGGGCAATGCAAGCGTTTCAATTGGCTTCGGAAATGAAAGTCAACCGGTCAAAAACGGTCAGCTGGTGGCTTACAGATTCCCCCCCCCAATAGAGTTATCCCCGAAAGGACTACAATGGTCAGACCCTACATCTCCCATCCATTTCTTAGGAATAAACATCAGCTCAAAAGACTGCCACACATTATCAGCCCATTCCTTGACGACTTCAATGACTAACAAAATGCACAATTGGCAAAGAACATACACCTCCCTACTCGGACGTTTCTTGGCATTAAACAACTCAATCCTGGCAATGATGTGGTATGCCACTTCGATCTGGCTCCCCTCAATGGAGTTTCAACAACTCGTCCGCTGCAAGGCGGCAGCCTTCCTATGGACAGAAGACCCTGATAAACAACACTTCATCCATAAAGTATGAAGTAGCATGGCAGATAGTCACGCAACCCAAAGGAAAAGGTGGACTAGGAGTCATAGACCCAGCACGACAGATCCAAGCACTCCAAATAAAATGGATCATCAGACTAACACTACAAGACAACCTCCAATGGAYACCGTTGGCCCTCAATCACATTAGGGAGCTGGCACCCTTCCACTCCCCCCCGAACATGACAGGCCTCTTCTGGATCTACAACCCAAACTGGCCCCTCCCCARAGAAAACAGGAACAGAAACTWYCGTCAAGRCACAGAAGAAGAAAGGAACCGAGACAACAAAAAATCCTTTTGGGAACAACTCATATATCAATGGAGGAAGATCTTTCCAAATAACAAGGTGGGCCCCAAAAGAAAGGACAAAGTCCTCAGACAACCGATTTTCGGCAACCCATGGATTTTAGACCACAACGGGCACAGCTCTCAACTCACCAAAGCTAACACCAGATGGGGAAATTGGTTAGAAAAAGGCGTTTGGCAGATCCAACATTTATGGAACGAAGACACAAAGACCTGGAAAACAGAGAAAGAACAGGAAAACACTGAAAGGCAGCCACAATCTTCAAATCAGCATATCAACTATCATCGAAAGTATACCAATGGATTGGAGACTTCTACTAAACTCCCCCCAGAAATGGCTCTGGGGTGATTGGGTAGTGCAGAAGGGACAAGCAGTAATCCAGGAGGTCCTCAAAATATCCAACTATGAACAACACAACAAAGATTGGATTTTGTGCTTCATTTTTACACTGGAGGAACCAGGCAACCCGTCGAGTTTCCTCACCRGGGAAAGCAGAGCAGAAGGAGCATTTAAAGCCAACAACCTCCAAAGAATCAGAGTAATAGAAGGGGACAGAAACAGAGTATACAAGCCCGGAACAGAAATACGCCACCTGGAAATAGACCCAGCTATATACTTCAGAAAAGATGGGATAAAGAAGAAACTACTCTTCCAAACCTTACCATTGAACCAAACTGGCACTCGATTTTCTGCACAAGACCAACCAAACTTGCMAGCCTACTATGGCTAATAACCTTCAGAGCAGTCCCGGTCAACTTATGGCTATCACAAAGAAGAAGAAAGGAAGAGAGAACAGAAAACTCAGCATGGTGCCGAGTATGCAATTCACAAACCGATGAGTCCCTCAACCATTGTTTCATAGACTGCATAAAAGCCAATCAGCTCTGGCAGGACATAACAATAACTTGGAACAAACATTCCAAAAGTACAATTGCAATTAACCCTGCGACACTATTCCTGGACAAAGAACAAACCCCCCCTCTAAAAGGCTTTGAACTATTCCTCTTTGCTCTAATTAAGAAAGGCACGCTCTGGGCAATTTGGGAAAAGAGATGTGCAGCTAACTTCAATGACACCAGCGACAACTCTGAAAATCCCCTCATCACCATCAAGCAAGTAATCGAAACAGAGATCCAGGCCATCTGGAATAAAACAAAAAATCAACTTCAGGAAACACCCGATAAAAAGATGGAAATAATCAAGAAATTCAAATCCTCTAGGCTAGGCAATGGAAAGCTTGGCACAATCGTGGGGGATAGGCTAGTTTTCAATGACTGGCTAGTCATACCAGCACAGGGCAATCAGGTACTGCCTGCCTCCCAAATGATAACTGCGATTCCAGTGCCGGTCGAACCCAATGCATTGCCAGACGATGGAACATACCGGAGAATCTGAGCCCAAAAGGGAATAAAAAAGGGCATAGAAAGCCCACACAACAAACAACGACAAACCCACTCCCAAAAATCGGTTTTGCATGGTAGTAATACTAATCCACCCACCATTTCCTACTCCCCAACTTACACAGTCTCTATACCAACCTCAAAAGGCCCAGCTACCCCCTCTACTACATCCCCCCCACCAACGAACCGTCCACACACCTACCACCAATACCCCCCACCACCTCACCCTACACACACTACCCACACACTGACCAACTACAGCGTAGGAGGCTAGGAGCCAAGCAAAGCCTACAGAGCATCAGTTATTAGATCGGCACCAGCAACTATACAGAATTTCAGCCCATGAGCTGAAATTAGAACTTAAATACAGGGTCTAAGTCTACGGCTATTATGGACCACGGTCTACAGGACTTAAATTCTAGCAAAACTCACACTTAAGAATTGCTCTAGTCGTCTCAGCGATCCACGCAAACCCGGCAGCCAAGCAACTGGGAGGGTCAGGCCAGAGGTAGCTCAGCAGCCAGTCAACAAATAGAGCATAGCAGGATAGCATATCAAGGTGGTCAAAAAAGAAAATAAGGACTAAAGACCATAGCTAGAGTGTCAATGGAAGACAGACCTAGCTCCACCAGCAATACACACAGATTCGACAGCTTTACAGCTGAGAGGAAGAACTAGGGAAAGCTCAGATAGTCCGACAGACAGAGACCACATTACAGAGTTCACAACCTCGGGAGGCCTTACAAGCCCAAGATTACGTCAAATAGGCCAACTTAGGCAGGGGTGAATGATGGTACATCCTTCCCATGGGAAGTAATCAATGCCGTCTTTCGGGCCTTCCTACCATAAAGGGGAGGAGCGTCTGTGAGTACCTTTTGTAATCATTTCTGACTTGCCGGTGGAATAGGAACCGGACTAATGCTCCCCAGAATGGAAAAGGAGCCAGAACCGTAAGGTTCTGT
>BFEA01000525.1:970759-993341 GCA_003427395.1 Chara braunii | reverse complement strand
ATGCAGTGAAGTCAGATAATGAGAGGGTGAGAGGGAGATGGTGGACTGAGAAAAGGAAGAAGAAGAACTCTCTCTCTCTCGTATGCCAGGTACTAACCTGTGAAGATGGCGCTGTGCTGCAGGTACCTCGAAGACGAAGCTGGAGCAACGGCGCTGCTGGTAAGTATCGCTGGCCTCCGCCCAATCTCGCTCTCTCTCTGGTACTATCCTAGCTATGGCGCCCAGCACTGAAGACTACAGCTACGCTACTACTACTCCTGCAGCGCTCCTCCAGAGTGCTGCTGCCGAATCCTGAAGACTACTGACTGCCTCCTGCCTGCACGTGAAGTGCCTGGGAAGTACCTAGGAGCGGCCTCCCAACTACCTGCAGCCTGCAGGGCGGGCCAGTCTTATATAGTGCTGGCCCGTCCAGGAGGCTTCTCTTGCCAATGCCAAAACGTGCCAGACCCTGGGGTTGAAGCTCAAACAAATTGTATTGAAAATAGGCCAAAAATGACCTGAGCAAACCCTGGTCTGGTGCCTGAGTTTCAGGGCAGGTCGAACTGATGAGGGCCTGAAAATGGCCCTCAGTTTCAGGCTGAAAATACTCAGGGCCGGAAAGGCCCTGATTTAGCCTGAAACGACATAGGGCCTGTAGGCCCTTGTTTTCAGGCTTCCAGGCTGAAACTGACACAGGGCCTGTAGGCCCTTGTTTTCAGGCTTTCAGGCTGAAACTGACACGGGGCCTGTAGGCGCTTGTTTTCAGGCTTTTGGCCTGAAAACAACATGGGGTCTGTAGGCCCTCGTTTTCAGGCTTTCAGGCTGAAAATGACACGGGCCTGAAAATGGCCCGTGCAGCCTGTTGCAGGCGCAGCATGTAACAGATGACGACTGAAGACTGTGAGCTCAGGGGAAAGTGCAACTGTCTGGCGCCAGAATAATTTTTGAAGCACCTCTGCGCAGCACTCCGTCCAGCACTCTGGCCCCATTGTTTTTTTTGTCTTCTTTCAAGTTCTTTGTCATTTTGCATAATTTTGATCTCAGCCAGTATCTGACACCTCATACTTCTACATTTTACCGTTGCTCGTCCGCAGTAGGGGCATACACAGATTAATGCTTGACTGAAGAACTACATTCTCTCCCTGTTTTTCAGCGACTTGTATCGTTCAGAGCTTGTGTGGGGTAGTACGTTCGTGCACCAATATTCCCAGGTGCTCCGCTGATACAAGCCCAGTTGAGCAATGTAGGTGCAGCCAAGGATCCGCAATGTGATGAAAAGGACAATGCAATGTTAGTGCAACATCAACAGGCAATGTACATCCTGATACATACGAAATGGCACTCGATAGCGCAGCGGAAGACTTCAAGGTAAGTCTTGACCTGACCTGGACTGACACGACATCCCATCATACATCCATATGTGAAAGGAGGAGGATGGACCGCACACCAAGAAGAAAGGTCCCTCTTGTAAACGCACATGGGGAGGTACCATAGATGAGGGATGGAGGGAGAGGAAGGACGAAGATGGAGGCGAGGGAGAAGTCCAAGATCGCAATAGCAAAGTCCAAAATAGCCCCATGCCGATGTCCAATCAATGTCTGCCTCAGAAATGCCGGATCAGATCCTGGGCCACAGGCCCACCGTAACATCTGCCGATATCCTCTGCCGATAACCTCTCTCACTCTCGTATCTGAAGAAGAAGAAGAAGAAGATGGAGAAGAGGAAGGAGGAAGGAGGAAGAGGGAGAGAGAGAGATGAGATGGAGGACGAGGAGGGAGAATAAGATGCCGTCCTCCTCGCTATCTCACCTGCAGGCGGCTACCGCCGTGCTGACTATGTCGCCGCCCTGTGCAGGTACCGCGTGGAGCCCCAGCTATGGCGCCAGGTAAGTCCGCCGCTGCAGGTAAGCCTCCGCTTCTCTCTCCTCCCGTGTGCGTCTCCTTCCTGGTCCAGCAGCGCAGCGCTATAATAGCGCAACATAGTTCAGCCTCTATCCAGCAATGTGTCGCTCAAGAAGTGAGCGACCGAACTGTCCTGTGCCCAGCAGGAGGCCCAGCTATATAGTGCGCTGGGCCCTACTGGGCGAACCGTTGTGTGGCCTAGAACGGTCGGCAAGGTCAAGCTCCTACCAGGGCCCAGACCGTGCTGGGTGCAGTATGGCGCCAAAACGCGCCTGGGCCTGTTTCGGCCCTGCAGCGTGGCTTAAAAATGCGCCTGGGCCTCTTTCGGCCCTGTGTCTGGTGCACCCAGCCCAAGGCCGTGCCTTGGGGACTGCAAGTCCGAAATGGTTTATGAACCGACAAAAGTAGGGCAGCGCCTCACCTCATAAATCAAATGAGTGAGTGCTGCCTCACCCGGTGCCTGCGGCCTAGAGGGCCGCCGTGGGCCTCCAGGGCGCGTGCTGGATGGCATGCGGCCGGGGGCCCCTCAGCAGCCGTTGGGCCCCTGCAAATGGGCCCGTGTGCAGGCGCAGCATGCAACACCCCCCCCTCCTTATGAAGTCAAGCCGGGTTGAGGGCGAAGCTGACGATCTGAAGGTGGAACCTGGACGCGGGTGCGACGTGGAGCCGAAGATGCCGGCTTGCCTTGCAACTTGCGTTCGTAGCGTGCAAGAACATCGGGAGTTGTTGCTTGTAGTTCCGCACGGGTCAACCAACGGTCAGCTCGATGGGTGCAGTATGCGAAATGGACCAAGAATTCAGTCGGCCTGTCGTCGTAACGTCGCTGGGATATGATGTCCCCAACCTCTTGAAAAACGTCCATCGAGGGTGGGTCTTGTGATCGTCGCTCGGGAAAGTCGTCATGTTCCGCTGGCGTGTAAAGAGCCAACTTGGAGCAGTGAAAGACCGGGTTGACGGGCAAGTGGGCGGGCACCTAAATGACAAATGAAGGTCCTTCGGGGCGTCCCCAGTGGGTTCCACGATCGGCCAGGGCCCCCATCCATTTTGGAAGGAGCTTGCAAGAGATATCTTGTTCGAGGCTGAATTTCGCGGCGGAAACCCATACGAGGTCGCTGGCGCAGAACGGACAAGGAAGACGCTGGCGGTTGGCCTGTTGGTGCTTATGTTGCTGCGTCTTCAACATCTGGGTGCGTGCCTTGACAAGAAGCTCTTGCATCCAACGAATGAATAGAGGATGGTCGTCGCTCTCACCGCCCGTGGGATAATCGTGTCCAACGGAGAATTGACAGGCGAGCCATGCTCGAACTCAAAGGGCGACATCCCGATAGTCGGATGGATGGACGAGTTGTGTGCCAACTCAACATCCGGCAACCGCTCAACCCAATCCTTTCGGTCAGGACGGATGAGTGTGCGAAGAAGAACTTGTGCGGCCTGATGTGCCCTCTCCGTTTAGCCATCGGTTTGGGGTTGGCGAGCCAGAATCAGCTTGAGAGATGAGCCCCATCGTTTGATGAGCGCCAACCAAAAATCAGACATGAACCGAGTGTTGCAGTCGCAGATGATTTCCTTGGGGTAACCCTTGGTTTGAATCCAACCTGCGTAAAGAACCTCGGCCAACTTCGGTGCCTTGGCATGATAGCGGCAAGGCAAGAAAATGGCAAACTTTGTGAGTCGGTCGACCACCGTGAGAATCCCATCCACACCAGTCTTGTGCTTGAGGAACGACCCGATAATGTGCATGGCAATCGCTTCCCTTCGACGCAAGGGGACAGGTAATGATCGGAACTCGCGTACAGATGATGATTGCGGGATTTGCAACGTTGGCAAACCTTGCATGACTTGCAATAGCGTGTGACATCGTCGAGAAGACCGGGCCACCAAAAGCGCTCGCGGAGTCGGCCAATTGTATGATTGACTCCAAAATGTCCAGTGGCGGGAGCATCGTGGAACTCGCCCAGAAGTCGCAGTCGCAAGTGTGAATTTCGCGGCACACAAAGAAGATCCTTCCCCCACGAGTGGACGGGTAAATATCCCTCTTGGATCTGATAGTGCGATGGCGCCGGATTGGGAGAGGAACAATTCGCATACTTGTCGCGAAACTCGGGGTCGTCTTGGTAGCCGCGGATGAAGCTGTCCCGCAGGTCGTCATCGATCTCGAAGGTCGAATAGACTGCGGTACAATGGTCCAGACGCCGTGAGAGAGCATCCGCAACGGTTTAAGTTCCCCGGAATGTGATCGGGAAAGAAGTTGAACTGGTCGATGAAAGCCATCCAACGGGCGATGATGCTGTGGACGGTATCTTGGGTCTTGCAAAAGACCAGCAGATTGTTGTCCATTACGCATCGGAATTGGCTTCAACCAAGGAGGAAGTGCCGCGCCACCGCTTGAGCGCGTAAACGAAGGCTAGGAGCTCCTTCTTGTGTGCATCATCAATTGAGTGCACGACGACCACTTTCTTGTTGAAGTATTCAATCGGGTGCCATTCCACGCTGTCATGCTGTTCGAGGATGGCACCAATGCCATAGCCGGACACATCCGTAGTGACGCGCGTTGGCAATAGCGGGTCGTATATGCGCAAGACCTCCGCAGATAGCAATGCGGCCTTGAGGGCCAAAAATGATTCCCGCGCATCCTTTCCAAAGTCAAACGGCCGCTCCTCGCATTGAAGCTTGGTCAAGTGAGCCGTGATCTTCGAGTATCCCTTGATGAAATGTTGGTAATAGTCGGCAAGGCCAAGGAACGAACTGACATCCGTGACATTCCGCTGCTCTGACCAATCTTGGATGGCTTGAATCTTATCCAACAACAGACTGATGCCCTCCGGTGTGACAAAGTGGCCCAAGTATTTCAACTCTTAACACACGAATTCGCACTTGTTGCGGTTGGCTTTGTACTTGGCGCGACGGAGCGTCTCCAACACTCGCCGAAGATGCTCCAGATGTTCCTCCAAGGTCCGGCTATAGACGAGGATGTCGTCCAAGTAGACCAGCATAAAGCGGTCTAGCATTGCACAAAACTCGTTGGTCATCGCTGCTTGAAAAGTCGTTGGGGCATTGGTGAGGCCAAAAGGTATGACCACCTACTCAAAATGTCCGTACCGCGTCTTGAATGCAGTCTTGTAGCGATTTTGCGGGCGTATCAAAATCTGATGATATCCCGACTTCAAATTCAATTTTGAAAAAAAAATTGCGCCGCCCAAACGCTCCAGAAGGTCGTCAATACGAGGAAGAGGTCCCGCGTTCTTGACGGTTTGTGCATTGAGCTTGCGGTAATCGATGCATAGGCGAAGATCCTTGTTCTTCTATTGTACGAAGAGAACTGGCGCACCATATGGTGAGCTACTAGGGCGGATCCAGCCTTTGTCCAACAAGTCATCGAGTTGCACGCGGAGTACTTTAAGTTCCTCCTTGGTCATGCGATAGATGCAACCTTTAGGCGGCACGACACCGGCCTCGAGAATGATCTCGTGAGAGATCGGCCGATCCGGCACCACGCCGGTAGGTGACTCGAAGATGTTGGCGAACTCGTCAAGCAACCGTACCACGCGGGTGTCCGAAGACAAATCCGTGGGTGGAGATTCGGCTACTGCGGCGGTTCGAAGAAAACATACGCCTATCTCGTCGGGCCGCTCATAAGCGCAAGTAGCCCAGAATGACTTGGCCGTCACAACTTGGCACCGGATCGAAGAGTGCGGAGGAGGGATGGTACACGACACTTCGGCGCCAAAGACGTCACGGACCGTAAGTGACCTCCGATGGAAGTTAACCATGTGATCCGCACTTGCAAGCCAAGGCATGCCCAAAATGATGTCGAAGTCCGTGTCTAATACGTCAAATGTCACCGGTTAGCATGCATGAGGTGCGAAATAGACCGGTACGGCCTCGATGTAGCGGTCAAGGAGTTGTTGCATCCTACCGTCCGCCAACATGATCGCCGTAGGGTGTACCATCCTTCGAACTTGTGGGTCGAGGCCGGCCCTTTGAACAAAGGACTGACTGAAGAAATTGCGAGTCGCGCCGCTATCCAGCAAAGCGCTACAGGACGCTTGCCCAACTTGGATGCGGACATAAAGGAGTGGTGCGTTATTGTCATCTTACCGCTGCGTGCGAAACTTAAGGGCCACCTTCAAGTTGGTAACATACGCAAGGATGTCCCCCACCGTGACTTCGTCATCCGTCGGCGAAGTTGGTGGTGCATAGAAGGCCAAGTATGTATGTAGATGAGTGCCAAGTGCTGCGCATTGCGGTCCCGGCAATCGGCCGGTGGTCGGGAGAGGAAGCCATGCAAAATCCTCGGGCGTCAACGGGTCCAAGTCCTCTATGTTGAACGCGCGTACCGAATACCGTGAAGGTCAACTTGAAGACAACTCAATGTCGTTGCTTCCGAACGGAGAAGAAACCGCACATACACCCTTTCCTTGGGCTCGTGAATTCAGCGAAGGTACGAGCTGGGCAGCATAGTCCTCGAAAGAATGAAGAATGGGAGGAGTTACGACTTCAACATGTACCCTGGAACCGAGAGAGGTTACCTGTACGACAACCGGTTCCGAAGGGGTCGAGAGTGTCGTCGCATCACTCTCGGCGGTGCTCACTTTCCCGACTGGGAAGTGCCCTTGGTTGTGCAGCTCGCGGTATCATGCGCTGAGCTGTTGCACCACAAACAATAGCGGTACTTGGTGCGGACATGATACCCACGCTCCGTAAGACCATAATGTGTCCAAGGTTCTTGAGCTGGAGCTGCTTGTTCGGGCCCGGAAGAAGTGGTGTTTGTCGTCATTTTTCCGCTACCTCGTCCTTTGACGGGGTGGCCACCATTCCGGACAGCTGTTAATCTGTCTCCCTCGTCAGAAGAGGCAGCCTCGTTTGAAGTTGAGGGATCGCTCAGCATTGTCGCCGCGACCACGACCACTTTCGTCTGATGTTGATACGCGCCCTGGCCGGCAGTTGACGAACGACCAATATTCTTGGCTTCCATGTTCGTCAAAATGATCTGCACGACATTGTTGAAGAGTTCCTCACTTGTGTTGAGGTTCTCGACGACTTGAGTCAACACATTTTGCAATGTCGGGCACGACCTCTTGATGAAGTAGAGCTTGATGTTGTCGAAGGTCATCGGCAGTTTCAGCGTGCTCGCCAAACGTTGGAACTCGGATATACATTCTCCGCTTGGCATGCTGTTCTGAGAGAATGTCGACAGCTTGTCCATCGCCTGATGCTCGGGCGGTTCCACTTGGAAACGCTTCTGCCATGTCGCTGTGAGATTGGTCCAGGTAATGAAGTTATGCAACTCGAAGACTGTGCATGCGTGTGCGGACAACATGTTGTCCAGCCATGCTTGACACACGCCTCCTGACCGTGAGTACAAGTATGCGTGTCGATTGTTGTCGCCGACCTTGTGGATGCCCAGCTTGAGTTCGAACTGGTGCCACCACTGTATAGGGTCCGTCTTCGATGCGTCACAGAAGATCGGGAGGCCATCAAATTTGGTAATGCTCTCGCGTGACGACGTGCTAGGGCCGGTTGTTGCTGCACAAACCTGCTGCTGCAGCCACTGTGCCCCGGTCTTGAGTGTTCCCACATCTATCTCCAAGACGTTTACACGATCGGCGAGGTCGGAGGGGCCGACGCTGGAGGAGGCGACGGGTCGCTGCTCCAGCTGATGTATGCGCTTGGTCAGCCGATCCACTGACTGCTGTAGCGCTTGGTTGGTGTGATCAAGAGAGTGAATGTCCTCCTGCTGTGCAATGCACGTAGCGAGAAGGTCCAAGAGGCGGTTGAGCAGTTGAGATCGCTTGTTCCCATAGTCAGTGGATTCCCCATTCTCGACCTCCTTCTGCCAATCCTTGGCCTGCGTGTGTACCGCACTTTCCTCCTTGAATAGAATCTCTCGCCGCCGTACACGTTCTTGATCTGCGGCCTTAGCTGCTGCTGCTGCATGCTTCTGCCGTTGTTCTTCTGCCAGAAGACGCAGCCTCTCTGCCTCTGCCTCCTTCTTTCGTGCAGCTAATGCTGCTTCTGCCCGCTGCTTGCTTTCGGCCATCATAGCCATCATCCGTGTCTCATAGTCCGCGTCAGATTCGCCTTGCTTCTGCTCCATCCCGGCTGTCTGTGAGCGAGTGAGAATGCGCCGCGGATTGCTGCCGTGGCCTGCGGATTTGAGGGCTTACCAATGCTGCAGCCGGGGGTAACCGATGGGCAGTTGAGAACGAAGAGGAGAGAGATGGAACAGAGAGTTGGGGGGTGTGGGGGTCGCGTGGATCGCCCAGATAAGGAGCCACTAGTAAAATAAAGGAAAAGTTGGAACTTTGCTGAAAATTTCGAGATAAAGAAAAAAATTTCGAAATTGCAAGTTCGGTAGGCTCCCTGATCTTCCCCACAGCAGATAATCAGCACGAAAAAAAAAATCGAATTTCAGACTGCAAATGAATAATATGAATTAATAGAACTGTGTAAGAAAACAAATTTCCGCAAGTTCAGCGAATTCCGAAAAATAAAAAGTTTGGAATTACTTGGGTGAGAGAAATTTGTGAGGAAGAAGCCCTCAAGGGCCCTATCAGACATCACATGATCTGGGCTAATATCCCCAGCAAGCCAAGTGCCCGCCCTAAGTGAAAGGGGCCCTGAATATTGGTCAGAGACAAAATTCGACATTTCCATATGTGGGTATTCAGGCTCTCGCAGCATGCCAGTTGGTTGGGTAGACGTGTGAGCGTCACATTAGCTATGTCATACAGTTGGCCCAGGTCTTGACAGTTGTGCCTTGGCACATACACACAAAGCAGGGCCGATACATTGGGAAGCAGGCCATCAGCCTTTGCAACAGCAGTACCGCCTACGCATCTGCCTGGGAGCCCTGCACAGATGCAGCAAACAGCCCAAGCCCGAAGACTCAGGCCATGCCCAACTGAAAAGGGCCCAGGACCTCAACTGTAGTCTCGGGCCTGGGCGCAGGGTCTGAGGCCCAACTGGAAGCTACTGGAAGCTTCCAGCCAGGCCACACGCAGCATCCAGGAGGCTGCCACTTCCACAAAAGGAGTGAGGCAGCTCAGGCCAGGCATTCTGGCCCGTGCTGGCAATGCGGAAGTGCTGCTGTGCTCTCGCTTGATGCTGCACTGCTGCCAAAGGCGCTGACGGGGCGCGTAGAGGTGAGGAGGGGTGCTGCAGGCAGCGGGGCGCAGGCGGCCATAGCCGGGCTGCTGGGCGCCAGGGGGTACAACGGGTGATCTGGTGGTCTTCAGGGAAGGAAGCACTGTGTGGGGTAATCAAGGTCTGATTGAGGGTGACAAGATACGTACCTGGTGCATGAAGAGATGTCGGCTATGGAGTTGACAGTCATGTACATTGGTCTTCAAGACTCGAGGTGAGCCTGTTGCGTGAACCAGCTGTAGGTAGGATAGTCGGGCAGAGTAGACTAGGCGCTGGGCGCCAGACAAAGAGGAGCGAGTTTGGATACTGTGTTGGCGTGTCCTACTGCCTTGAAAATTGGCTCATTACTTCATTGTATTGCTCTATATGGATGGTTTCTCGGTGCATTTTGTACTCTCTGCTTGGATACAGCTACGTCGACATCTGTGTGATTTCGCAACGTGGTTTTCTGTATATCGTTCACACTCATATTCCTTGCAAATTTCCCCAAAATATTTATTTCAGAATCTTGGAGTAACGGTTCTAATCAAATTTCGGAATTTTCGTTACCACCAGAATGCGTGAAGAATAAAAAAAAAATCAACGCAACAGATTTCCAAAGAAAATTTGAAATAAGTTCAAATAACGAATTTCGAAAATTCCAAAAAAATTCACGGAATTTTCGAATATCGGGAAGTTGCAAAAGGACATACCAATCGGAAAAAAAAAATCCGTAACAATATCCCGGATTCCCAGCAATGAAATTTCGAATTTCAAAAGAGACGAAAAACGAAACTTTCAGGTGCTACGCTATTGCGATTTTCCACGAACAGAAATAGCGGGAAAATGGAATCCAAGAAAAGAAAAAAAAATCGATTTCGACAATTAGGTCAGAATCCGCGGTTTTGGGGACTAATTAGTGTGACCTAATCAATCAATCAATCAATCAATCAATCAATCAATCAATCAATCAATCAACCAATCAATCGATCAGCCAATCAATCACTGATTGATCGATCAATCAATCAATCAATCAATCAATCAATCAATCAACCAATCAATCAATCAATCAATCAAACAAACAATCGGTAAATCCGAGATCAATCAATCAATCAATCGGGAATACACTAGACCCCGGACACGTGTCAGATCAGGTTGTTAAGTCCTGATTCACGTGCGGGGCTCCGATGCCAACTGATACATTCCCAGTTGGGCAATGTAGGTGCAGCCAAGGATCCGCAATGTGTTGAAAAGGACTGAATGGACAATGCAATGTTTGTCCAACATCAACAGGCAATGTACATCCTGATACATACGAAATGGCACTCAATAGCGCAGCGGAAGACTTCAAGGTAAGTCTTGACCTGACCTGGACTGACACGACATCCCATTATACATCCACATGTGAAAGGAGGAGAAGGGACCGCACACCAAGAAGAAAGGTCCCTCCTTGTACACGCACATGGGGAGGTACTGTAGACAAGGGATGGAGGGAGAGGAAGGACGAAGATGGAGGCGAGGGAGAAGTCCAAGATCGCAATAGCGAAGTCCAAAATAGTCCCTTGTCGATGTCCAATCAATGTCTGTCTCAGAAATGCGGAATCAGATCCTGGGCCACAGGCCCACCGTAACCTCTGCCAATATCCTCTGCCGATAACCTCTCTCACTCTCGTATCTGAAGAAGAAGAAGAAGAAGATGAAGAAGAGGAAGGCGGAAGGAGGAAGAGGGAGAGAGAGACATGATATGGAGGACGAGGAAGGAGAAGAAGATGCCGTCCTCCTCGCTATCTCACCTGCAGGTGGCTACCGCCGTGCTGACTATGTCGCCGCCCTGTGCAAGTATCGCACGTAGCCCCAGCTATGGCGCCAGGTAAGTCCGCCGCTGCAGGTAAGCCTCCGCCTCTCTCTCCTCCCGTGTGCGTCGCCTTCCTGGTCCAGCAGCGCAGCGCTATAATAGCGCAGCATAGTGCAGCCTCTATCCAGCAGCGTGTCGCTCAAGAAGTGAGCGGCCGAACTGTCCTGTGCCCAGCAGGAGGCCCAACTATATAGTGTGTTGGGCCCTACTGGGTGAACTGTTGTGTGGCCTAGAACGGCCTGCACGGTCGAGGTCCCTACCAGGGCCCAGGCCGTGCTGGGTGCAGTATGGCGCCAAAACGCGCCTGGGCCTGTTTCGGCCCTGCAGCGTGGCGCCAAAATGCGCCTGGGCCTGTTTCGGCCCTGCGTCTGGTGCACTCAGCCCAAGGCCGTGCCTTGGGGACTGCAAGTCCGAAATGGTTTCTGAACCGACAAAAGTAGGGCAGCACCTCACCTCATAAATAAAATGAGTGAGTGCTGCCTCACCCTGTGGCTGCGGCCCAGAGGGCCGCCGTGGGCCTCCAGGGTGCGCCCTGGATGGCGTGCGGCCAGGGCCCGCCTCAGCAGCCATCGGGCCCCTGCAAATGGGCCCGTGTGCAGGCTCAGCATGCAACATCCGCCATGCATCAGAGGAGTACGGGATGTGCTTGCGCCTGAACGTGGGATGTCGTGGTGATGCCTGAAGAGTTATAAGCCATAGTGCTACCTTCGGTGAGGCAACAAGATTGCGGCGAAGGAGTTGAAGGAGAGGAAGCAAGAAAGCGTTTTGGTTGTATCAGGGCATAGCTTCTTAGGATTGAGTGGCAAGTGTAGCATAAATAGTGTGATGGGTTGGCATACCCTTACGTGCTCTTGACCTCCTGATTATATCCAGCGTACGCTTGGATTGAAACTTGTCGATGGACGTGTGAAGAAATGCATGATGCGGTGGCCAAACAAAGTGCTCTTAAACGTTGACGTGTGCCCCTTAGTCCTTTCAGGCCCCTTCTAACGACCGGGGCCCTTCTACCAACCAGGGCCCTTCTACCGATCAGACAGATAGTCAAGATACGCAATGTCTTCGAAATGTAATCCTTGTATCACACGATCACAACCATGATGTAGAAGGTTTTATCTCCTCATACACACAACCCATGACAGAGCCTAATGAGCTTCAGGCTATAATTGAACTCACATAGTCAAGCATACCTGCATAGACAAGCATACAAACAACATCAAATAGACAGGACAAAGAAGAGTCACTCCACAATCCATACATGCATGAGGAATGAAGGAGATGGGTCTACTGACATGTCCAAAGACAGAAGAATTTGAACAAAATCCAATCCAAGCACTGCCCAATTGGCAATCACCAATCCGCAATTACCAAGATGCACAGCCTGCTTGCAACGCAACACTGCGTAAGCCACTTCGCTGAACCACATCACCAACTCTCTTGGCACTCAAGTGCGCACAACTTCGCACAAACCTCCACTCACTCCGAGTTTCCCCCACCAGTCAAACTGACAGCATTTCCCCCTTGCACGCAAGTTTGTAACCAGCACACTTCGCATCCACTGGTATACGCACCCAATCCGTAAGGTGCGATAGTGCCGCTAGGGAACCTCCCCCAACAAATGTTGACAATCTAGGCAGATTGAGCTCAACACAGCAGTAACGCCGAAGAGGACCTTAGGCTGACCAGGGTGTTTACCAACGTTGACCAGGGTGTTTACCAACGTTGACCGGGAGTTTACCAACGTTGACCGGGAGTTTACCAGCGTTAACCGGGGCGTTTACCAGCGTTGACCGAGGAGTTGACCAGGACATAGACCAGCGTTGACCGAAAAGTTAACCGAGACGTTGACTAGCATTGATCGAGGTGTTGACCAGGGCGTTGACAGGAGCTATTGACCACGAAATTGACCAAGTTGGAGTTGGTATACTCTCGCCAAGCCTTCAACCTATCCCCTCGTCCTATGGATGTGCGCTCACCCTATGGTACTTACTGAGCCTGTCTGTCTCTTCTTTCTGCATTGAGTGGAACTCCGTGAATGTGGTCATAGAGCTGTGCTGACCAAACCCACACAGGCTCAGTAGGGCTAAAGGTTGTGTCTAACGGTTGACTGACCCGGAGGACAAACCCTCCCAAGGACCGGTACAGACCGGCGGGCTGCTTAGTGTGGCATGGTAGGCCCAAAATCCGAGTTGTGGGCTGCACAACCAGCTGTCTAAGTGTTGAGAGGACTTGTTGATCGCGTCGTTCTGTTTGCGACGTTAAACAATTCCTGAGGAGTTATGGGGGATCTCCTTAAATGCCTCCTGATCAGCGTTGAAGTCCTGTAGTAAAAGCTTAGTAATAGGTCGAGGGTAGAGACCCTAGTTGATAGGGTCCTGAACCGGAGAGAAAGCAAAGTGGGATTGACCGCAGGTGCAGGGCATATGGGTCCGGTTTGTAAAGGACAGTGGCAGCGAAAGCTTCCGTCGACCGTGGTAACTTGGCTGGATCGAAGGGTAAGGCTTTGTGGTCCTTAGAAGAGTCAGTCAGTCATTTAAGTTAGTCAGGGGATGGAGGTCTAAGTGGTGAGGAGTGGAACTGTCACTCGGTTGTACATCTAACACCATGGTTGACCTGCGTAGCGGTAAGAGCACCACCCCGTACACTAAGGCTCAAGAAGAGCAAGTCGCCGCCGTCCTGAAAGAGAGAAAAGAGAAGAAGGCCAAGAAGTTGATTAAGCAGGCCAAGAAGTTGGCCTTACTGGAGGAGCAGGGGGCGAAGAAAAAAAAGTTGCAGGAGGAGATGGAGAAGCTGCAAAGAGAAGAAGAAGAAAAGCTAAAGGGAGTAGAAGAAGAAGAAGTGGAGGAGGAAGTAGAGGTAGAAGTCCCTTTAGTCAGAACGGTCACAAGAGAGAGAGGGGAGACTAGTGGCAGAAAGAAGGAGGACCCATGGATGGAGAGGAAGATTCCAGAGTTGGTTGCTAATCTGTCCCTCGGGGAAGACGAAGAAGCGATGCTATATGTCTCCAGGGCAGAACAGGAGGCGATAATTCAGGAGTTAGAAGCAGAAGAGGATCCTTTAAAACGTCAGACCATAGAGGAGGATAAGAAGTTGGAGTGGAAGTTGCGTTGACCAGGGAGAAGAAAAGAATGGAGGAGGTGAGTAAGGCAGTAAACGAGTTGGAGGTAGCGAAGGAGCAAAGGGCGTAGATGGAGGCGCAACCGGAGTGGCAGGGAAAGATGGAGGTTATGGCCAGGAATATAGAGCTCCTGGCGAGGGCCCATGAAGAGCAGTATCAGTTTGTAAGGGGCCAGGATGTAGCACTGCGATCCATACGGCTGGGGTTTAGAGAATTCGCCCGCGAAATGATGATGCGCGTGGACTCATAAATGAAGGCGAGGCTAGAGAACACGGAGCAATTTTGTTCAGGCGCAATAGAAGGTGCCAAACTTGCTGCTCCAAGGGAAGAGGAAGTTCGCCCCCGTAGACAACCAGTTAAGGTGAAGTTTCCTGAATCCTGCAGCAGGAAGGAGGAGGAGAACTTCGATAATTGGGAGGCAAACTTGAACTCTTATGTTCATCTGCAGAAGACAGCCCCTGAGGAACATGTCCTCATCGCTTTCCATGCCCTTAGAGACGAAGCAGCTAGCTTCGCCAGGTCACTTGCCCATGCTGCTAAATGCGAGAATGATATGGTTGCCTATTCCCTGATCACCCCCCTGAGTGACTTCTTTAAGTTATTGCGTGAGCGGTTCGCAGACGTCACACGAAGTGTTAGAGACTCTGACAAACTGCAGACCATCCATTCCCGTCAATGTAGAGTGCTAGGGCACTCAAGAGCGTTATGGATGAGTTGATTGTTGTCCCTGACCATGGGGTCATTGACACCCAATTGGTCCACCTATTCTATTGTGCCATGCCCGAGCCTTTGCGCGGGCACTTCTTTGAAAAGGGTAGGCAGTCTTCCATGACCTACGATACCCAGAGTAGGGAAGTGGTAGCATTTGAGGCACAATCCATGCCGGTTTCCACTTTCTAGCATAAGGACCTTGATAAGGGGAACAAGTGGAAGGGTCGTACCATCTCGAGTTAGGTTAAGGGCAAAGATCGCTTGATCCTTACATTTGATGAGGGTGGTATGGAGGAGGTCCCTTATAGTCAGATAGAGTGGGGCCTCGGAGAGGATGACAGTGGTGTGAGCCTGGGGAGGACTTATGCTGCTATCGCAGCTGGAGGGAAGCAGCAAGGAAGAGGAGGCCGGGGCCAAGGGGGTCGGGCCTCTGGTGGTCGAGGACAGGGCGCTCAGGGGGTTGGCGGCAGAGGAGACCGCCAAGAGGGAAGTAAGGGTCAAGGTCCCCCGCCAAATCGTCCGCATTCCGGTCGATCACCTCCCAGGAGGGGTGGATGGCACCCTGGCTGGTCACAAGGCAAACCCTGGGAAGATTTGTGCCTAGATCAGAAACTATGGCAGAAGAGAATAGACCAGGATCAATGCATTTATTGTGGTGATCTGGGGCACATTATAAAATACTGCCCCAAATATTGAGAGGTTTATGCTGCACATGAAGCAAAAGGCAACCGCTAGTAGGGGTCACAACTGCCCTTACCCCTAGACCATGTGGAGAAGAGTGCGCACACCACACAGAAACTCTCAAACCACATGTGTCTATGGCAGAGGTTGCTGGCCAGTGCCTAGAAAGTTGTCCAGAGACTGCTTGTGTAAGGGTCTCTCTAGGCACTTCCCTCATAGGCGTGGCAAAAGAATTGAAGGAGAGAATGCCTGTCTGGGCCAAGATGAATAAAAATGCGAAAGGACAACTAGTGTTAGTAGATGTAGAGATTTTTAGAGGACGAGTAGGGGCCCTTATAGATAGTGGGGCAACTCGCAACTATATTAGTAGGAAAGCGCTACAAAAGTTAAAGTTGAATCTAAAGGTCCAGAAGTTAGAAGACCCTATAGTCAGCATCGTCGCAGACAATCGCATTATGCGAGTCGATGAATATGTAGAGGGAGTCCAGGCGTACTTTCGCCTAGAGAAGGATGGGAAGGTACAAAGAGTTCTCCATTCCCTGACTATCCTCATAAAAGATAGCCTCCCATTTGACATAGCCCTAGGAATGGACTGGGGAGAGGCAGCAGGAGCCACACTCCACTTGAGAGAGCACGAGTGTAGACTCCCTAGCCCATCAGGCGAAGTTAAGACTGCTCGCCTGTTTCATGTGTCGGGGGTAGATAATACCTTAGCACATTGTGCCTCAGTGCTCCTGCATTCGCGCGGCTAGTGAGAAAGGAGCAATTAGAAGAACAGGTTTCCGTAGCCTATGTTAGGCCTGTCACCGAGCCTAAGGAAGAGAAACCCATTAACCCAGTTATTGCCAAGCTGCTGGAAGAGTATACAAACTTAGCTAAGCCGCTGACAGGGGTAGTGCAGTGGCCCATCCAGCATTGTATTGAGATAGAGCCAGGTAGTAGAACTCCTAAGGGAGCTATCTACAGAATGCCCCCAAGGGAGTTAGAGGAGGTGCGAAAGCAGTTAGACGAGCTCCTGGAAAAGGGTTGGATTAGGCCTGGTTCATCTCCTTTTGGAGTGCCTGTTTTGTTCGTCCCCAAGAAAGAGGGATAACAAAGAATGTGTATTGACTATAGCGGTCTTAACGCCATCACGGTGAAGAATGCAGAACCACTGCCCCGTATAGATGATCTGTTAGATCGGGTCCAGGGCTGCAAATACTTCTCTAAGATAGACTTGAAGTCAGGCTATCATCAGATAGAAGTCCATCCTGATGATCAACACAAGACGGCATTCAGGACCAGATATGGGCACTATGAATTTACAGTAATGCCTTTTGGACTAACGAACGCGCCAGCTACATTTCAGCGTTGTATGAATGATTTGTTTAGACCGTGGTTAGATCGGTTTGTAGTGGTGTACTTAGATGACATCCTAGTCTTTAGTAAGACCCTCCAGGAGCATAAGGGTCATCTGAGGCAGGTCTTGGAGAAGTTGAGGGAAGCTAACTTAAAGATTAACGCGAAGAAGTGTGAGTGGGCCAAGACGCAAGTTTTCTACTTGGGCCACGTCTTAGGCGGAGATGGTATCAAACCTGAGGACACTAAGATAGCAACGATTAGAGATTGGCCGACGCCCCACACGTTGACAGAGTTGCGGTCATTTCTAGGCTTAGCCAACTACTATAGGAAGTTCGTAAGGAACTTTTCCACCATCGCTGCACCCCTTTGCAGGTTGCTAAAGAAAGAAGCAATCTGGAAGTGGGACAAAGATTGTCAGCCTTGAAGAAGTTGAAGCGGGCTTTGATAGAATATGTAGTCCTCAAGGTAGCCGATCCGTCCCCGCCTTTCGTTGTTACTACTGGCGCGAGTCAGTATGGCATAGGTGTTGTCTTACAATAAGACGATGACAATGGCTATAGACCCGTAGAGTTCATGTCTGCTAGGATGTTTTCAAAGAAGGTAGCAACATCCACCTATGAGAGGGAACTCTACGCTCTCAGGCAAGCACTAAACCACTTGAAGCACTACTTGCTTGGGAGGCACTTCAAGGTATATTCAGACCACGAGACGTTGAGGTGGTTGAAGACGCAGGCCAAGATGACACCTAAGCTTACTAGGTGGGCCGCTGAAATAGATCAGTTTGACTTCGAGCTCAAGCTAGTTAAAGGGAAGCATAATGTAGTTGCGAACGCTCTAAGTAGGAGAGCTGATTACTTTGGAGCGATAGTTCACTATTTGGATATAGGGCAAGACCTGCAGCAGAAAGTTAAGGAAGCCTATGCACAGGACCCTATTTATAGTAATCTCCTCAAGAGAGGTAAGGAGTCTTCAAAATCTGAGCCAGACTACCGCACTACAAAACAATTATCATTCGAGAAGACTAATGTAGCTGACTGCTTATGCGTTCCCAACAGTGAAGAGATCCGTAGTGCGATCTTAGGGGAATGCTATGATACAGAGGGACACTTTGGTTGGCAAAAGACAATGGCTAACCTAGTTCGTGCATATACGTGGCCTGGCATGAAGGCCAACTGCATAGAGCATGTACGCAGTTGCAAGGTGTGTCAGCGAGATAAAACCACTACGCAAGTCCCTCTTTGTTTTCTCAGACCCTTGCCAATTCCCGACGGATCCGGAGACTTTGTGTCCATTGAATTTATGGATGCAAAGGTCAGGAGTAGGCATGGCAAGAGCCAAGTCATGGTTATAGTTGATAGATTTAGTAAGTATGTAGTGTTTGTTCCTTTGCCTTCTGAGGCACGTACAAATTTAGTAATAAAGAAATTTCTCGATCATTGGGTCAGTGAACATGGTCTGCCGCTGCCTATAGTTGGTGACAGAGATACCAGGTTCACTAGTCAGAACTGGCAGGAGTTGATGAGAGTCTACGACTCTAAGTTGCTAATGTCCTCTGGCCGTCATCCAGAGACCAACGATAAAATTGAACAAATGAATGAAGTCCTGCAGCAAGTTTTGAGAATGTACATTAGACCCGACCAAGTCAACTGGGATGAGATGATCCCAAAGGTAGCCAGTGCCTATAATAACAACATGCATTTAGCCACTTGTCGCACTCCCAACGAAGTGCATAAGTCCTTTAGACCGCGTAGACCGTTTGAGGGACTCAACCGGGATCAGATTCAGAGGCTACCACCCGAAACTAGGGAGTCTGCAATACAGCATGAAAAAGAGACTGCTACTGTAGTAGAGAACCTCAGGAAGGACCAACATAGAATGATAGAGCAAGCCAATAAGCATCGTCGTCCATTGCAGTTCCAAGTTGGCGACTTAGTCTGGGTTAAGTCAAAAGAGTTTGCTCATGAGGAAAACATCTCGCAGAAACTGTTACCTGCGTATAGAGGACTGTGGCCTGTCTTGGAAGTCAAGGGCGGAGAGGATGGACCGCCCTACACCATAGAGATTCCAGCACACCTCCACACCCACCCAATTTTTCATGCGTCAAAGTTGTTGCCCTGTACCACAAGTCAACAGTTTCCATCACGAAGATCCATGATTCCTCCGGACATGGATGGAAGGTACGACATTGACGGCATCGTAGGTGAAGATGTCTTTAAAACAGGAGGTAGAGGTCGTCCACAGAAACAGTATAAGGTCAAGTTCGATTTTCAGGAACCAGAGGATGACCGCTGGTTTACATGAACAGAACTTCTTGAGACCGCTCCCGATATAGTTCGAGCCTATGAGAGAGATAAGAAACGTAAAGGTCCAACCTTGGACTGAACTATTCTCGGGGGACCTCAAATTTAGGCTGGCGGGAGTGAAACGATTTTCACCTTAGCAGTAGCAGCTGCAGATCCCAGGGCTTGATCTCTAGACCTTACCACACCCGTGTACAGTATCGAGTCGACCCCTGTGTGTTTGAACCCGTGACCTGTGTTTTGGTAGTTGTCTGTTCTCTGTCGTAGGTCTGTGTAGCTTTAGGGGTTCGATCTGTAGGTCTGTCAAGTAGGGGTCATAGCTGTGTAGAAGTCGTAGCTGTAGCAATTTTGAAAGGTCAAGGTCGTAGCTGTTACAGTCTGAAAGGTCAAGCGCTGGTACAGTCCCGAAAGGCCAAGTCCACAAACTTCCGGAGGGTCTGGAAGTGGCCTTTCAAGTTTTTCTCACGTTACTCACAGCAGACCAGAGGCAAGTGGGCAAGTGGTGAGTCCAACTTCGCTTAGTCAGTGGTACCCAGTCCCAGCCTCACTTTGTACAGTCAGCAAGTACCATGAGGGACTGTGTGCACCATGGGCTCGGTGGAAAAGGGCAGACCAACGACCTACAGAAGTATAAATCAAGAGGCAGCATCCAGCCATTCATTCATTCGTTGTGTGAGCCATGCGGAAGCGCTGCCATAGCGTCTTGTGCGAGGTGGTCTGCAGATGAGGTTGAAATGGGCTGACGGGAGATAGAGTATCCATAGCCAGTAGAGGTTGGGCGACCTTAGCCGCTGTAGCTAGAGACAGAGTTCAGTGTGTGTGTGTGTTCGGTACTGAGTGTGTGTGTGTGGGATATCCAGGGAGATCCAATGTGAAGCGCGTGTGAACAGTTGAGGTGAAGAGGGATGTATAAGCGCTCAGGCGCCATAGTTAAAATGGAGCGAGTTTGTATCTGAACTGTGTCCTCGCCTTGACTATCTCTCAGCTTTGTGTGGGCGCCCAGCGCCAGTGTGGAATGCCATCTGTTTGTATGCATGCAAGGTGAAAAGAAAGCGAGTCTGATTGCAATATTTGCTATACGCTAAAAAAAAAGCATGACTGTGCCAGACTGTGTCGTCTCAGACTTTCACCGACTCATCAGGAGGTTGAACCCGGACAGACAGACTTCCCAGGAGGCATTTGACTGATGGATAAGGACTCGACACGTCGCTCAGAGTTAGCGTACCTCTGCGAAAAGTGGTCGACTTTACTCACATGTAAGGACCTGCCAAACACAGACTGAGACACACAGCTGATTTCTGAGTTTTGCCAACGGAATGCATGCCTTGCTGAGTTTCCCCCTTGTTGCTGAGTTTTTCTAAGTCTGTGTGTGGGCATGCTTGCTGATCTGCGTGCCTGTCTGAGTGCTTGTCTGAGGGTTGCAGCGAGGAAAACACTCAAGTGGCGGGGAAAGAGGCCCGCGACACTTAAAGCAGCTGAAAAACACTAAATTAGCAGGTAGGCCGGTACCACACCAAGTACAGGTAGATGTGTCGGGTACTCGATGCCAAGCAGAAGAAGACAAAGTTGGCATTTTTAGAGGCCCAGTAGTTGTAGGCTAGGTCTAGGCGGGTACCAGTCCAAGTAGTCTAAGTCTAGAGCCTGTACGGTGTCGACCGGGGGAAGGGATCTGCCGGCCCTGAATTTCGCCCTGTGTCTGTCACCCACGGGACGACTGTTCCATGGCTCCCGCAACCTGCAAACGACAAGGTTAATACTGACAAGCCAAAATGAAGAGTGAAGGAACCACAAAATAAGAGACAAAATGAACAACGTCGACGAGACTGTCATTCTGTTACTATCAATTCCATCACATCAAAGTCTCTGATCACACAGAAAGTTGCCAGAACTAGGACTACCGTCTTCATTCGAAGAGAACGCCCTGTCATTATTGCTGCATCTGGACTGAAAGTTGGGCCAAATGCAGCTATAATGACCGGGCGTTCTATTCGGGTGAAGGTAGTTTGTGTCTGAGTGCCAACAGATCTCCTCTTGTTTCCCCTGTCACTGGCCAGAGTTTGCAGGATAGTGGATCTCGAGCTCTGAGTTTGCATGATGGTTGTAATCTGTGTCATCCTGAGTCTGTTGTTTGCCTCAGCTGCGGACCTAGATCTTGAATCAGCAGTTTGCCACAGAGTCAATCCAGTTCACTAACTGCTCAGTCCGCGCCTGAGTATCTGAGTCTACGGACTGTTCAGTCCGCTGCTGGAGATTCATTCAGTCTTTTATGCACTCTCTGAATGAATCTCCAGCAAAATCACGAAACGGGATTTGTTCTCTTCTATTCTCTCTTTGTGTCTGTAAGACCCACTGAGCTTGTTTGATGATTCTTCCGCTAGAACAAGGAAAGGTACGCCCCCATTGACCACCGCCCCTGCGCATCTTCCACGCATGAGAACAACAACGGGCTACCATCCAGGTTCACGTTTCCTTGCGCAGCAGGTGCGTGCGTGTGTGTGCACACCTTCTTGTGTCTTTGTGTGATCAGCGGGGCGAGCTCGTCCAGTGCACTTGCGAGCGGTAGTGTGCTCTTCTCGATTTCCTGTCCACGACTTGATTTCACTGCATGATCTGTTCCGTGTGCGTTCACATCTTCCCGCTAACGCACACTCTTGATCTTCTTGATCACTCGCAAGCTGGCATAGGATCCAACTCCTGTGGATCTTTGATCCACTCCCCGCACTAGGATGCAGTTCCTTCCGTTGCGCGCCCTGCTTTGCTCACTTATCCCTGCCCCAATAGGCCATGCAAGCTTTCCCCTTGCTCGAGCACTGTTCGCTGCTCCACGCTCACTACCCAGTGTTGGCGATCTGACTCTCAACTCGCACGCTTTCTCACCATCTCCCGTCTGTGCCTGCTGGCCTTCTCTTCGCTAGTGCGCTCTCCAATCTGCTACTCGCATGACTCTTCCCAGTACCGCGCGCACAGTCTTTTCCCTCCGTTCATTCCTTCACGAGCTTCTTTACTCACTCGTGTTCTCTCATCCTCGCTCATACCTCACTCACAATTTCTCTCAGCCGACCTACATTATCCCTTCCGTGCACTTGTTTTTATTCCTTCATCCACTTGATAAGGGCATGCATCTCAGGATGCTGACCAGATGCATACTCATCTGCTTCTCAATCGATGTCTGCCCCCTGTCTTCCCGTTCGGGCTGGAAGGCCAAGATCCCCATTTACCGCTCCCGAAAAGTGACCAGGATTCCGTCTTGGTTCATGTGCAGGTGCATTCACAAGAATGTCTAGGCCCCTTCCTGTGCACATGGTTACTCTTAGACCATGCTTGATCAGTTCTCCGAATGTGATCTAATCACCTTGCCTGATTTGATCACCGTGCGTGATCGAATCCGGGACCTTATCCCGTACATGCACGTTGATCGAGACGTGGGCTGTTGTGCGGATTGTTTGACACATGGCTCTCGAGCGTGCTTTACACTTGTGACATCATCACTGTTGAGGCATGGGCTGTCACTCCAAGTTCATGCTTTTTTCATAGGATCCCTCTGAGCGTGCTTTACACTTGTGACATCATCCCT
>BFEA01000525.1:939933-951910 GCA_003427395.1 Chara braunii | reverse complement strand
TGTGTGTGTGTGTGTGTGTGTGTGTGTGTGTGTGTGTGCATGTGTGTGTGTGTGATGCGGTTTTTTCGTTTTTGTATGTAATGATTTTTGTATTTTTATTATTTATTTTTTGTATGTAGTGTTATTTGTAATTTTATTATTTATTTTTTTGGGGGGGTACTCAGTCTCATATTTAAATTTGTATTACTACGTCGGACTACACCGTGTGTGTGTCCATCCTCGTTTGTTAGTGCAGGTATTTCTTTTCAGTTTTTATAAAGTAAGTTATTTAGTGTAACCAATTTTGATCAAGTATGTGTGTGTTTTGTTAATTGCGTGTAGGATTATTATTATTATTTATATTTTTTTATTTTATTTATTTATATATATTTTCTAGGCTACCAGCCGGGGCACCCGGGTCGCCTTGCGTTGCCCGTGCGGATGGTCCCAGCAAAAAAAAAAAAAAAAAAACAATCCCAAAAAATCCGAAAAACAACTATGTTATGCAGAAAAATAAACAGAACAACTTTTGCCTCAGGGTCATATCGAAATTCTTTACCAATTTAAAAATAAAAATAAAAATTAAAAAATGAAATTTTATTTTTATTTATTTTAATCCTTTTTGGCCCGGTCAAGCAAGTGGTCCCGGGCCACTCTGGTAGCCTAGTATATTTTTATTTTATTATTATTATTATATTATTTATTTTTATTATTATTATTTTATTTATTTCATCATTTATATATATTTTATTATTATTATTATTTATATTTTTATCTTTTTATTTTTTTAATTAATAATATAATATTAATATTTTTATTCTTATTTTTATTATTGTTATTTTTTTTTTTATTATTATTATTTATTTATTTATTTACTATTTATTATTTTTCATTTTTCATTTTTTATTTATTATTAATTGTTATTTTATGGGTTCTCTTTAAACCACTAGTACCTCCGCCAGTGGTGGGAAATCACGATGTTTTGTCAATTCCCGAAGTTATCGGGGGTGGGACACAGGTTTGGCACTGTCCCATAAATCAGATTTTTATATTGCCTGCGAGTGAAAGAAAAAGGAAAAAAAGAAAATGCTATCTCTACTGCAATGATGTCGGGCAGGGTAGTCTTGGAGGTCGTCGTCAGAGTCTTCCTCCACAGAATGCACCTCACCGGTAAAACGTTCACATTCTGGATGTTGCTGTTTTCTTTTTTTTCTTGCTCGTGTGTTTCTTATAAGTCCCCTGCCAATGAGGCAGGGCGGAATCCGTGAATTGCTCAAGCTGTCCGTGATCTGCTCAAGCTGTGTTTTGTCAGAGGATTGTAACACTCATCACACTGGTACTAAGGGGAATGTATCCAGCCATTTTCACGACCGGATCCGTGTGCCCGTTTTTTCCCCCTTCTATTCTCTTTTTCGAATCTGACAACCTGGCCACGGGGCTGAGATGCCCTCACTGAGGGCACACTCACACTGCCACTTTGAAGAATGTATACAACTGCAATCACGGCCAAAGCTTTGTTTCGGTTTTTTTTTTTTTTTTTTTTTTTTGTTCTTTCCATGAGAGTACCAGAAAGAAAACGGAGTGGTACCCAGGCTCGGCAAACTCGGAGCGCAGTGAAATTCAGGGTCGGCAAAAACAGGCTCGAAGGTACTAGTGGTTTAAGAAAATGACGATGGTTATGGGAGTATGTGTATGTGTGTATAAAAATTTGATCCCACGGCAAATCCATGCCATGCACCCCACCACCATAGTGGTACACTAGGCCCTGGTCATGTCCAAACTAACGCTCTCCGCTGCCGCTTTCCTTCTCTGAGGCTACCTCATAGTACATCCACAACTTATCATGACCAGCTTTCCTAGAGTCCCACATAGGATGGAGGGCATGGGGGAGGCCGGAGGGCACACCAGAACCAAGAGGTGAACAATAGGCGGCGGGAGGGCAGACGACATGCCAACACACCAAATAGGCAAACCAAAAAAACAAAGTCCCCAAAGAAACAAGACCGAAAAAAACAAAAACTGATGATAATAAGATTGTTTCGTCGGAGTTGCACCGACTCATCAGGAGGCTGAACCCTCGACAATCTGCGGAATCCCCGTATTTGATGGTTTGGGTCATGAACCCTTTGACCCATGTTGAAGGCAGACTATCCCCAAGCGGGACATAGCAGCGGACAGCAACCCTGTAGAGCACCAGGCAACACAGTAGAGGCAGGCCAACTGCTTATCACCAAAGACGACTGCAAGGAACGACAGGGCAAGCGGACGAGCAGCTGGGCAACCGTGCGGTGAAGCGCAAGGCAACATCAGCAAGGCGACGAGACTACAAGGCACGCAAGCAAGTAAAGAACGCGGAAGGCCAATAGGGCAAGCAGACGAGCAGCTCGGCAACCATGCAGTGAAGAACAAGGCACCACCAACAAGGCAACCAAGCTACAAAGCATGCACGCAAAGGACACTGAAGGCCGACAGGGCACAAGAACAAGCAGCTCAACAACCGTGCAGCGAAGCGAGGGGCACCGCCACAAGGCTACCAACCACAAGGTACGCGAGCAAAAGACACGGGAGGCACGACCCGCGGGTAGGCGGCAAGGCAGCAGAGCAGCGAGGACGACCTGCAAAGCAAGCGGCACGGGAAGCAAGACCGCGGCAGAGCGCATACAAGACAGTCTACACATCCAACACGGAGCAAAGCAGCACATGACCTACTCACATCACGATAGAACCCCGCAGACTATTGGTTCCCACCACCCGCTGAGCCAGGGGGACACTCCGACGACCATCCGTCATCACCAACAGGCAACACAGACATCCTGAACCGAGCAGCCCCCCTGAGAGTGCAGTTGGCACTCCAAACGAGGAACCACCGACTGTTTGGCACTGCTAGAGGGTGCCCGGCTAGAGACACAAAAAACACTTAGGAGAAAAAGAGAAAACAAGCATACCTAAAACTGATTTTTTATTATTATTATTATTATTATTTTTTTTTTTTTTTTTTTTTTTTTTTTTTTTTGTGTGTGTGTGTGTGTGTGTGTGTGTGTTTGTGTTTGTGTGTGTGTGTGTGAGCAAATATTAAGGACGCCTCAGTACATGATAGACATGCACTCCATCTACCGTCACGACAGGATATACTCCATCACTTTCCCTAATGCCCTCATACATTCACAGGCTAGAAGCAAAAGACATGGGTTGGAGGGCATGGGGGAGGCGGGTGGGCAGACACACAGCACGCTGCAAGGCAAACCGCACATGGCAGCAAAGCAACAAGGCACACTGGGAAAAAGGCATGGGGAAGGCTGATGGGCACACAAACAACATAAGGGAGCGAGGGAAACAACAGCACGACAACGACGACAAGGAAAAAGCAGCACCCAAAAAAAAAAATACAAGTATAAAAATGGCAAAGACTGAAAAAAAAATAAAAGCTGATGATAGATTGTTTCATCGGAGTTGCACCGACTCATCAGGAGGCTGAACCCTCGACAATCTGTGGACTCTCCATATTTGATGGTCTGGGACATGAACCCTTTGACCCTTGTTGAAGGGAGACTGTCCCCAAGCGGAACATAGCAGCGGGCAGCAACCCTGTGGAGCACCAGGCAACACACTACAGGCAGCACCGCTGCACAGCGCCAAAAACGACTGCATGGAATGACATGGCATGCAGGACATGCAGTGCGGCAACCGTGTAGGGAAGCACAAGACAACACAAGCAAGGCAACCACACTGCAAGGGACGACAGGGCGAGAAGACCAGCTCGGCAACCATGGAGTGAAGGCACTGGCAAGAAGGCAACCATCCAAAAAGGCCCGTTAGCAGCAAACACGGAAGGCACGACCAGCGGTAGGGCAGCAAGGCAGCGGAGCAGAGAATCGCAAGGCAACAGCAACAACACAGCCACACCGCACGGCGAATACATCAGCCTGCAAAGAACCACATGCAAAGCAACCGGACAGGCAGCAGGGCAGCTGCGGATCGCAGACGATGCCGTCCACACATCCAACATGGAGCAAAGTGGCACATGACCTACTCACATCACTATTGAACCCCGCAGACTGTTGGTTCCCACCACCCACTGAGCCAGGGAGACACTCTGACGAGCATCCGTCATCACCCACAGGCAACACAGACACCCCAGACCGAGCTGCCCCCCTAAGAGTGCAGCAGGCACTCCAGACCGTGAACCACCGATTTGGCACTACTCAAGTGTGCTCAGTTTGGGTAAGCAAAAAAATACTTAGAAAAAGATCAGAGGGAGGACAGACAACAAGAGGAAAACAGAGAAACATAAAACTGATTGTGTGTGTGTGTGTGTTTTGGCTGTGTGCTTCACTGACTGATGACCACTTGCCTTGAATTTATCCATAAGCATCCACGGAGTATATCAGCTCATCTATGCAGCCCAACTGGCAGTGACGTCCAGGACATCTCTGAGCTGTAAGTGTTGCAGAACTCTGGTGCCCTGACCTGTTGATGGCTCCACTCTATCAGTGGCGAGCATGCATGAGCATCGAGGAAAGGCTATTGACTGACGATGCATTCACACACCAGGCCTCTCAGCCCTTGGGGGTGCCAGATGAGGACCGTATACCCTAGCCTGTGTCCTAGGTTCTGTCTTGGTGGTCATGTATTGCTGTCCCCTCCACCAAACCATTGCAGGTCCACCAAGGAACGATATTGACATTGGGGTAACGGGATCCAGGAAGTCGGATGGGGCCGCATTTGCTCTTCCCCTTTCTTCTCTTTCTTCTTTCTCTTTCTCTTTCTCTTTTCCTTTTTTCTTCCCCTCGTATTTTATTTGTTCAGCTGCGAAGTTTCCTATGTATGCGTGGGTGAGCTGAAAGTGCTGATATACAAACTGACTTTAATGAAGTCAGAAAAAGTGGCMAWTWAAAAAAAAAAAAAAAAAAAAAAARRWGAMAAWACTCCCCGTCTTTTGAAACAGCACACTGCCAGCCTGTTCGGAAAAAATTAAAAAAGGAGATTGAGTACGGGGAGTACAGCAGAAGTGCGAAATCCTAGTCAGACCCCAAGGACAAAGAGTGCAGAAGCAATACGGAGGAAATAGATGATGATGATGATGATGACGGCATGGAAAACCGTATGCCCGGTGATTCTCAATGCACAATGCATTGCGATGACACGATGACATTCGTCCAAACCTAGGAAACAACAGCAACAGGTAGGATGTTGATCGCAGTCCAGCATCATACATCAAATCGCTCACTCATTGCAAAAAATCTGAGACAAAGTTGATCGCATACATGCAAGGATCCCGGTCCTCGGCAGGCCTAAGGGGCCCCTGTTGCATCTGTGCACGCCCTAAGTGAAGACGGGCCTAACAAATCACGAGAAGCCCTCGGCTGTCAATTTCGTACTTCAGGTCCAGGTAGTTCCGTCGCGCCAGTTGGTTGAAGGAAACACAGGCCGAACAGCGAGGAAAATTCCCCGGCCCTTTAGACTTTTCCGAAAGCGCAGGCCCTGGGCGAGATTCGCAGCCTCATACACAGACAGTTGGGGGGCCCAACCGAATGATGCCCAGTAGCTGCATCAGAGGCGCAGCATCCTGGGGCCTACCGTAAGCTTCTGGGCCCAGGCCCAGGCGAGCCAGTCTACGAAGGCAGGCAGGCTCTTCCCATATAGGAAAGAGCTCGCTGCCTGGCCTCTCATTCAGGCACTCGCATGCTAGCGGCAACGCTGCTGGAGCGGACGCTCGTGGGCTGCTGCTGGCTCTGAGAGGCGAGGTGCAAGCGCGTGCCGTCGTGCAGGGAGCAGGGCGCTGTTGAGGGCAGCGCCATAGCCCAGCCTCCATATCTGGCTGAGGTCTTGGTTGTGCAGTGAGGCGCAGGGGCGGTCTTCGGGTGTACAGAGGGAGGACGTGGGAGTAAGACAGGGGAGAGAGAGAGAATGATGATGATGATGATGATGATGATGTGAGGGCACATACCTGGTATTGGCGATGGTCTGCTATGGGCGACATCTTCAAGTACTTTGGAGGCTGCTGACGTCAACAGTTGCATCGTCAAGTAGTAAGCAGACTGTAGCTGTATAGGGAGTAGGCTGGGCGCCGAGCGCCAAGTAGGAGATAGGGCCTGGACACCCATGTTGGTGGTGGCGAGAGCAAGCTCTCATTGACATTGGTTTTTAGTGTTACAATTCTTCATTGGTGTTATATTGATGCATTTCTTCTTTCTGGATACAGTGTTACCATCTGGCCTTCAATGTGATTGTGTATGCTGGACATTGTCATCTCGCTATTGCTCATTTTCCTTGCAATTTGGTATCGGATCTGGTTCGAACTGTGCTTCATTGTTTTTTTGCAATAGCTGTTCCAATGTCAGCATTTGGCCTTCTATCCTAGCTATCTTTCCTCCTCACTGTCTATGCTGATTGAATTCTTCTTCACAGGACGAAGTTGTGCATGCCTCCCAGGTAAATGTCAGCATCTGGCCTTAAATGTCAGCATCTGCCCTTCTATCCTAGCTATCATTCCTCCTCACAGTCTATGCTGATTGAATTATGGACAGTCTATGCTAATTGCTCCCAAAAATGTCACATTTTCCTCTTCACAGTCTATGCTAATTGCACCCAAAAATGGCTCCTCATCTAGACACCGTCCAGCGATGATGAGGAACCATTTTTTGGTGCAATTAGATAATATAACCGAAGGCATGCACAACTTCATCCAGAAGAGGCTCACAGACAAATATCCAAATAATCCCATCATTGATTGGCTCGCAGCGAATCCGGATTTCTTGGCCCTTAACCATGATTCAAGAGTAGCATGCCTGGAGGTTACCTCAGGGGCACCACTGAAATTCCCCGAGCAATGGATCTTCCGGAAGAGCGGCGAACGTCTCACCATCTTTGTATCGACGAAAACCAACCCCGTCTGCTTTAAATGTAGGGGAAGGGGTCATTTGGGTGCAAACTGCCCACAGGTGGAGGCGACCGACAGGCAAGTGTCGCTCAGGCAATTGATGCTGGTGGAATGCGACAACAAGCCAAGGGTATGGTACATCAACTCAGCCCAATACAGGGGGTGGATCTTTGATGATAATCTCGAAAACCCCGAGTGGGTCTAGGTCCTCAAGGGCACACTGAGCCTAAAGCCTGATGGCTACCCACCTTACGATAGCAGGTGGAGACAGACAGGCTCTAAGCGAATAGAGGACAAGGACACCGGCTTCTTGGTTAAACCAATGATTGAAGAATCGATGGTCCTGGACTATAAACAGAGATTCACCACAATGGAGGAACTACACCAAGTGGGGAAGACAGCGGAGCAGGTGTTCATTGAGAACCGTAAGGCTAGATAGACAGCAGGGGAGAACGGTGGAGAAAGTCAAACATAGCAAGGTGCAAAGGAGCAAGGAGACGATAAGGAGTGCGAAAGCAGGGAACGAGACCTCACCACAAGCTTTTTACTGAAGAGGAAGGGGATCGTATCGGGAACGGAGGAAGACACTCAGGTGGAACAGCCGAGCAAGACAGCCCAAGAAGAGTCTGCCAGCCATGGGACAGATATGAGCCAGAAGCCAAAACTGTCTCAGCAACAGTCAAGAGGGGAGGGGAGCAGCCCGGAAGGGGAATCCATTGAGACCCCAACTCGAGGTCAATCCTCAGCCAGAGAGGTCTGGCAGCGCCCCATGAGGGGTCGGGAGAACCTGACAGAAGAAGAGATCAAATAAGCGGAGGAAGACCAAGGGGACGAAGATAGGGAAGGCAAGGAGGACGACACGAACACTTCATCAGAGGAAGAAGATTGGGAAGAAGAGGAGGAAGAGACATTGGAATGGTGGACACAAATAGTGGAAACACTTGGGTGGGGGAGATATATAGAATATGAGGTTAGGCTGGCACACCACAAGCATCTACGTAATCTGCAGAAAGCCACACAAGCAACAAACGACATCACCTCCGAAAACAGGTACGACTTGTTGAAGCGGGAGCGGGAGATAAATGAGTTCTATGCAACACAATACGCTTGCAAGGCCAAGACATAAAAAGACAAAGTGCTCATTCAGGAGGGAGAATACTGAAAGAAATTTCACTAGCCATCAACTTATCAACACCGGGAGACGAAACACAACAGCAAGAAGTACAAAGGGAGGACCGAAGAGAAACAAGACAACACAACACAACAAGGACAAGGGTCACAAGAATCGCAGGAGTCCCAAGCGCAACCAAGGGCGGATGTTCAGATGGAAGAAGGGGAAGGAAGGGAAAGGGAGAGGGAAGCAAAAGAAATGGAGGAATTGTAGAGACAAATGGCGATCATAGAGGCTCAAGTTAATACACAGAAAGACCAAAACAGAGAATTTGAGGACGCAACGATAAACCTCCATAAACTTGCCCACCGACAGCAAAAAGAAATTGAGGCGGCAGCGAGACTTGACACGAAAAACGGGATAAGAAGGAGAGTGCTCCTTCCTTGTCGTTGGAATGACAAGTACGCAGATTGGGAGGTGGCAATTCATCGGTCTCTTCAACTCATCACTGCGGAAATTAGTGTCTGTTCATGCAAGGATTTGCATGAAAGGATTGCAGAAGTCATCCCCACAAGGGTGTACGTGTTGGGGGACAGGAAGGAAATGGAATGGGAAGGACAAGACACCGGCTGGAAGGAAGCAAAGGTGGACTTCAGACCGATCATGATGCACTTAACCGACACGACAATCTTAAAGGAATACCTCATATGGATGCTAAGGCAGGTAGTGGAAACGATTCCCTATGGCCTACTAGGGGGAGATGTGGTGCTGAAATGGGCAGCAAGAAGCACAGCCATAGTAGTGGAATTGGATGCATTTGCATGAAAGCCAGAGTACTTGGAGAAGAGGATCGAGCCACAGGCGACTAGGATAGATTTGGCGGCTCATGGCTCCTGAACTAGTACAGGGATGCTAAAGGTTAGTAGAAGCGGATTAACCTCTAATGGAGCAATGGGTGGAAGGGGGGCAAGTTAAGAAGGTCAGGACACAACAGGTAAGAAACCGCACTCCGCAACTAAGAATCACATCATGGAATGTGAATGGGCTGGCACAAGTCTGGGACAATCAAGATAAGTGGGGAAACATCACAAAGCACATATGGTGGTTTGAAGCAGATGCCCCCGACTTTCTATGTTTACAAGAAACACACCTAACAGGAACTCCGGAGCACCAATAGACACAAAGCAGACTCCTACAGAAGCTAAGATGGGCCAATATGTCAGTCTGGGCACCAGGGGGGAGACCCCATTCGGCAGGAGTGGCAATACTACAGAATGGGAGGGCAAGAACCGAAAAAAAGATTGTAGCGAGGGACACTCAAGCAGATACAACAGAAGGAAGGTGCACAAAAATAGACTTTACGTTCCAAGAGGAGGAATATACACTACTGACGGTCTATGGTCCAAATGGGGCTCAACAGAGACCGCAAATGATAAAAGAAACACAGAAAACACTTGAACCAGACAGACACCTCATTCTAGTAGGGGACTGGAATGCCGCTTTGGACCCCGGTATGGACCGCATGACAGGAACAGGCAGACAACGGGAAGGGGGGGTAGGAGAGGAGGCATGGGTAATACATAACATGATGGTGAGTAGAGAATTGATAGACACGTGTAGACTGCATTTTTCGGAGGAAAAACAGTTCACCTACTATAAGAGAAATCGTAGCCAGCACGTGTCGGCCTCCCGTATAGATTATTTCTAATTTCCCTGGGTCTAACATGAATGATTCATAAAGTAGGGATAGGGGATATGCCTTACACGACTGGATTAGGCCACAAGCCCATATTCCTACACATAATCACTGACAAGCAGGTCGAGCGGGGGAAGAGTTTCTTTAAGATAAATAATTCACTACTCCAAACTTCAGAGATGAGACAAACGATAGCAGAGACTTGCATGAAGCACAGACGGGAGGAACAACGCTTCCCGGATCTTCTTAACGGGCTAACAACAGCCTCAACAACGGTAGCCAGATAGATGGCGGCTAAACGAAAGAGGAGGGAACATGAGCTACAACAAGCGGTTAGAATAGTAGAAAGGAACCTGGTCAGAAGCCTCAGAATGGTCATGTACGAAAGAACTTCGGAAGTAGCAAAAAACGAGCTAGGTGAGTGAGCGAGATGAAGAATGTGAGGACTGCTATTGCGAGCGAGAGTTAGGATATGGGAAGAGGGAGAGCGGATGACGAAGTACTTCTTCCACAAAATCAAGACCAACGGGAGGAACGCCCTCATAGAGCAACTGCAAGGACAACAAGATATCACGTCAACAGCAGAGGGAATGGTGGAAGTAGCACATGGTTTTTACAAAAACCTGTATACCTCAAGAGAGTCTTAGCACCATCCACAACAAGTAGCTAACGAAAGGAAAAAATTATTAAGCTACCTAGAACCAACAGTCCCCAACACACAGGCAACAATGCTAGATGCCCCACTATCGCTGGTAAAGCTAGAAGAAACCCTTATGTCCATGACTCTTAATAAGACGCCGGACAAGGATGGCCTGACTAGGGAGTTCAGGTTGGAGTTCTAGTCGATCCTAGGGGAAGAATACAAAGCATTCTTGAAACAGGTATGGCAGGAAGAGGGTTTGGGGCAGGACCCAACTACAAGAATAGTTACACTGCTCTATAAAAAAGGAGATCCGAAGGACATACGAAACTATAGACCGATAACTATTCTAACCTTGGCGCACAAGATAGTGGCCAAAGCATTAGCTAATAGGTTTTGACGGGTGACCGCAGGATGATTCCATTTGGATCAAACTGGTTGTTGGTACGATATATTAAGGACAAAAGAATAAACTCAACAATCCTCTTCTTCGATTTTGAAAAGGACTACGATCAAGTGAATTGGGACTTCCTTCAGCAGTGTATGGAGAGGATGGGGGTAGGACCGGACTTCCAAAAGTGGATCAGAGTTATGTACAATGATGCGGACAAGTCCAAGTCAGCATCCACCTTTCAACAAGATATAAGATGTCTCGCTCGGTCAGACAGGGAGATCCCCTAACAACTCTCATCTTCTTGTTCATCATGGAGGTCGTTGCCTCGTTCTTGAGGAAGGATCCCTTGATACAGCGATTGATTACGACACTGGATCAGCAGGGAAGGCAAGTGCAACTCCCCACAACTTTGATGTTTGCAAATGACCAGACGGTGCTGATCAGAGCATCTGATTCCTCCTTCCAAACGTTGACAAGAGCTATGAAAGCCTTCCAACTAGCGTCGAAAATGAAAATTAACTGGCCAAAGACCATGGGCTGGTGGCTGACAACCCAGGAAGGAGAGGGATTAGACCCTTCCATTAACCCGGAAGGACTACAATGGACCACAACACAAGCCCCACTAAGATACTTGGGAGTTAAGATAACGGAAACAGATCCGCATCACTCCATGGTAGCCAAGCTAATGACCAAGATCCTAGCAAAGTTGGGGGCATGGTCAGCAATCTATACTTCGGTGTTTGGGAGAGCGCTCATCTTAAATGCATCCATCTTCTCAATGATGTGGTATGCAGGGACAATCTGGAGTCCCCCAGCTCAAACGACAGCAACACTACGAAGAAAAGCTTCAGCGTACCTGTGGACCTCGGATCCCATCCCAACAAGCCTAACTTCATTACTAAAGTGGCATGGAAGCATGTTACGAAGCCAAAGGAACAAGGAGGCCTGGGCATAATAGATCCAGACCAGCAGCTCAAACCTCTGCAAACAAAATGGGTAGTCAAACTGATCATCCATTAAAAACTGTCGTGGGTACCACTTGCCCTCGATAGAATCGGACAAATGGCGAAGTACACTACACCAGCCAACATGTCAGGGCTGTTCTGATTCATGTGGAACATCTGGGCGAAAGTAGGGAGAGGTCCAAGGGAGCAGACATGTAACGAGGACGGAACCCGGACAAACACCTACTGGCAGCAGCTGCTGAAATTATGGAAGGAAATTTTCCCTGCCAGAGTCAAAGAGCCAAGGGAGCAGACGTGTGACGAGGACGGAAC
>BFEA01000525.1:901404-912020 GCA_003427395.1 Chara braunii | reverse complement strand
CACACACACACACACACACCAGCTCTGCCTCAGTCTGCCACAAAGTGAGATTCGGGGCTGTATGAACATGCTATCTGTTATTGTCCCTGTTGTGTCCCCACTCCCCCCCTCCCCCCCCCATACTTTCTCCCTCCTCTTCCCACTTTCCTTGCCTTCCCCTCATTCCATCTCGTCCTCTCACCGTGGATCCTACTAGTCAGCCTCAGCTGCAACTGCCATAAATGAAATGCATGATCCACTCAAAGCAAGCCCTGCCCGACTTCGCAATATGTGGGCGATGGGACTCCATGAACAGAATCCCTGTTCCATTGAGCATTCCTGCAGCACCCACCCTCCATGACTCCCCTCCACTCCCTGCCCAATACCCCTACAACATGGGAGCTGTGCCGACTGCTGCCTGTACTTCCAGCACCCATGATTCTATCCCCCCCCCAGCGCACCCCCCGCTCGCCCCCCCCTTCCCCCCCTATTACATGGAACTTCGTTAACATCTACCTTCAGCATATGACCTACTTGCTCCCCGTCCTCCTCCCCTTCTCTTCCCTCCTCCTCCCCAACCCACCCCCCCACCCATCCCCCTACAACATGGGAGCTGTTTCGATTATGTGTAATGCGCCTAGACTACTTTCGTCATGGAAATAAGCGGAGCACAGCCAACCAGCAGATTACAACACTTAAACCACCCCAGGGGTTCTCAGGCCCCCTCTGTGGACGCTCTGATGCAAATGCATACGGACCCGCGCGGCGAAACCGATTCAGCCACCGCGTTAACGTCCCAAAACTGTGGAGGTACTCCAGCTGCTCAAGCGTTTGACCGATGATGCTCCCAGTCCGTGTCCGTTATGTCGTATTTCCATCTAATACATGGCCATGAAGGCAATGGGCTAGTTACCTAGTACTACGCGTTCAGTCTCTGGTTGGTTGTTGATGAGTGTGCTGCTAAACATTAATCTGATAGTCCCACGTATGCCCACCCTAACGGCTGATAACCTCTAATCCTACAAAAGGGTCTAAGGGACTCTAAACGTCACACAATGTCATCCTGAAAACCCTCTAAACACAACTACAAGGAGGCCTCTAGAGTCTAAACACTACAAGTGTCGCAGCTATAACATGCTCACAACCCAATGGGCAGGAAACCTTTTGCAATCCTAATCGTCAAAGTTGAAGCTCTGAGAGACTGTGAGAGTTCCATTACACACCAACCAAAATCCTCAAAGAAAGTTAAGTTAGAAAATCTCTTCAAAAGATCCATGGACACTCCCCTCCCTCCCCTCCCCTCCCCTTCCCACTTACCCTTCACACGCCCCCTTCCTCCTCCTCCACCCCCCCCCCCCCCCAAAAAAAAACTATCATCAGAAGGCCCTCTACCATCCTTTTTACTTCATCAATTCTGCACCTTTAGAAATGACCCTCGTCACATCATTATCCACCAGTGGGGACCACCACATCCCATCTTGAAGAAGTGCTAGGTGTTCGACACCACGTACTTGGTCGTTGCTCTATCCGACTGAGCTAAGAAAGCAGCTCAGCTAAACAGTCAATGCAGCCGCCACAACATGCACTTCAAGTCCAGCTTCTTTTGAGTGGGGACCACCACTTCATATCGGTCAATCCCAAAAGGCCCATATACACGCCGTCATGGCGGAATTGAAAATGTACGGTAATGGTTTGAATATCATCATCATGCATCATTGCATCATGATGATATTCCAACCGTTGCCGTACCGTTTAATAGTTTGACCCCCCGCATACCCCTTAAGGCTCGTGCATCATGGCCGATTTGTGGTGGGGACCACCACAAACCACCACAAATCTGCCTAGCTGATCTTGCGGCTTCAGGTTGAGTAATACGTAACTATTATGAACCAGTCCACATTGTCCTCCCCGGGGTGATAGTCGAAAGAAGTCTGAGATGCTGGATGTACGTTCACAGCCACAGGGTCAGGCCCAACTGGTGCTATGTTCATGCTGGGAGTCCTGAACCTGGTCATAATCTTTTGTCACATTCGTGTGTTCTTAGCATGAACATATCGCCAGTGGGGCACTCGGAAGCATGCTTGACCGACCGCTGAAAGGGTGTTATGCTCAAACCTCCAGCACAGTGCATAAGTGCTGTTGTTGTTACTACGTTGCATTTGTGGTCTTCTGATGGTCCCGGACCCGCTTCCCATGTTTCTGGCCCCGCGCTTGCCATCCTCAATTGCCGATAAAACTGACCCTCGCATTGTTGAGCAGCACAAAATGCACTTTCAATCTTACACCTTATGGCTCATGCTCACGCTAGGACTTTGCAGAAAGTAGCTGACTAGAATTCTTTGCCAGATTCATTCCAAATAGTCCTAGTGTGAATATGGCCTTAGTGGAAGCCTATGGTCAACATAGTGCATCCTCCAGCAGGCGTCAACGCCCTCCACACCATGCATCTGCGGTTTGGCAATTACAGGAAGGAGATCCACTAGAATACCCTCCAACTAACTTAAAGCCGTATTTGTGAATGAGGGGGGTAACCCGGGTAAGGGCACACTAGAATGTTCCCCCAGCAATGGGATCCATTGGACCACCGATGAAGCTGAGCTGACTGAGAGCACACTGGCATTGCTGTGAGCAGTGTGGACGGAGCATTGCGTAGACACAGAAATAATATCATAAATTCCTGGCCATTGCATTCCGTCGGTGCTCAGAAGCGTTCGACCCTTTGTTTCATCCTCGTTGGCTATTGCCGTCGCTCAGATGATCCTGACCCCATGACTGACCCCATTACTGTGATATGAAGACTGGTGTGATGCTGAAGCAACTGAATCAACAGCTGCAGACTGCTTCCCTCCTCCTTCTCCTTCTCCTCCTCTTCTCTCCTCTTCTCCTCCCGTCCTCCCCTTCTCATCCTCTCCTCCCTCTCCCCAACCTCCACCACAGAGAAGAACCTTCCGCACCGGAAATTGTATCTGGAAAGCTAATGGAGGCTCCCAATCCAAATGATCCAGTGGCACGATCCCGGCCGTTGAATAGATCATTGGCCTTGGCCTCACTCTTTAGCACTGACTGAGAGCAAACTCATCACCACAGCTACAAGGGGTCTGCCGTATACTTAGAGTTAACAGGGATGATGATGGTCCCATATAGTCCCACATTGTCCCAGACGGTCCAAAGTACTCATAGAGGAAGAGGCAACTGAGTCTCATGACCACAACTTGGTGGAATCGCTGGTGTACTTAGCGTGAGTCACAACATGATGATGGCCCCAGCCAGACACCACACTGACCACTGTTGTTGTCCCAGTGCTCGCGGCATACTATGGCCCCAGATTGTCCCAGACGATCGAAAGTAGCAAGAGAGAAAGAGGAAACCGACTCTCATGACCACGACTACGTGGAATCGCCGGTGTACTTAGCGTTAGTTGCATGATGATGGCCCCAGACACCACACTGCCCACTGTTGTCCCAGTACTCGCGACTAAGTAGGCTTCTAACCATCGATTGCACGCCCGCGGCAGTGGCGGGGTTATCTTCCCTCTTCAAGTGGCTTCCAAGCAGAGCCAAGTTATGCCCATACAACCCTGTGGACTCTAGAAGTGCCGCGCTCGGTGCGCTCTTGAGAGCAAGCAGGCTAGGATCCGTCAACGCCGGATGACTATCTGAGTTGCTTGCGCAACATGTGTCGGGTCCGGCGTTAAATAACACACCTTTGAACACTTGACCGCCAATCTTTGTAGAAGCATGATACCCCACTTCTAGCACTCCATCGACAATACCCGTCATTTTGACGCTCTTAAGAAGAGTGTGCGCTGTTATCTCCGATGGTAGCGATGATACCTTATTGCCACCGACACCTGCAGTCATAGCCATCATGTCTGTCAGTCAACCAATCTACGCCGTTAGTCAGACTGAGCTTAATTATTGCAACACTTACTTCACAACCAACAATCAACAACCAACATAGAACCCGTCAAAATTTTATCGAAAGCAATCAAAATCGGCTGCACTTGCCCCCCCCCCCCCAACAAATAAANCCCCCCCCCAACAAATAAACAAATAAATAAATAAATAAATAAATAAATAAATAAATCCCTGCTGCATCCGTCTCTCTGATCTTTTTTTTTTTTTTTACCTTTTTCTTTCTCTCAAAAGGAGTGACTGGTCTCCATCAGATACTGAATCGCAGTTCACCAGCCCTAGTTTTTTTTTTTTGTTTTTTTTTTAAAAGGGCGGCAGTCTTGATCCACCACTACCTTTTCCCATGTGGGCCACCATCGGCCCCCCGAATGACCGAGACGAAACAGATGGCGGCCGACGAGATTTATCAACAGCGGCCGATGAGATTTATCAACGGCGGCCGATGAGATTTATCAACGGCGGCCGTGTTCGGACTCGGCCTCCCATTTTTTAGGAGTGGGATATTTTATTAGTTTCCCATTTGGGCCATTTTCCCAACAGCGGGAAAGGCAGTGGTGCTTTGAGTGAATTATTCCTCTTGTCTTGACTGATAGTTCAAATTTCACTTCTGGTTTCAGTTCTGAATTTCATTCTTGATTTAACTCTTGAGTTCAACCATCACTCCTGTTTTTTGTTGAGCTCCACTGGAATACTGAAATAAGTATTGGTCATCAGAATGATAATTCAATGATTACATCCAAATAAGCACCGGTCTGGCCCTATTTTCGGCCATTCATTTCAACATATGTCCCCCCCTTGAGTACGTGAGGAATTGCTGCATGTATCACAATAAGGCAGAGCAGTAGCGAGTACTAGCCACCCTTTTCTTTTTTCGTTCCCTTTTTTTTATTTTTTTATTTTTTTTTTCAAAAAGTCCAGGGTGTTGTAGAGGCCAGTTACTAGGCTCACATTGATCGCCAGAAGCTGTAAGCCATGATTGCCCTGAAGAGACGGGGCTACTTCTAGCACCTGAGGAGAGGCTCCATCTATTGCTGGGGAGCAGCACCTGCTGGAAAACGGGTCCAGCATGCCCTGTCTCTTATACACATCTAGATGTGTATAAGAGACAGCTATTACTCTGGAATCCAGAGGATTGACTGAGCAGTCCAGCATCCCATCGTACATCAAGCAGGCCTGTCAGCATTGATTACCCATGCAGGGGATTTACTGAGCAGGCAGCCAAATGTGATGAACTTCGCTTGGAGACAACATTGCAGAGACATCTCTTCAGCCCTGGTTCGGCAGCCAGATTAAGCACCTCTTCCTAATGTGGCTGCGCTATCTACTATAAATCCGGTCCTTCCCATACCAGAGACCTTAGCTGACCACAAGAGGGAGTCTTAGAGGAAACAACAAAAAAATATATGAGAAACGGAAGAGGGTGGAAAGAAGAAGAAGAAGCAGACGAAGAAAGATGAAGAAGAGGAGGAAGAGGAAGAGGAGGAAGAAGAAGAAGAAGAAGAAGAAGAAGACAGAAGAGGAAAAAATGGACAGGACACAGGAGCTCTCCCAAATGCGACCTATAGGTCACTTAAAATTATCATGAAGCTCTAACCTTTTTTTTTTTTTTTTTTTAACCGGGCCCAGTGCCCAAGGCTGATATTACCAATAATAAGATTGAGGCCGGGGTCCTCACAGTCTGCCCGGAATGAACCTATGGAAACCGCAAATGATGACCATGATGGTACTTATGACACTGATTAATGATGCTAATGAGAATGATGATTCAAAAATATGAAAAAATAAAGAAGATTATGCTATATCAGCTATTCTGGCCTCCTAATCCTAGAACAACTCCCAGCCCTCCCTATACCCGGACACTGTACCATAAAGACAAAACCACCTAACTAATTGTCAACCATAGCTGATCTCTTCTCGCTTCATTGCAGCGCCCCCTGGTTCACCAGTAGACTGCCTTCCAACCTATCGTACACGATGCGACCCTATTGGTGGGGAGCTGCACCTGTTTTGAAACCGGGTCCAGGACCCCATACAAATACAGTAAGCACTTGCTTTACCGTGGCCATCGCCCGGCTCCGGCTTCAATCTTCTTCTTCTTCTTCTTCTTCTTCTTCTTCTTCTTATTCTTCTTCTTCTTCTTCTTCTTCTTCTTCTTCTTCTTCTTCTTCTTCTTCTTCTTATAAGAAAAACACCAGCTTATGGAGCCAGAGCTATAAGGTTCTGCTTAATAGGAAAAAAAACGAAAACCCAGCTAACACAGCCAGGCAGGATGGGAGCGGTGAGGCGATTAGGTTTAAGTCAACTAGGTCTCTTCGAGTTTGGTCTGCTACGTACCAGTTGACGGGGTTTTGGGTGTACTTTCACGTTCATTTTTTAAACCACCAGTACTTGGGCCGGTTATCAATGTCGAGCCAGGATGCCCGCTTGCCACCAAGTTTCGCCGAACCACCGGGGCGCCGTTTCGTTTTTCTTTTCGCTGGTGCTTCCAAAGTTCCAGGCACTGTGGTCCGGTACCCCGAAGCCCGCAGGTCGTGGCTGGCAGGCTGCGCGTTAACGAGACGCAGCCAAAGATGGGCCATGCACTGGTGGTTTAAGCCGCAAGTCTACGGCCCCAGCCTTGCAGAAAGTTTTTGTCGCCACAAGCAAAACTCGGAGGGGCCGCGCGGCGCGCGGTGTGTGGCGCCGTTGAAAAAAAGAATCGGTGCCCTCTGGAGTGGTGCAGGTTTCATGATGGCACCCCCGGGCGGATGTGTGGCGTACTGGTGCTTTAAGATTCAGCCACCTTGACTATTATCGCTGTCCTGTTTGTGTCTTGCATCTCACTTATCTCTCTCTCTCTCTCATGTGTCGTCAAAGAGTCATGGTGTGATGTTGGTCAGTCAGACTCATGTTTGACTCATTCTCAACAGGTGCGTTGGCTTCCTGTGAGGTGTGACCAACTTGAACCTCCATCCCACCATCTCCAGATGTATGATTTATGCAATCATTGGACAATGGACAGGCCAGCAGGCAATGCTCTAGGCTTTAGGGTTTCTCTAGCCGGTTGTGACGTCCTCGGAGTCCCACAGTATCATTGGCACTGTTCCTCGCTGTGACCAACTTGAAGCTCCATCCTTATTAATAATAATAATAATAATAATAATAATAATAATAATTATTATTATTATTATTATTATTAGTATATTATTATTATAATAATAATAATTATTAGGGTCACACTGAAGTATGCCCGGCAGCGAAATCGGAACGCAGTCCCACTCAAGTACATCGGCAACAAAATCCAAATGCATGCAAGCTTGCTTTGCCTAGTGGGATCATACGTCTTGCTTTGAGTGCAGCAGGTCGGGGGTTCGAACTTCAACGATCCCTGAATATAATGACTTCGTTTGATTTGCGCAAAGCTTGGACTCCTTGGAGTGCTTGAAACAGCAACAGTAGTATTTTTTATTTTTTATTTTTCTTCCTTAAAGTTCTTTTCTTCTGAGCTCTCTTATCTTCCAAGTGGAAAACTGCAATGTGACGATGGATCATGTTTTGAAAGGGACGCCGGACCCGGTTGCGACCAGGTGATGATGGCCAGCAATAGATGGAGAGTGGTTAAAAAAAAAAAAAGAAGGAATGAAATAAAATGAAATGAAATGAATAGGGAGTTGTTTGAGAGTTTAAAACGCACCTGGCGCTGGACCTAGTGCCAGCAGGCTGGGACGTCCCTGAGAAGAAGTGAGAATGGTAGATGACGAACACGTCGGGAGGGACGAAGAACTGGAGCGATTGACCTTCTCCAAGGAGGCGAGAAGATGATCAGGGCTGTTGGTATGGTTGATGGCTTCCGCTCGCTGCTTTTCTCGGCGCTTTGCAGCGGGAACCCATGTGCTCTTGACATGAGTTGGGCATACAAACCCTCGACTCTTGCAACACGTACGGCAGCGGTTGTAGTTGCAGTCTCGCTTCGCTCGGTTCCCACACTCCTGGCACGCCATGGGAGTTGGTTGGTCCTCTCTAAGACTTGCCGTTGTTCCGCCTGAGCCAGCGGGCACCACCTTCAGCTGGGACGGTGGCTGCTCCATAGCCGTGCCGTTCTCAGTAAGGAAGTCGCTGATGAGTAAAGACGCAGCAGCAGCAGCAGCAGCAGCAGAAGAAGAAGAAGAAGAAGACCAACAACAACAACAACAACACCAACAACAAATGGAGAAGTAGTAGAAGTGGGAGGAGTACAAGTGGCAGAGGCAGAAAGAGAAGGAGAAGGAGAAGGAAGGAAGGAAGGAAGGAAGGAAGGAAGGAAGGAAGGAAGGAAGAGGACAGGAGAAGAAGAGGAGCACAAGAAGAACCAAGTCCTGCAATTGTTAGTGGAAAGACCCCATTGCAAGAGCAAGGCTTAGCTCTGCTTCATCACGATAGAGAACTTGAAGATGCTAAGTCCGTCAGGGTGATCTCAGACTGATTGCATTATGGTGATCATGTCTCTCTACCATGTACATTTACGGTCATCATCAAGTTGCAAATCAGGTTCCCTTGAATCACAGACCTGCTTCAAAAAAGCACCTTGGCACCTTGCGGTTGCCACAAACACATGCAGGAAAAAAAAAAAAAGGGAAAAAAAAAGGTAGTATTCAGGGCCAAAGAAAGCTGCATAGCTTATGAGAATAATAATGAGGTTTTGGATACACAAAGTGTTGAAGTTCACAAAAGTTTTGAAATGATTATTTAAAGTTTTAAAACCTCATTATTTAAAGTTTTAATTTTTGAACTAGGCTACCAGCCGGACCTACCGGGTCCCGGGTGGGCAGCCCGTGCAAGGACCAGAGGTCCCAGCAAAAAAGAAAAAAAAGAACAAAAAACTCGAAAAAATCCGGAAGTGGCCCGTACGCTCCCTAAAATCGTGGCTTGTTAACGGGCATGACTTAACCGCCAGTACTTGGCCCAACTATCGGCCGCGGAAAAAAATAGAGTAGAAACGTTTCTAGTTGGATGAATTTGGGCGCTCCTGTAGTGGCCCGTACGTTTCCTAAAATCGCATAGCATTAACGGGCACGACTTTAGGAAGTACTGGTGGTTTAAGTGCATGTACCTACGTTGCCAGAGTGGTCTGGGACCACTTGCCCGGCGGGGCCAAAACTTCAAAAAACAAAAAAAAAAGGATTAAAAAATCCCCCTTCTGCTCTATGTCTAGTCTCAAGGGCTTGGTTTGGGTATGAATGAAGTTGAAAGGTAGATGGAGATGGTATCAATGATTTCTCATGGTTTTAGGACTAATAGATGAGAAGGCAGTCGTGCTAGAAGGACATTGTTAGATATGGCGCCCTACTGGGGTGAAGAGGCACAACTCATCTCAACTTTATGATTCAGGCACACCATTCTTTTGTATCATTCATGTACTTATGGGACGCTGGACCCAGTTTCCAGCAGGTGTTGCTCCCCACCAATAGATGGAGCCTTTGTGATTCAAAAGAAAATATATATATATTTTTTATTTCGCAAAGAATTTCGGTCCCACCCTGAGGCAACTCGGGTCTTCATTTCAACAAAAAGCGGTGCGCTAACGCAGCGGTAATGCAGCGTTAGCGCACCGCTCCTAACAGTGCGTAGGCAACGAGGGATCGCATAGGCGCAACCGCGAGTGTGGGGGCGCTGGGCCAGAGCTTGTTGTGAGGGTGGCGGGAGCGGAGGAGGATAGGGTGCAAGGGCACAGGGGGGCCGCTTCAGGGAGGTGATACCAAGCCTCTGCCATACCTCGTCCTGGCTGACCTTGGTCGGTAATCCTGGAGGATCACGGTATGGATAGGTGGAGGTCGAAGGGCGGGATCTGCGCGCTGTTGCATACCATAATTGCAACCTGATCAGGGGGTTGCTCATTCCCCTGGTTACAGATATGGAAAACTATGATTGTATCATTGGAGTGCTTACGTGCCGGAGCTAAAACGTCGACATTCGGGAGAAAGAATGGACACTAGCTGCAAGCGGTGATGTTAGTCAGAATTTCGAGACCTTCAGTGTTTTGACAGTTAATTGAGTGTGCCTCTCTGATTGCAATCCTCACGCTGTGTTTTGTGAGTGTAGAATAGCTGTTTGGTGGCTTTGCTGATTGGGTATATAGGGTTATCGTCTCTGCCTTCGTTTTGTAGTTCGTGCTTTTGGGGTGCTGTCGCTTAGATAAAGCCACTACGTTCACGCTGCCGTTGCTTTTATGTCGCGAATTTGGGGTATCGTCATTTGCGAAACGTTATCGTGGTTGGTGTTGCGTGTCGTGTGTTGCTTCTGCGTGTTTGCCGCGATAATCGTTGGAGAGAGAGAGAGAGAGAGAGAGAGAGAGAGAGAGAGAGAGAGAGAGAGAGAGAGAGAGAGAGATCGCAAAATTCTTTGTGAAACTTTTTCTTTAGTGGTTCTCTACGTGGTTAGGATTTTGCTTTGGTTAGGTGCATACATGGTTGGGGTTTGGTTGGACACATATATGATTGGGGTTTGAACTTTGTTGACTGTGTGTTAAATGATAGTTAGTTTAGAGACCTGGATGATTGTTTAGGCTATAGAGTTTTGAATATAGCGTAGGATTTTTGCTGGGTTTGTATTAATGCTAGTTAGTTCTATTCCGGCTCCCTCTCTAATTAGTGTATCTAGGGTTTCGGACCTTTGGTAGGTTTTTCTTTTCTTAGGATTGCTGGGCTGTTTCAAATACCGTGGCTCGGGCTTTGCTTGGCCGGAGAGCCTTGCTCAGCTCGATAGCTG
>BFEA01000525.1:724853-736510 GCA_003427395.1 Chara braunii | reverse complement strand
AGCTGAGACTCCATTCTATTGGTGGGGAGTATCACCTGCTGAAAACCGGGTTCAGCGTCCCTTATACGGAAAAATTGTCCAAAATTACATCATGATAGACATTCAAAGGCAGCAAAAGGATCAAAACCACCTCTTCAGTCCTGATCGCACCGCCAGATAAGACATACACCTCTAGCAGTTCAACCCCCCCTGCTGATATCATTATCTTCCTCCCCCCCCCCAAACCATTGAGGTTCCACTAAGGCTAGCTCCGAGGGAGGAAACAATTCAGAAAAACATGCAGCATCTCTGAGAAGCTCTCATGGCTGAATATCAAACCAGTCATTAAACTGCAATGAGTAGCTTTTTTTAAGAGGCATCTCAAACTCATTCTCATCAAGCTACACCACCTGTCCAATACCTTGCGTCTGAGATTCCCCTAACCAGTCCATTGTAAATTGTAGAATATATTTTTTGATGTCTTTCTTCTGAGTTAAAGACTTTAATTTAATTCTAAGATTAGCCCAGTGAGCCAGAATTGTGCCTTTTTAAAAAAACTTATTAAGTGATTGCTTTCAAATTCAGGGAAATCTGGGATGTAAATAGTACAGACAATCCTCTCTATTTTCAACATCACTAGAGCTACAATCCATTTCCCATGCTCCTTGTCTGCGTCCCAATATACAATTTCCGCCCTAGATTGAGGAGGAACCCAAAAGGTCACCCCTCCTGAGCCACTTCTTTGCGCATGGGAACACAGTTTCGGGAAAGGCCAAATCAAATTGTGGGCTCTAATGTGTGTTGGGGTATCCATGAGATGCGTTTCCTGAATGCAGATCAAATCTGGCCATGAATTTCCTCCCACCCCTCTTAGTTGCTCTATGATGGAGCGACGTTTCTCTGCGTCTGTTGTCGCCAACCCATTCACATTGAGAGAACGAAGATCAAAATCTGCAATACGTGTTGCACGACGCCAAGAAGGATTCTTATGATATAAAGTTTTTAATGCATCCATTTTATTCCTTTTAGCAGAGAGGGCAATGGAAAGTTTTATAAACGAATCCAGTTAATGTTTTCTAATTCTGAAGATGCCTGTAACAAACCTTTGCGCAAAATGATGCACAGAAAGGAAGCTACATCTGCAATGGACCATACCATATTGGCCTTGATCTTCAACATCTGAATGTCTAGCAAGGCCGAGTGAGAGTACCATTTGAGACCCGCTTCCTTATTGTCATCAAAGCGCACAAACGTTTTTTTTTCTTTTTTTTTTCAAGAAACAACCGGAGCCTATGCTAGGGATGCTGATAAGAGCAAACACCACTAGCACTGTCGGGGAGGCTCCATCTATTGGTGGGGAGCAACACCTGCTGGAAATCGGGTCCAGCGTCCCTTATACAGAAAAGATGTCCAGTGTTACAGATTGATAAGAGTTCAAAAAGAATAAAAACCACCTCTTCAGTTTTGATCAGACTGCCACGTAGTACAAGCCCTTCTACCAGTTTTAATCCTTGTAATGATGATCAATCATTCTTCCCCTCCACCAAACCATTGAAGTTCCGTTCTGGCCAAAAGAGTTATTTCTTCTGTTTTAGTGAAGGTAGCCTGTGGACCTGAGTCATAGTTCTTGGCCAGAAAATCATGCATGTCCCTTTTAAATGTTTTATCTCCCCCCATCTGATATTCTATGTATGTGGTCCATCCTCGCAGTGTCACCCCCCCATATTGATCATTGCCTATAGGAGAGAGCCCAATTTCCCATCACCCTCCCTTTTTCCTACGTGGTATAATCAGGTTCCCTTTTGATGATGACATGCGGTTTGACTGTCCCTTCTCCAATATATGTCTGAGTTTTTGCCTCTTGCCTGTTTCCTGTTCTCCTTCCTTACTATTATTATTATTATTATTAATTTTTTTTTTTTTCTAAATTAAAGAGAAAAACCTTTTTGGGTAATGTTGCTACAGATTCAGACTGCTGCAGATTGTCAATGTTCCCTGATTGATTCCCAATGCATTTTTCCTTTTCTTTTCCACCCATATCCTCACTGTTTTCCTGTGATGCCTGAATCTGATTTGTAAGCGTCGTGGTGTTCCCCTCGTTCTCCTCCCCACCTGTACCAGAATCACTTTCATCCTGTGTCTCCCCACCTGTACCAGATTCACTTTCATCCTGTGTCTGTGGTACAGGCTGTACTACTGGTTGTGCACCAGGACCTACTGCCTATTCCATTTCCGTCTGTCCTAGATTAGTTTCCTTTGGGGGGGAAGGGGAAGAAGAAGAGGGGGGTGTAAATAATTTTAGAATGATAGCTGCGCCTATCTTTCTTATCCCTTAAGTCTCCATATTAGATCTGTCAGTTATTTTGTCTTGAGAAATTTGCCAAATAAAAGCATAAAATATAGCTAATTCTATCACATCATAAATAGGTAAAACACACAAAAATTGAAACCAAATGTTTGGAGGAGTTAAGAAAGCTGCTATTAAGACTGAGAAAAAAAGAAAAAAACGACGATTTTTTATACAGGTTTTTCCTGAAATAGTCTCGGGTGTATCCTTCTTCAGTATACTTTTCCATATTTGTTATTTATCTTAAATGAAAATGACAAAATGCTCAGAAAGCCAAAAAGTCTGTGATTYTTTTTAACCAATGGGATTTGTGAATTTGAAGGGTATATGGATTTTCCGAAGGTCAAATCAAATATGATTTGATTCATCCGGAATAGGTGTAATTACTCAAATAAAAACAGCTTCGCTGGTTGTCGACAAAAAAATATCATAATTAATTACGACTGGCGTCAATGGTTTTTTTGTGATCGCGCTAATGGCGGCTTCCTGGAAGCGGGAATTCTTTGTCAAATTAAATAAAGTGAAGCTTGGGTTTTTTGGGTATTCTTGTAGAAACACGAAGGCATACTCCCTGCTTTTGAGGACATTGATTTAAAGCTCGAGTACGTTGCGTACTTCGTTTTGATTCTCTACCATGACGAATTAATTGATTCATTGTAGGCATATGTGTGGTTTTGTTTTTTGTTAATTAAATTAATGCAACTAGCAGGCTTCGGTAGTGTGACCCGCCTGACCTGGCCCTTTGATATTACTATATATTCATATTAGTATTATTAACATATATTAGTACTTATTCATATTAGTATTGATTATTTATTCCATTTTATTATCATTTTTTTTTATTATCTAGTTAATGAATGTTATGATTGTATTATATAATGTGATATATGTATTTATATTATATAGATAATACATATATCACATTATATAAGCGTTGCGCCCCGCCTGCATCGATACTGCGTGTTCGACGAGGCATTTTCACCGGGTGCTTTATATTAGGTGTGCGTGCATGGCGCGGAGCTGGCGAGTGGGGCGGCTGCAGCAAGCGACACGTGACGATCTTCGGCTATGTCGCAGTGTGGTAGGGGAGGCGGTGGCATGTTGAGGGGTGAGGAGTCCGTGGAGCTTTCTCCTCTGCTCTTCCTGCGTGCTGCCGGTGTCGCGTTTTTTTTAGAAGGAGGAGCCGCAACATCTGTCTGGAAATACTGGCCTAAGCCGTGCTGCTGGCGCACGAGTGCTCTACAATCCTCGAGTAGGCAAGCTTTTTGACGATGCGGGGATGTGGGCGTATGGGATTTCAAGGTTTCTCCTCCATGGATCTTCGATTGTGGATGGTAGGGGCGGGGGAGGGGCGGGGGAGCTGCTTGGTGCTGCAATCTACCCACGTCACAGGCTGACGGGGTCGAGATTGGAGAGGGGCTGTTTTCTCAAGAGTTTCGAATGACCCTGTTGAGGTTTCTCTCTGCTACTATATAGATGCCTCGTGTGCCCTGGTGATGCGTGAAGATGCAAAGGGGTGCGAGGGCGATGGTTCCCACGAGGTAGGAGCGACGTCACATACAAGTGGAGGAGGCATGGAAGAGAAGACTCATGGAGGATTTACGGAGGGGACTTTTCTTCGATGTTGCTTTTGCAAGAGCTTCAGGATGGTTGTCATGCTCGTGTGTCAAGACTAACTCTGTTTGCCGTGCAGATTACCTAAACATGCATATAATCTTTGACATCGTGTGTATTCATTGGTTGTTCTTTAGTATCCTCTATAATTTGCTAACCCTATCTCACAAAATCTTGATCTGATCCTATTGCTGGAAGTAGTTTCATGATTTTTGATAATTTTTCGTGATTTGATTTGATCTTGTTGCTGGAGATAGTATTTTTCGTGATTCTTTGTGATCCTTTTTTGAGATCTCCAGCTAAAACTTCCATTCATCTCTACTTGTAGGAATGATTTTAGTCACTGTGCCATCTCCAGTAATAACCGCTATTACCAATAGTAACCGCTATTGCCATCAAAACTACGATCCGTTTTTTTTTACTCTCAAGTCTTTGAATTCACTATGATCAAAATCACAATCTAAATCATGATCTAAATTTCTGTCTTAGTTTCTCGATAGTCATAAGTCTGCATCTCATGTGTTTTTTCTACAATGATTTTTCACAGGATTTCCTAATTTCACCTCAAATTTGATTTGTATCACGGTCATTTTGTGGTGTTCCAAACCAATTGATTTTCTCTTGTCTTCAATAAGCTTATGAGGTTGATGTTCATTAGTTTTTTACCGGTAATAAGGTCTTGGTGATTTTGGTTCTTATCGAATGAATCCACTGCGCAATCCATAGAGTTGGTCAAGGTCTTAATTAGGGCATCTAAAATTCACTTTAAAAATCTCGTAGATTCATATGGGGCGGTTCTGTTGAGTTGGGGGATCTGTCCAATAAGGGGGGCAAAGGGCACGAGATGACTCTTTGTGAGGACGGAGAGAGGGTTGCATCGGGGCTGTCGGAGAGGTACAGGCTAGGGAAACTTTCATCAGATGCGATTGGCGTCGGACAACTTTGGTTGTCGGATGGGTACCGGTTGATGAGGGTTTACTCTGGTGCGATTGGCCTCAGGCGGTACTGGCTTACCCTCTCGATGACGGAAACTGGAATTTCCGAGGGGGCAGGAGATTGCAGGGTGAGGATTGTGTCTCGTTCTTGCTGAGGGCATGGTCTGTCGAACTCTTTACTAGGACGGAGTTGGGGAGGTGAAGGAGGCGAGTGTAGGTTCTGTTGGGTTATGGGGGATCTGTTCAAGGTGAAGGGCAAAGGGCACGAGATGATTCTTTGTGAGGACGGAGAGAGGGTTGAGTTAGGTTGTCTGAGGGGTACCGGCTGGGGGATCTTTCATTAGATGCGATTAGCATCAGGCAGCTTAAGCTGCCAATGGGTACCGGCTGATGAGGGATCATTCTGGTGCGATTGGCTTCAGGCAGTGCTGGCTTGCGCTCTCGAAGACGGAGACAGGAATCTCCGAACGGGGCAGGAGATTGTAGGATGAGGATTATGTCTGGCTCGTGCTGAGGATATGGTCCTTCGAACCCTTTGCTAGGATGGAGTTGGGGAGGGCTATCCGGGACCTCTCCTTCAATGACAAAGACATAACTATTGCACTTGTTGACTTTCCGGGACCTCCCTTTCGACGACGAAGACAGAACTGTAACAATTGCAGTCCTTTGGAAAAAGATGGCGGGGTGTCACGCGTCCTACTAGTGAGTGGGCTAGCTGGTAGGATGGGAATAGAGCACAGCAGCAGCAGAGATGGTGGCTCTGCTGCAGTAAGTCTTGCTGGAGTTGGGACAAGGGGATTGACTGGGGGGTCTGTTTAAATCGTATCTCTGAGTCAAAGCCGGGTAATGGCCCCGGTATCTTAACTTTCAAAAGAAGCAGCTCTAAACTCTTCGTAGCTTTTTAGCCTTATTTTCATGAAATTTTCTGATGATTTTTCTAAACGTGTCGGTTATGGGACGCTGGGCCCGGTTCCCAGTTGGTGCCTATTTGTGAGGATAAGGTTGTATTTGTGGGACGCTGGACCCGGTTTCCAGTAGGCGTTGCTCCCCACCATTTGAAAAAAAAAAAAATCAGAATGATAGCCAATAATCGTTGACTCACCACTATCCACTGAGCTCCTTCTGGAAGTCCCTGCTGAATGACTTTCCTCAGACTAGGGCTACTATTCAGGATATCAAGAAGTTGAACATAGGACAGATCCCATAATTCAGTGGTCGCTGTACCAAACTTAACCTTCAACATCATGAGCATCCAGTCTGCTAACTGAATCGTTTTCCTTTCATCAAACAACTGGTTGTGCTCAGATGTACTCATATGTGACATCCCCTTGTCAGTAGGGGATGGTTGATCATTCCCAGGTTCCACCGGTTCCATGAGTACCTCTGGTCCCACAAATGTGGAGTCTATTTCCATAGGGGCCGATCCAAATGCCTCCTGAAACGGGTCGTGCCCCAGCATCTGTGAGTTTCCTATCTTGTCTGAATTATCTGTTTTTGACACTTCCTCGTTACTTGCTCGGTGTGATCTCACGGTCGTGTCTTGATGAAAGAGGCAGCAACAACAACAATAGCAACAACAACAACAATAATGATGACAACAACAACAGCAACAGCGTCAACAGCAACAACGCTATCGCAGAGGCCGCCAGTTTTGGTAACGGTGATTTTGATAATGGCGAGATCGGCGGCACCATCAGCTACAACGACAACAAAAATACTGATGACGGCAACGGCAATAATAACAGCAATTACAACAATAACAGCAACGACCGAATCATCACTAGAGCGATTGGCGAAATCGACATCAACAATAACGTGGTGAGTGCGCCGGGGGACGGGCGACGGCTCTTTTCTCCTCTTGCCCCCTTCTCTTCTCTGTTCTGGCTGCCGCTTATTGAATGGGGGGTGTGGAAAGGCGCACCGTGGTGGCGAGAAGGAGTGGGGTAAGGATAGGACTTCCAGTGGGTTTTGTCGACAGGTAATATTGTCATATCTGCGCCTGTCTTGTTTCGATCAACATTTGCCCATTACGAATCTTGCTGGGCACACCAATCACAATGATCACAAGTATCTGCCATGTGGCGGGCCGGGGGTGGGGGGGGGAGAGGTGCTGTTGCATATGTCACTAGGGTTTGCTGGTTGCTCCTAGGCCGTGTCGTTTGGTCCCTGCCACGTGGTGAGGGCGGAAGAGTAGGTGTCTAATCTGACTTTTTGCTGCTCTTTCATCCTCCTATAATTTTGTTTTTTCTCTTTGAATTGGTGCTCTCCCCACTTGAGTGAGTTTTGTTAATTACTGTTATAGGGGCGACACATGCGCTGGCAACACTGGGTAGAAAATTGCAGAAGTAGAAACCAAACCTTGTCCGGTTCTTTCCCCTTCTTACTGTATCAGTATAGTAGTCGAATAAGGTAGGGTAAGGGTCCTAGGGTTTGATGGGCAGTCAATCCCCTCGCTCGATGGCAATCAATGCTGCCCATCACTGCGTGCCTGCGCATTTACAACTGCTCAAACAATGTCATTCGATTACAATTGATATGGGACGCCCGACCCGCTTTCCAGCAGGTGTTGCTCCCCACCAATAGATGGAGCCCTCCCGAGACAGCTAGTGGTGTCTGCTCCTCTCAGCACCCCTAGCATCATCTTGGGTTGTATGTGTGGATGGAATTTGATTTACTATGTATCGTGGTTCTGCTATCTGGAGTGATATCTCATGTGTGTGGGTGTATGTGGTAAAGACAGGCCTAACCCCCGAAGTCCGGAACCGGACTCGACCCTGTGACCTACAGAGACAGGCGTATCTGGAAAGGACACCCCCGCAAGTCCAGAACCGGACTTGACCCTGTGACCTAAAGTATGAAACTAAGGGTTCTGCCACATGTACTACCGTAGGAAGTGGACATAATGTGTGTAACGTCCAGGCTGGGGGAGATTATCAGAGCAACCAAAGCCAACAACAACCAGCAACCAACGTAAAGTCTAGACCAGCATACAACACCCATGGACCCCCTGGGTGGTGCGCAGGCAATGTCCGTAACAGTACCATGTGTCATCCTGTGCAGCCGTGTGTCATCCTAATGCCCTGCCGGTGTCCATGCACGAGGCTGTGGAGTTTTGAACCCGCAACCTCATACCACAATGCGCATTTCCAACCGGTGCTCTAACCACTGAGCTGCATCAACTGGACAAGGCCATCCTGTCTGGATTTGACAGGTAATTGAAGTGGTTGGGCTTCAGAGAATTAGCCATTATTAAAAAAAAAAAAAAGATTTTGTTTTCACTTCAACTCAACAAAGAGCAAAAAGAAAAAGAAAGGCAGCTGCAGCATAAGGGCCTGACTCCTGATGTGTTGACAGCATGTCTGAGCTTTTCAACAAAAAAACAAAAAAAGATTTGCTTACTAACCCTGGGCTTTGGCCAGCCCAGTACATGCTATTATCCTGCAAATTTTGTGACTGTGGGTCTCGCTACGCTAGTCCCGATTCTCGATAAATAGAGAATCTGACCTTGCTCCGATTATGCTCGAAATTGGCTCCCAGAAACCTGCTTCTAGTGAACTCTCAAAAGCTGAAGAGTTCCCCTCGGTCTGCAACTTGTTTTTTTTTTTCTTCTGAAAACACACACACACACACACACACACACACACACACACACACACACACACACGCCGGTGCCCCATCTTGTGTACTACTAATACTTTTTTTTGCTTGCCGGTGACAAGCAGCTTACCTTTTTACGAGGGTCGTTGGTCTCGTTTTTAGAGGGTCCACCTCGAGTTGGGGTGAAACCACGCTCTTAGGTGTTGGGTAGTGCTGCTGGTAGTACTCTTGAAGTTTGGGAGACTCAGTCCCTTCTTCAGAACTAGGTGGAGCAAAGATGGGATTTTGAAGTTTCCTAGAGTCGGACAGCTCTCAAAGGACTCTTGGATTTTTTTGAGAGTAGTGGAGCAAGACCCTATGTGCTGGCAGCCATATCTGCGTCTTTGCTTCTAAGACAAAAATATGATGTATCTAAGGGGCTCGTTAGACACTCCTCGGACGCGTAAGTTCCCCACGGAAATTATCGTTCCACCTATCCTCGGGGACAAAAAAAAAAAAAAAAGTGAAAACAATCTCTCCGGGAATCCTTCGGGGTGTCCTCGGACTACAGCCATTTCGTGGCTCTTCCTAGGGTAAGTCCCGAGGTCCCTCGGAGGTCAAGGATCCGCGATAATTGGAGCAGTTAGGGCACCCATTGTCAGCAAGAAATTTTCGTCGGCTGGCCCATTGGAGTTCCTACCGGGCACCGACAGATATGTTGGGTCGTCAATGTTCGTCTTCCGTGCTCCTTTTGCCATCAGTAACCGTTGGAGGCCGGCCGGCCTCTGCGAACGTCTTCAACCGGTGTTCTCCCTCGCAGTGTGTGGCGCCAAACGGAACGGGCTTCAACGACCAGCGAAATTGAATATTTTGGCCAACCTGCCTTTCCATTCCCACTATACTGGGTGACATAAATGCCACACTAACCTGTCAGGGCGTTTGTCGGATGCTGCACTTTGACATTTGCTCCCCTCTTTGTCACCGTTTGGTGGAGGTGTGTTGGCGTCATGTAGTTACTGCCCTTCCCTGTATGTCGTTCATGGTCGACGTCTACCGGAGCCTTCTGTTGCTGCTCCTGGTAATCATTTTGTTTGTCCTTCTAATCATCTTCCACGTCTGAGTCCTCGGCAGGGTGCCCGGACGCACACTTAAGAGGCGTTCTGCGAAGAAAGGCATTCACTAAAATGGATGTGTTTTTTTTGCTCTAGCCCACATACGGGCCAAATGGATAACTATAGAAGGGTTTCAGGATCCTTTTGAGGCTACAAACTGATATTTAAGAACTTCATCGGCAGGTATTATGAAAATAGCTTATATTTTTTTCAAAAAACTCTTTACTTCAGACAAAGACCCTAATTCTCAATAGGAAGATGATAGGGCAATAGAACGATTCCTGATCCCCTTAACACAATCACTAAATGAAGAACAACATCCATACTTGGAGAGGCCACTAGTGAAGGAGGAAATCTGGACAACACTGTTACAAATGAAAGAAGAAAAAACAGTAGGGGTAGATGGCCTTTCCAAAGAATTTTGGGAAGCAATGTGGCCAACCTTCTCGTCACATCTGATGATATTTTTTTATTCAGTCCTGGAAACAGGACAAATGGGGAAAATGGTGGGGCAAGGCAGCCTTACCCTTCTATACAAAAAAAATATATAAAACAAACATCTGAAACTAGAGACCAATCAAATTGCTTACAGTGGTTTATAAGATGCTTGCTAAAGCCCTATCCAACCGGATGATTCCTATTATGTCTGACATTATTTATCCCTCGCAAACAAAATTTATTATTGGAAGAAACATTCAAGATAATATTTTTTTGATCAATAAAATGATTAAACTTTCTAGACAATCTAATAAAAATGCAGCTTTTGTATTTATAGATTTTCAAAAGGCTTATGATCATGTAGACTGACGTTTCCTAGATGCCTGTCTACAAAAGATGAACTCCGGTCCTAACATAAGGAAGTGGGTTCGGACCCTACATTCAAATACCACAACAAGGGTCCAAGTTAATGAAATTCTTTCACCTGAAATTTAACTCCAAAGGTCAGTCAGTCAAGGGGATTCGTTGACCCTTTGTCTTTTTTAAATAATCATGGAGGCCTTGGGGAAAAACCTACGGACCATCCGTAACATTAAACGATGACAAATCTCATGAATAACAGAGGAAGCAATTACTATTACCTCTATGTTTGCAGATGATCTCACTATTATGATCGAGGTATCAGAATCAAACATGAAGGAGATTCAGACTATGATGAAAAACTTCGCTCATGTATCTGCCATGGTGATTAATTGGGGAAGTAAAACAAAAGGTTGGTGGATTCATCCTAATGGGGTACGTACGCCCTCCGGAACACCTTAGAGTTGGGTGGGTTACATTGAACGCCCCGGTGCGAATTTTGGGAGTCTCGCTTACAGCAGATGGTAAACCAGCTACTAATCATGACTGAATCTCCAAACTAGCTCTAGAAAAGATGAACCAATGGAAAAATCAACATACCTCAATTTTTGGGCGAGCACTCATCATTAACAATGTTGTCCTTGCCTCAATCTGGTACAAATCAACACTTTGGTCGATCACCGAAGAACGTACAAAAACTTTACAAAGACAAGTGTCAACATTTTTATGGAGAGGCAATCATAAGCAGGACAAGGTGATTCCAAGAGTAGCCTGACTCTCCCTAATCGAACCAAGGATGAGAGGAGGATTGAGGATTCTGGATCCAACTCTTCAATATCAGACTTTATCGTTGCGATGGATTAAAAAATTAATATTATCTACAAACAAACCTTGACAGGTGCTAGTATTTGAACAAATTCGTATGGGTACGCAGGGCCCCCATAGTTTATCTTACCCTGGATAATATGTGGACTTCCTTGTTGAAGATATGGAGATGCCTTTCATTGCCAAATAGGCCCTTTCCCTCTCGATACGACGAGATATTGAGGCTGCCTTTTTTTGGGAATAGATGGATTATAAATTTAAATAGCTGCATTTTTAATAGTTCAGTTTCACCACCAGCTGTTTTTTTTAAGTTAAAAGGGAGTACTCATAGTTAAAGATTTATCTAGGTTACCGGGCCGGACGTCCGGGACCCCCCTGACCGTCCGGGATGTCCGACCGGACGTCTGGTCGGATGTCGGACCAGACAGGGTATGTCCGACCTAGCGCGTGCGCGCGCGCGCAAAAAAAAAA
>BFEA01000525.1:662316-673249 GCA_003427395.1 Chara braunii | reverse complement strand
CCTTGCCGAGATGTCTCGGCCACACCCCAGATTGGCCACGGCCGAGATGTCTCGGCCACACCCCAGATTGGCCATGGCCCAGATGTATAGGCCAAACCCCGGCCGTGGCCCGACCATTTTTTTTTTCTTCAGCTGCGGCACAGCGCGGTGAGGCGCGACCGACGAAAAAAAAAAAAAAAAACTTTTTTTCTCCTTGCCGCCGCGGCGCGGCGCGGCGCGACTGACCCAAAAAGAAAGAAAATAGACACAACCGCCTTAATGAAACCTCCACCCTGACACCACCGCCGGCCTGAGTTACGAACGCCTTTTCGAACTCAGGCCCTGACACAGACGCCAATGCCTGTTTTTTCTGCCCAGTACGAACTCCCATGTGACATAAACGTACTTCCCAAAAAAATAAAACAGTAGTGAGGTAGTAGGAGCAGCCCCCCTTAATGGCCCCTGTGTGAAGGCTGTGAGCAGAAGCTGGGTTGTTCCTGGAAAACGTGGCATTGTTACTCTGACCACCAATAGCATAGAGCTGTCCGGGAACCGGGCCCAGCGTCCCATAATTAATATGGAGCCTTCAATGGGGGCCCCACTTGAGGTGGCTGCTCATATCACTACCTTTTTTTTTTTTTTTTTGAAAGGCCCTTGTGCAAGACCTCTATCCTGGTGGTGGTAAGAGAACCACCGGTATTGAGGCTTTGCCTAGCGGGCCGCTCCGTCTATTGGTGGGGAGCAACACCTGCTGGAAACCGGGTCCAGCGTCCCTACATCAATGAGGGTGACGCCAATGTGCTGGAAAACGGGTCCAGTGTCCCATATCCAATCTGCTCTTCCGTACCTAACCTGCGGTAGGGTCGGGTATTGGGGGGGGACCACCGGGGGGCACCAGTGGAATCTCCCTCCATCCCCTAGCCTCTGCCATCCACCTACTATCCTCATGGCGCCTATTGTGTCTTGCACCGTGCAATAATATGTGTTTGAAAAAGGCTGGATCAACACAAAGCAGGCTGAACTGGGCTGCAATGAAATCAGTGGAAACAGCTGAAATCAGCTGAAGTCTTTTTGCGAAATACAGAAGAAACTGCAAGGATACTGCAAAAAAACTTCACTGAGAAGCGGGCCCGCAAGGCGCCGATTGTAGACTTCAGCTGAAATCTTCTTATTCGTTGTTTTTGAAGCTTTCTTCCTCAGAGAACAGGCAATGCAGAAATAGACAGAAATGTGCTGCACAGTCCTCAGTGAGAGTGACGGTACAATGCTGGAAACCGGGTCCAGCGTCCCATACCTGATCTATGTGTCCAATCCAAAAAACCGGCTGGAAACCGGGTCCAGCGTCCCATACCTGATCTGTGTCCAATCCAAAACCTGCTGGGAACCGGGTCCAGCGCCCCATACCTACTCTATGTGTCTCCTCGTGGAGGAGGAAAATTTTCTTCTAAGGCCAAGGGGTGAGGGGGGAAGGGGTCTGCAAACTCTTGAGCGGGGCGTAGCCTCTCACCAGGATCTATGTTGGTCCAGTCGTGGAAGATCAGCTGATAGTCTCTTGCTGTCTCTGCCTGATGTCCTTCAGGCGGTTGTCCTTCCAGCTGACGAACCCCAGACCATCTTATCTCAGCCACCCACCCTTCTCTCTCCCCTCCCAGCCAGTCTTGACCGAATCGGGAGATAGTCGGAGTGATGTCTCCCTGGAGTGCAATTGGTCAAGCTTATCCTTGGCTGCCTTCCACTGAGCTGCAATTTCGTGTTGGAATAACAAACGTAACTGTTCCATGACTTCTCCTTCCTCCACCCGTGCCCCTTCTACTTCCAAGATGCATCTCTTCCACCAGATAGTCCAAAGAACAGTCTGCCTGCCCAGAAGGAACATGTTCTCTTCGAATGTGGTTCCCCGGATCGGGGGGTAGTGACCTAGTAATATGACCCTCCATTCCCATGGCCATTCTGCATTAGGGACAATGTGTCGCCAGATCCTGTCCCAACTCCTCCATAATAGTACCGATGTTGGGCATTGGAGGAAGATGTGTTCGATTGTCTCCGCACGTTTTCTCCCTGGGTAGCTCTGGAGGCAGCCGTGGCACCATGGTAATGCCTGTCCTTGTTGTTCCAAGCGGGTATGCTCTATCAGCCAGTCGTTAGTTGGCAGACAACGACGTGTTATTTGCCACTGGAGGGCAGCAGTATTTGCGGGTCTGTCCCTACAGTGTGTGAACCATCGGATGGGTTTGAGAAGACTGCGGTCCACATTGAGATGTCGATACCATCTGTCCTCTACTAGTTCCCGCAGTCTTCGCTTAGGACGGAGCATTCGGTAGACTGATTTGGCTTTCAAATTATGTAACATTAGTTGTTTTGCTGTCCCCTGCCTAATCCGACCTTCCAGGGACCAGTGCCACTCGTCAGGGTCAAAGGGAAGATCCTCAATCAGGGTCGATGGTCGGTACGCTCTCCAACATCTACCATCATCTAGAACTCTGATACGAAATATGCTCGTGCTGTCTTTCCAGATGAAAGACTGCCGGTTTCCTTGTAGCTCCCCGTCCCTTTGGACGGAGAAGACCTCGATCAGGGCTTGTGTTTGATTGGTAATATGCACTTGCCCTACTTCCTTATCATGGTCAGGTAGCCCTACCGAATCTCCTTCCTTCAAGTGAGGGCCTTTTCGAAGCGTACTGTACCACTGGAGAGGGAAGCTCTCAATAAGTTCATTAAGTGCTGATTGAATGAAATGGCAATATCGCAGCCAAGTCCGCAAAGGTCCCCTACTCTGCTAACGTCGTGCTTCACCCAGCCCTTCCAGGGGGCATTTGAGTTGCACCTTACGCGGCCTAAGGGATCCGTGATCAAACGATTTCCGAACAACGGTTGTCTGAAGATTTCTTCCCATCTATCCGGAGTCAGACGGTCAGGTGGCGGGAGCTTCCTCCATGTGCGTATAAGGCGCAGCCAATGCTTGTCCGTCAGGTCCTCGTTTCTGTATTTCATTGGGAGCCTCCAGTGCCTATCTTGCAACCAGATCAACGGGGCGGTCTCAGGCGGGGCTTCTGGGGCCAGCGCCGAAATTTGTGTCAGGGCTAGGGGGGGCCAGGGGGAGGATGGCGAAAAAATGATGTGCTGGAGCCAGCGAAACGTGAGGGCTTGGAATTGTGTGGTTGGGTTCACGATTCCTAGTCTTCCTCTGGTTTTAGGCTGAATCACTGCGTCTCATGCCACTCGACTGATCGCGTGGAGGTTGTTACTATCTCCTCTCCAAAGGAAGGTTGCTAGTTGTTGTTTTAATGACCTAAGCCCCCCCCCACTCATGGGCCATATGATGGATTTGTACCAGAGAGTGACTAGCACCACATTGTTTATGACTAGGGCCCGCCCAAATATGGACGTGTGTTTTTTGTTCCATAGTTTGAGTTTGGCGTTTGCGGGTCCTACCAGCCATTCATCATTGGTCGCCGACTTTCCTTTTGTTGTGATGAGAGCCCCCAGGACTCTTAAAGGGTCGTCTGGGGGAAGCCATGTGATTCTCGGGTTTTCAGGGGGCCTTCCTCCTTGGTGATGCATCCACCATCCCACGGCCTTCCGCCCCCAGTATACTGCCATGTCGGATAGTCGACATAACCGATTCATAAGTTTTTGAATTTCTTCCATGTTCCGGTCTGTGGCTTCCATCATTATGGTGAGGTCGTCAGCAAAAAGAGAGCATATTGGTACCGCCTCTTCCGGAATGTTAGTGATCTTAATGCGGGAGAGGTCTTTGTTTTATCTAAGATTGGCCGAAAGTGCTTCCATTATCACTATAAAGAGATAAGGAGCGATGGGGTCCTTTTGTCTCACTGACCGATGGAGCTCAAAAGGGGGTGCTATCGATCCATTGACCTGTACGCAAGTGGTGGCATTATGATGGAGGATCCTGACCCAACGTCGAAAAACGGGACCAAAATTCATTTTTTCCAAGCATTTATCTAGGAAGTTCCAGTCTACGTGGTCATAGGCCTTTTCAAAATCAATGAATATGATGGCCGCGTTCACTCTATTTCGTTGGGCCAGTTGGACCACTTCGTTTACTAGTAGGATATTTTCGTGTATGCTCCTGGCAACCATGAATCCTGTCTGAGCTGGGTGTATGACGTCTTCGAGGATGGCTGCCATACGGTTTGCCAACGCTTTAGAAAACATTTTGTATACTAATGTCACAACTGTGAGTAATGTAATAGGTCTATAATTCCTAATATTCATTTTGTCACCCTTTTTATATAGCAGAGATAGTACACCTTTCCCCACCGTTTCCCCCATGTCTCCGGCATTCCACACTTCCCTACAGTATTCCCATAAGTCCGCGCTCAAATCCCCCCACATGGTTTCCCAAAATTCCTTGGGAAAGTCAATGCCGGGTGTTTTTTCTTCCGTCATTTGGAGAAGTGTTGTCCAGATCTCGTTCTTGGACAGTGCTTCCTCCAACTTTTCTCGTTGCTGCAGGGTGAGGTGTCAATCCAGTGGTGTCAAGAATTCTTCCAATTCCTTGTCCCTTCTGTCGTCTTTCGAGGCGGGATCTGGGACGCGTAAAGTTGCTTGAAGAAGGTCTTTGTGATTAATGTACAATGTGTCATGTCAGTAGCTATGATGTCCCCGTTGTCCGGGTCGAAGAGTGCTTCGATGACCGTCCGGCGAGCACGCGCGGTGGCCATGGAAAAAAAATGGGTGTCCATAGTAGCTTCCTGGGTGAACGGCGCGTGCTTGACCGATGCAGCCCGCCTTAAGAGTCCGAACCCGTGTTCTAGATTGGTCCCGCCCGTTGATTGATCCCACGCGGTTAAAGCTGCATGCGCGTCTGTGACCAGGGACCTCTTCAGGTTCATTCCCTAAATGAGATTACCCACTTGTGTATGACTTGTAACTGTGATCAGCCCCCCGGTAAATGTGCTACCGCTAGTGGGAAAGTCTCTTTCTCTCAGCAGCCTCCTGGTGGTGAGTAATACCAGTTCGGTGATAAGAGGTGCACTAATTATGCTTGTGCTCATCAGTCCCGATCTGATTGGTCATTTACTAAGATTTCAGTACACGTATGTGACCAGGATCATGCCCTGGTTCCTGCATAGGAAGGTGGAGCGGAAGCTTGTGCGCCCCGTGTGCGCAACCGTCCCTCAATCTCGTAGGTTGGAGCTTAATTAGTTCCCTTGTGCGAATCTTATCGGGGAGATGTCCCGGTTAGCACGCTGAGGGAAGAGAGCACTCACTGTCTCCTCCTGCTCATGTCAGGCCCAGATTCTCCCCCCTCATCTCTTTTTTTGCTCTCCTACTAACTCTCCCACTTACTTACCGCTCATCCTCCGCTGGCTCCAAAGAACGGGCACGAACAAGCACCATCTCCACTGCAGTCTCCTGGTCCGCTGTTCCGACACACTCGCTCACTGCGTGCCCTGTGGTCGCTTGCCCTGTGCGCCCAGTTCTCCCTGGCCGCCCCGCTGTCGAATCTCCCCGAATGTCCTTTCCTCTTCACTCCGTCCTGATCTCTTTGCTGTAGCCGCCGCGCCATGGCTGGAGCCCGCCTGCATACGCGAATGGGCACAACGCATCTCGCTGCGGTCTCCTGCGGGTGCGGACCGAGCACTCTGTTCACCCTGGTCCCTCAGTCCCCGAATGCCCCCCCCTCGTTCATTGGCCTCTCCTATATGCGGACGTCAACCCTGACCGTGGGCCTCAACGGACCGCTACCACAGGCTCAGTACCAGGGCTGTAGAACCACACCAGCCGAGACCCTCCTTCTTAATAATAGGCCCGGTACTAGGGTTGTAGGGCCACACCAGTCGAGACCCTCCTTCACAATAATAGGCTCAGTACCAGGGCTGTAGGGCGCACACATGAGACAATAGCATCTGCTATAGGACCGGTAACCTCACTTGACCAGTCCCGAACCTGCAGCAACCACCCTGAATTTCAACAGCCCAGGTCGTCACCACTCCAACTCGCTGCCGAATGTCGTACTGTGCAATAATGTGTCGTGATAGTACAGATCATGTCCCGAACCAATGTGACTGTGCCGCACCTGTCCCGAGCCAATGCCGTGCCAGACATAAATGTACCATCTTGCAGAAAACTGGTCAAACGCCGGAGCGGTAACCAAGATTGTCCAATTATAGAGTACAACACCATGCCACGGATGACACATGTTGATACCAAAGTGGACCTAGTTGCCGTACCGTACCAACCATGTCGTCGTGACCCAACCTCAGCCCCACTCACTCATCAACACTCAGTCATCACGTAGTTAGTAATCAGGTCAATCTGGAAAGTCAAGGGAACTCAAACCGATCGGCGGGCAGTGGATAAATAAAGGAATTTGACATAATTCAATCAAGAATAAATCCCGTCGAAAATTTATCAAACCATAAATAATCATTTGCTTTCGTTCCTTTTATTATTCATTTTATTTTTCTCAATCTTAACACTGTTATTAAAATTGACAAAAAATGAGGACAATTTTGCCAAAAGTCAATTCTGAAGAAAATTAATTAATTAACAAATTTTTATTTGTTTTCTTTTTCTTTATTATTTTCAATTGTTTTTCTTAGTTTTAATTTTGTCGTTAGAATTAATGAAATTTGAAGGGGCATTCCTCCGCCAATTGCCTAGTGTGAAAATGACGCGTCGCGGCTTACTACCGCGCCTCCGTACCGCGGCCGGTCGTTTCAGGAACAGCCTCAACGGACGAGAACGTTAGGTGCCAGGCGCGGCAGGCGCAACCGTTCATTCAGTTAATTACAAGGGTCAGTTTCAACACTTGACGTGGGGGATTTTAGGGGTCTTCTTCCGACCCCTAATTTTTCCCGAGAGGTCTGATGAAAGTGCGGGTTGATCCTTCACTAGGCACTTAATCCAAGGCCCAATTCGTCAAAATTTCGGTGGCCGACTGACCTTCGGCCGCCCGACACCGGGTCCAGCGTCCCTTAAATACATCTTTGCGAAACAGTACATCTTGAAAGTGCCGCCATTATACTGGAAACTGGATCCAGTGTCCCATATCCAATCTACTCTTCCATACCTGTCCTGCAGCAGGGTCGGGTATTGGGGGGAGAAACACTGGGGGGCACCAGTGGGGTCTCCCTGCCCCCCCTAGTCGTTGCCATCCACCTACTTATCCTCATGGCGCCTATGGTGTCTTTGCACTCTGCAGGCATGCATTTTGAAAAAGCCGAAGCAACAAAAAAGGTTGAAATGAGCCGCACTGAAATCAGCTGAAATCAACTTACATTTGACTGACATTGGCTGAAGTATATTGAACCTGATGGAAACCGGGTCCAGTGTCCCTTAAATGCTAATTTATAAGCAATCATCTTTTGAAGTGACGTGTGTTGGGGACCGGTTCCAGCGTTTTTTTTTTTAACCTTGTCCAAAGCCTCTATCGGGCTACCCCATCTATTGGTGGGGAGCTTCACCTGTTGGAAACCGGGTCTCATGCAACCGGTAGTATCTCTCCTAAGGACAGCGGGTGGGGTGGGAAAGGGTCTACAAAGTCCTGAGTAGGTCGTAGCGGGGTGTCGGGATCAATCGTGGTTCAATCATGAAAGATCAGCTGGTAGTCCCTTACTATCTCTGTCCGGGGTTCTCCCTGCGATTCCCTTTCAGGTTGGCGGTCGGTCCATTTCACCTCGGCCACCCATCCCTCTCTCTCTCCACCCAGCCAGTCCTTGCTGAATGTAGAGATGATCATGTTCATGTCCCCCCAGGTATACATCAGGTCGAGCTTGTCTTTAGTTGTCTTCCATTGGGCCGCTATCTCGTGTTGGACCAATGTTCGGATTTGCTCCATGGCCTCGCCGTCTTCCGCCCTCGTCCCCTCTATCTCAAGACAGCATCTTATCCACCATAGTTCACAAGACACTCCGTCTGCCTAGGCTGAACATGTTTTCCTCAAATGTCTTCCCTCGGATTGGAGGGTAATACCCCAAGAGTAGGGTCCTCCAGTCCCATGGCCAGGCTGCACCAGAAACTATGTGATGCCAGATCCTGTCCCAACTTCTCCATAATAGCACTGATGCGGAACATTAGAGGAATATATGTTTGATGGTCTCATCCCTCCTCCTCCCATGGTAGCTTAGGAGACATTTATGACACCATGGTAGTGCCTTCCCCTTTTGTTCCAGGCGGGTATGGTCTATCAGCCAATCATTGGTTGGTAGACACCTGTGCTCTATTTGCCACTGGAGGGCGGGGATTTTGGCGGGTCTTTTGCTGTAGTGTGCAAACCACCGAATGGGTTTCAGTAGACTGGAGTCTATATTGAGGTGGCGATACCATCTATCTTCTACACGGTCACGTAATCTACATTTGGGTATGAGCATTTGATAAGGAGATTTAGATTTTAAGTTGCGTAGTGTCAGTGTTTTTGCCTCTCCCTTCCTGGTTGGGATGTTCAGGGTCCATTGCCACTTATTAGGGTTCAGGGGGAGGTCCTCGATTGGAGTCATTGGGTGATACGCCCTCTGGTGACCTCCCTCATCAATGACCCTGATGCGATAAACATCCCTTTGCTCCTTCCATATGAAGGGTTGATGGTTACAATGCAGTCCGTCGTCCTTTAGAAAGAAGAAGACTTCAACTAGCACGTGTGTTTGGTCTGCGAGGTGCACGTGCCCCGCCTCCTGCTCGTGGTCAGGAAGCCCTACCCAATCATCTTCCTTTGCGCAGGGGCCTTTTCTAAGAGTGGCGAACCAATAGAGGGGGAAGCTATCAATAAGCTCATTCAGTGCCCTTTCGGTGAGGTGACAATATCGTAGTGTTGTTCGTAACCTCTCCGCGCTCTTCCAATTCCTTGCCTCTGTGTCCCAGAGGTCCCCAACCCTTCGTACACCGTGTTTCACCCAACCCTTCCATGGTGAATCCGACGCACACCGCACACACCCTTCGGAATCCGTTATTAGGTGGTTGTCGAATAGAGACTGCCTGGATATTTCTTTCCACCTCTTTGGAACAGGCCGGTTGAGGGGGGGAGAGCCTCCTCTATGTACATATGAGACGCACCCAGTATCTGTCGGTAGGATCCCCATTTCTGTACATCCTGGGTAACCTCCAGTACCTGTCTTCCAGCCATACGCGGGGATCAATTTCAAGTGGAGATTCTGGGGCGAGGTCAGAGATTTGTGTCATGGCAAGGGGGACCCATGGGGAGGACGCCGGACGGTGAGAAGATGATAAGTTGAAGCCAGCGAATCGAGAGAGTCTGGAATTGTGTGGTCGGGTCCACAATTCCTAGACCGCCTTTGTTTTTGGGTTGGATCACCGAGTCCTACGCAACACGGCTTATGGCGTGGGTGATGTTACTATCGCCTCTCCATAGGAAGGCCGCCAGCTGTTGTTTCAATAATTTGAGCCCCCCGTTACTCATAGGCCATAGGATGACCTTATACCAGAGTATGGTCAGGATCACATTATTAATGACAAGTGTCCACCCAAAAATAGATGTGCGTTTATTGTTCCATTTTTCCAATTTAATTTGTGGTGGTCCGGTCAGCCACTCGTCGTTCGATGTTGGCCTTCCTCTAGCAGTGATCAGAGCCCCTAGAATTCTCAGGGGGTCATCAGGGGGGAGTCATGTGATTCTCAGGTTTTCTTGAGGTCTGCCCCCTTGGTGATGCATCCACCATCCCGTAGTCTTTTCTCCCCAATTTACAGTCATATCCGACAAGCGGCATAATTTGTTCATGAGGTGCTGGATTTCTTCCATGTTGGCATCAGTCGCCTCTACCATTATGGTAAAGTCGTCAGCAAACAGGGAGCACATACGTGTGAGGTCTTTGTTCTGTCGCAGGTTGGCTGACAAAGCTTCCATAATTACCAAGAAGAGATAGGGGGCAATGGGGTCCCCTTGTCTCACTGACCGTTGGAGTTCAAATGGAGGTGTCACTGACCCATTGACCTGGACACAGGTTGTGGCATTATTATGGAGGATCTTGACCCAACGCCGAAAGGTGGGTCCGAAGTTCATTTTTTCCAAACACATGTTTAGAAATTCCCAGTCCAAGTGGTCATAGGCTCTTTCGAAATCTATAAAAATAATGGTCGCGTTTGCCTGTTTTCGACGCGCCAATTGGACCACGTCGTTAACCAGCACAATGTTTTCTTGAATATTCCTGCCGGACATGAACCCCGTTTGGGCTGGGCGAATGACCTCCTCCAATATTGTCACCATGTGGTTGACCAATGCTTTGGAAAACATTTTATATACCACGGTGAGTAGCGTAATAGGTCTGTAGTTTCTAATGTTCATTTTATCTCCTTTTTTGTATAGGAGAGATAACACTCATTTCCCTACACTATCCCCCATTTCCTCGGTCTCCCTTTCCTTTTGGTAATGTTCCCACAGGTCGGCACTGAGATCCGTCCACATGGTTTCCCAAAATTCTTTGGGGAAGCCGTCAATACCAGGGGTCTTTTCTTCCTTCATTTGGAGGAGTGTTGTCCATATTTCTTCTTTTGTCAGCTCTGCCTCCAGTTTGTCATGCTGTTGAGAAGAGATATGCCGGTCCATTGAGAGTAGGAAGTCCTGTATTTCCCGAATCCTTTCTTCCCCATACGGGGATAGGACTTAGGAGGTATATAGCTGTTTGAAGAACTTCCTGGTGATTAGTGTACAGTGAGCCGTGTCAGTGGCAATGAGGTTGTTGTCGTCTGGTAAAAAAAAGCCTCGATGACCATCCGTCGTGCTCGTGCGGTGGCCATGGAGAAAAAACGAGTGTCCATGGAGGCCTCGTGGGTGAGTTTAGCCATCTTCCCTCTGATTCTGATTCCTTGCCAGGAACCTCCCACAATCCTGCTCCAAATTCAGTCTGTATATGGGACGCTGGACCCGTTTTCCAGCAGGTGATGCTATTCACCAATAGATGGAGCCGCTCCCCAGGTGCTAATGGTGTCTGCTCTTATCAGCACCACTAACACCGGTGGGCCCGTTTTTGTAAAA
>BFEA01000525.1:644141-661870 GCA_003427395.1 Chara braunii | reverse complement strand
CTCTCTCTCTCTCTCTCTCTCTCTCACGCACACTCACACACACGCACACACACATACACACAATGATGGCCCTCCCCTTAGCTACTACTGGGCCATTGTCTAAACTGCAACTGGCCCCCTGGCCTCATACAGCCCCCCAGCCTTTTGGACCTTACATCCGCTACACACTTACGGACTGCACTATCCTTTTTTTTTTTCTTGCTTTCAAATCGTTGAGTGTCTGCTTAATTCTCTATCCCTCTCGACACGGAGTTAATCTTCGGGCTGGTCAGTCAGAATAATCAATGCTGTACTGCCTGTAATTTTCTTCTAATATGAATTTATTGGACGCTGGCCCCAGTCCCGAGCACGTGATCCTCCCCATGAATAGACTGGAGCATGTTTTGATGCTACAAAAAACAAGAAAAAGAAAACGGCACACATACATATTAACTTGGGTTGGGGGGAAGGACTGCTGGCGCAGCTGAATATGCAGCAGTGTGCAGAAATGATGTCAGCATTGTCGACGATCTGATCTTGTCAGGCCTAGCCCTATCCGCCCTACCCCTACGGATAGGGTTGTCAAGGGGCATCCCCAAGACTTCACCTGTTGCGTGGACAAAGTGCAGGTCGCAGTTGGAATTGGACAGTGAGGGAAAAGGGGCAAAAAAGATGGGAGGGGTGTAGGATCTTGGTGTAGGATTTTGGGGTAGGACTTGATAGACATAAGCCCTCACTCTACTGCAAAACACTCTATGAAAACCAGGAGCTAATAATTGACCTGATACATTGAAAAATGTCCGACTCGCAATGCACCCGGTCCAGAAAGCATCCAGATGCATGCAGAATGTTGAGCAGTGGAGCGAGGCCCATAGGCCCTCGGCTCACCCTACTGCAGCCGCATAAGTGGGTGACAGTAGGAATGGCGCCAGTAGGGTGGCTAGGCCCCTTTTGTGTCAGTCTGCCACAGACATAGCCCCAGTGGGGCCTGTCCACCCCTATCCAATGGGTGCGGTGCCGGGGCGGAAGAGACTCTAGCCCTTAGGATCCCCGGCTCGAAAAAAAGGAACGAAAATAAAACAAAAGAAAAGGACGCCCGGCCCATCCCCCCCTATTGACCATATATCAAGTTGCCTCTAGGATGATAGTAGGACCCTCTGCTGGATTAAGGTTCCATTAGCACAGAGGATTGAATTAAGTGCCTGAATCTGGATGGGTTCTACGTAGATATGCAGAAAAGCAAATCAGGTGTGATTTTCGGCACCTCTCCTTCAACGCTTCCAGATTCAGTCCTTGAATCCTGTCCTCTTTGATAGTAGGACCCTCTGCTGGTGTAGGATCTCCTTGTCTTTTTTTTTTTTTTTTTTTTTTTTTTAAGGCTAATTCCTTAAGCCCAACCAATTCAATTACCTGTCAAATCTGGACAGGTTCACAAAACATGGATCTTTATTCAATTATAATTATAATGGACCCAGTGCCAGACATAGAACACAAAATTATACAGAGCAGACATTGGAAGATCTTTTTGAATCACCAGTACATGTCCACGCTATGAACAAAAATACAGCTTGCATGTAGGCACAACTTTTGAGGTCCGCCTCCGGAGCAAAATGGCTGGCAGCACCAGCCAAAAGGAGGTCCGTGCTGCTTCTTTTGTTTTTTAGCCACAACTTTTGAGGTTGGGCCTCCGGAGCAAAATGGCTGGCAGCACCAGCCAAAAGGAGGCCCGTGCCGCTTCTTTTGTTTTTGGTGCGCAGAGCATTTCCAGCCCCGGAGAAAAGTGCCTCGGAAGCATTGGTGGTTTAATCAAAAGATATACTAAAAGAGTGTATAAATTTTGAGAGAGATATAATTAGGTTGCTCTCTAAGCTACTGCAGTCCCACTACCCTCTTACCCAGCAAAGCAGCCCACACCCTGATCCTATACCTTATCTTTTTTTTTGAATGGAAGCTATCTTTCCCGTCCAGTACAATCATCGTGATGGTGCCTAGTGTTCAGGGTAATACAAAAAAAACAAAAAAAAAAAATGGAAGTGACCAAAGGATGCAGAGGGAGGGAGGTGGGGGAAAGGTAGTAGGAATCTGATCAGCGGCGGTAGAAGGGTAAAAAAAAAAAAAAAAGGGTAGGTCAAATGGCTAGGTCCATTTCATGTCTATCTACAATACACAAAGCCCCCAATGGAGACTGCCTACACCTCACCAGTTGGGAACCCTATCGCTTACGATGAATGGCCGGTCCGCTACGAACTCTCGCCTCTGGCTTTTTCTTTATCGCGCGACTCTGCCAGAACTTATGCACAGAGTTGCTTCTAGCAGCATCTCCACCAAAATGGGGAAAAAGAAACAATGAAAAGGCTGTGTCTAGAATCTTTGCGAAGGATTTGCTAGACATAGAGATATTAAAAGAAAATAATGAAAACAATAATTATGAAAAAAAGGGTGCCTGTGGTAGACATTGGCCCCCTGTGTAGACTACCTTGGGGTCTTCCCACTAACACAACACGATCTGCTGATGAATGTATACAAGCTATCTTTCCGGTTCGGTACAGCCATAATGAGGGTGCATTGTGCTCGGGGGAAGACGGAAGTTTAGCCGCACGAGTGGGTGATGAATTATGATGGGAGTCATAGGAATGTGGTCCATATGATGGTGAGATGCATGTCCCTCTGAGTCAAATGGTGTACCCTCACAATGAGGCCTGTCTCCTCCTCACCAATGGGGATGGCTTCTACACCCTTACGGGATTCCTACCCCAAATACCCCAAAAAACTGGCGAAGTTTGTGATGTGTTGTCTCTCCTCCCCTGTGTCCTCTCCCCACTCCTCCCTTGTGTCCTCTCCCCACGCCTCCCCGTGTCCCTTCAGAGCTGAGTAGTAACCTATTGTAATTGAAAAAATGAAAAGGTTACCTGCGGCCTTAGCTCAGTTCGTAAGGCACAGAAGTCGCATCCAGGAGGTCGTGGGTTCAATTCCCATTGCCCTCACGTACGTGCCTGGGCAAGCTTGGTGTTCTACCAGCTAGAGATAACCCGTCGGCTCTCCAAGCCAGCATTGGCAGGACCTTGGCCAAATATTGTTGGCTGCTATGCAGCAATGATATTCGCCATGAGACACCACTAATGTGGGGTTGGAGTGGGGTAGGGGGAGGTGCAAGTGACCGGCCAAAGATGCTCGGCACTAGCATCGCCGGTTTCCCCCGTCGGCAATGCCTGATCACCCTGCATCATCGTGATGAGGGCCTGATACAAGCCTTGCTCTGGCACCACTGCTGTGGTGCAAACCTACCCCGTGGGCTGGGGAGAGTTCCAGGTTTGGTTGGTGTTCCCCCGTATTATACATAGAGTAGCGAGAGGATGAGATAGAGTACATACAAAAGAAGGAAAAAAAAAGGTAAAAAAAAAAAGGTTAAAAAAAAAGGTAAGTTATAAAAAAAAATAATAATAATAAAAAAAAAAAGTTAACACCGGTGGGGGGGGTTTGTTTTAAAAAAAGAAAGAAAGAAAGAAAAGGAAAGAAAAGAAAAGAATAGAAAATAAGAGAAAAAGAGAAACGAAAAATCTGTTAGACTCATTCTCGTTCACCCACAGTTTGGCCGAATGGAATGAAAAGCAGGAAGGAGAGGAAAGTGACAGGAAGTTTATCAGGGATTACAGCCTGAAATTCAACGAATGGATCAAGTTGGATGCATCGGTCCCCATGAGAGCCCTGGAGGACTTCCCGGACCTGTTTCCCCTCTCGGCACAATCTCTGGTAGAACTAGGGTGGTATGGAATGAGAGAAGACAATTGAGTACGCTATGGCAGGCCACCAAGGCAGAAGGCAGACCCAGCAAAGATAGATGGAGGGTTTAGGGTTTAAGAGTTTTTAAGAGGTTTTAAAGGTTATAAGGGGAAGGATCTGATGGGATAGCAAGCATGAAAGTGAATGCCCCTTCCCCCACCTCCTCTTCCCAGCAGGACGGCTCAGGCATATGCGGATGATTCATGTTTTGGGCTAATGAGCCGCAGCCACAGTCTGCTACTGTCTTCACCGTGACCCACATAGAACACCCAATCATTATCGCTGTATGTAGATTGAAAGTAGCCCTATATACGGTTATCATGACCAGGCGTTGTATTCGGGTGAAGACGGTACCCATTTAGGGCTGGATCTAGCGCCGAGGATGAGGTGCTCGCACAAAAGAGGCCAGCACCTGTTCAGGTTTCAGCAGGCCAAAGCTGAAATAAGCCACCTATTTACAGTGCAAACACACGATGCCTGGAAAAGCCTGCAGACCTGACTGCCTTATCGTAAAAAGTAAGAGGCGTAACCGACTCGACCCTCCTCGTCTTTCGTCTGGCCTTGATGATCCAGTCATGTCGAATGACACTAGACCACTGATCAAACGATTCGCTGCATGTCTGTCCAAATTCCTTCTCGCATTTTGAGGAGCCTTCTTTGGAGGAAGCAGACTTTGGTCCTCCTTTTTCCTCAGATTCTGTTATTTCCTCTGCCTCTCCCTCACTGCTGATATCAATAACATGGTGAGGCTCTTCTTCAACGGTTACCCACTGCTCTTCCTCATCTTGTATTGGGCTGTATTCCCTTGTATAGTTTTTTGTACCCTCATGGAGTTGTTCACCACGGTCCTCCCTTTGCTTTTTTTTTTTTTTTTGTAACACTTGCTGCCTCTGCAAGGGGAGCTGATAAGAGCATACTCCCCTAACAATGCACCCTGTGACTCCAATCGATTGGTGGGGAGTAACACCTGCTGGAAACCGGGTCCATCATCCCTGATCATTACAACAATCATAGTGTCTGCTGGAAACAAGGAACAATGTCCCTGAAAAAAAACTTTTGATACTCTCACCTCTTCACCCCTCTTAGGGCGCCTGATCTTGCTTTGGATTCTAGTAGCTATTGGAACGATACAGAGAAGATTAGCATGGCCCCTGCGCAAGGATGACACGCATAAATCGAGAAAAGTATGGCCACATCTCCTAATCTTTACTGAACCAACTCAAGGGAACCAAACAATTGGAAGGTAAAGGAAAGGGGTCTCGGAAATCTGAGAGCAGGTGGAGGGGATTAGCAGGATCCATAACAATCCATTCATGGACAATTAAACGATAGTCCCTCTAAAAAACCTCTCTTTGGTTTTCCTTCTTTTCTCTCCTCTTCCCATTCCATTCTACTTTACCATTCTTACCCCCATGAGGTCGCCCCAGCCAAGCGCCACTTAATTGTTGAATGTGTTGTAAGATTTCTTTTTAAGATTAGAATTGAATTTTTTCGTTATTTTTTCCCCATTGGCCTGTGATAATTGTTTGTACTTGTAGTTTAATAGATTCTGTAAATTCTTGTCCTTCCAGCTTTGCTCCCTCCATTTCTAAAGTACATCGTTTTCTCTAAAGGGCCCATATAATGACCCTTCTTCCTATAATAAACAAGTTGTGGGAGAAACCGTCTAGTTGTTCCTGTAGCCATGTCTCACATAGTATAGCCCTCCAATTCCAAGGCCAGTTCACCGCAGGGATATAGGATCTCCAGATCATGTCCCACCATCTCCATAGCCAGACTGCTCCTGGGCATTGAAGGAATATATGTTCGATGGTTTCAGGAGTATTTCTTGACGGAAAAACTGTTGAGCATGATTTACACCACGGAAGTGCAATACCTCTCTCCTCTGGCGTAGACCTATCTATGATCTAGTCATTGGTGGGGAGACATCAGTGGTCAATCTGCCATTGCAACGGGGCAACCTTTGTGGGTTTACATTTTATAGTTTTGAACCATTTTATTTTTTTAAGTGTTTCCTTGCTAATATTTAATTGTTTCATCCATTTAGCTTCCACCTTCTTCATTAATTTCATTATTGGTCTCAGCAGACGGTAAGTTGATTTAATTGTTAGTGAGTGAAGAGAGCGAGTACACTTTCTTTGTTTCATCAGTGAGACTGTCCATACCCATGAGAGAGGGTCAAATGTTTGTTTGTTTATTGCAATGCAGTCTTGAAGTTCAGCCAACGGTCCTTATATTTCAACACTCTGATTCTAAGGACTTGCTCAGATTGGACTTTTATAGTTTCATTTGTTTGACTTTCCTTCTGACAGTTGTTATGATTAATAGTAAACAGGGAAAAAAGAGAGGATCCATGATTATTTACCATCACCACATTACCTATATGCCGTGGGTCCCCTTGGATCCCTACCCAATCACTCACCTTGAGCTGGGGGTCTGTCCTGAGGATCCTGAACCAGGCAATGGGGACTGATTCTATGATTTTTTTTAATGTTCTTGCAGATCCTCTACAATATCGTAGAGAATGGGATAGGTCCGTGATAGAGTATCAGTCCCTGGCTACTGGATTTCAAATGTCACCTATCCTGAGGATGTCGTTTTTCATCCATCCCTTCCAGGGGGACTTCAAATAGTGCAAAGTCCTACCTTGAGCGTCAATGATCCATCTGTTATTAAAGAGTGGTTGTTGACAAACCTCTTCCCACCGATTGGGTAAAACCTTGTCCGGTAGAGGTAACTTTCGATAAGTCTTGAGGAGTTGTGGTCGGAATGGATCGTTCTTGATATCCTTTCGTGTAGTCCGACGATGTGTTTCTGGTGTCTAGCCTGAGGGTTGTGTTCTACCTCTGGGGATAGACCAGTTACGGTTCTCCAGCCAACGCAAAGGGTTTGTCTCTTTTGGGACCTCCGGGGCTAGTCGTGAGAGTTGTTGTTCTGCAAGAGCAAGCCAAAGGGTTTGTGGGTTGAAAAGAAGTCGTTTGATCCATTGAATGACACGTGTCATGGCTTGAGTGGCCGAGTCCATAATTCCTAGTCCTCCTTTTGTCTTAGGTTGAATTATCGTCTGCCAAGCCACCCTACTATGACGTTCTTATGAACGTGGTTACCTCTCTACAGAAAGACTATTATTTGCCTTAGTAAGGGTTTTAGTGTCAATTTATCTAGAGGTCATATCGCCGACCTATGCCATAATGAAGCTAGAATATGTGTAGCATCGTGTTTGGGTTCGGTGATTGAACCCGAACGTTCGCGACCGAACGCGAACGAGCGCAAAAACCCTCCGAACGCGAACATAAAAAATATAAATAAATAAAAAATTCTCAGAAAAATCTGAAAAACATATATGTTATGTAAAATAACAGTACAAACAACTTTTGCTTGGGAGGTATGCTAAAATCCATAACCAAACTCGAGTTAAAAATCAAAAACCATTTATATATATATATATCGTCAAATAGATATATATATATATATATATATATATATATATTTTTAATATGTTTGGCCGAACACGTTCGGGAGGCGTTCGGCCGAATCCCCGAACATGTTCAGACGTTCGAGAAAACTTCGAACATGTTCGGTGTGCTACACAGGCTAGAATCACATTGTTTATGACCAACGATCGTCCAATAAGAAAGGTATGTTTTTCTTTCCACAATTTCATTTTAGTTAAAGTCGATTAGAAGATTCATTCGTTATTTAATGATGACTTGCCTTCAATAGACAGGGAAATACCCAACACTCTGATAGGAGTTTATGATGGCAACCAATTAATGCTCGGTTGTTCTGGAGGTCTTACACCTTGATGGTGAATCCACCATCCTTGCGTTTTGGTTCCCCTATTTATCCTCATACATGACAGGGAACAAAACTTGTCCATCAACTTCTTGATTTCTGTCAAGTTGTCTCGAGAGGCTTCCACCACCAAAGAAAGGTCGTGAGCGAACAAGGAGCATATCGAGAGGACTTCTTCTGGGATGTAACTAATGTTAATACGTTTGATATCCTTATTACAGTGTAAATTGGTTGTCAAGTCTTCCATTATGATGACGAACAAAAATGGGGCGATAGGGTCACCCTGTCTCATCGAATGTTCTAGTTCAATAGGGGGGCCAAATTTTCATTCACCATCACTCGAGTCGTAGCATTGGCGCGTAAAATTTTGATCCATCTTCTGAAACTATGACCAAAATTAAAGTTTTCTAGACATTTGTCTAAGAAGAACCAGTCTACGTGGTCATACGTCTTCTCAAAATCAATGAAGATGAATGTTGCATTATTTTTTATTGTCTGGAGAGTTTACTAGTTCATTTATTAGTAGGATGTTGTCTTGGATATTCCTACCTTCGATGAAGTCTGTCTGTGTGGGATGTTTCATGTCAGTCATGACCTTTTAAAGACGATTTGTAAGTGTTTTTGCTCCCAGTTTATAAAATATTGTGTGTAGCGTGATTGGCCTATAATTATGGATGCTTGTTTTATCTTTTCTTTTTGTATAGTAAGGTCAACACTCCTTGACCTATAACTTCTCTCATTTGGCCTGATACCCATACAGCATGATAATAATCCATAAGATCCTGAGCTAAGTAATCCCACATGACCTCCCAAACTCTTTTGAAAAACCATCAATCTATGAAGTTTTTTCCTCCTCCATCATTATGGGGGCTGCTTTGATTTCTTCTTTCGTGAGCGGTCTGTCAATCATTGTTTTTTGCTCATCTGATATGAATTTTGTCAGTGGTGTAAGAAAGTTTTCTATCTCTCTTACTCTTTCGTCTTGACATAGATGCTTGCATTCTGATGTGAAGAAAGTTTTGTAATAGTCTCTTGTTATTTTTGTGCATGTTGTTGTAGATGTCTCGAGAAAGTACTGGTCCCCTTGGGAATCAGAGAGAGCTTCAATAATCGAGCGACTAACTCTGACTTTTGCCATAGCAAAAAATATGGCATCCATAACCCCTTGTGTATTATACTCTTTCATCTTGCCTCTGATTTTGACCCCCTGCCAGCGATGTTCCATATATTCCAATATTTTATATTCGAGCTCATTGATTTTTTGACTGATGTCGTTTGATTGGGTTTCTTGTTCCAATTCTATTTCTTGTTGTTTCAATTGGTGAAGTTGTTTTTGTAAATTAATTTCCTGTAGATGTCGCTGTTGGACGAGAAGGTTGAAATGTTCATTGCATTTACGGTTCAAAAACAATAGGTCGTTGTTGAACCACTGAACATCATCCTGGATAAGATCCTTTTGTTTTCTCCAGAAAGACCATACATCTTGTAGATATATTTCTAACAGATTGATATTGACGAGCGAAGTGTTAAGTTTATAGAAACCTCTGCCTTGATCCGACTTTTTCCTAAACGAGAATAAGGCCACGTTCATAGCGTGATAAAGACCAGGGAAGACGCTCTGTGGGAATAGTTCTGCTAATTGGAGTGCTCCTTCCAACTCTTCTGGCGTAAGAATTAGATTTATTATAGACTTCGATACTTTGGTTGTTTGGCTCTTTATGAAGCATGTATAGACTTTTTTTGCAAGGTGAAGTCATCTATATGCATAAAAAGATTCAATGAATGACAGAGACGTTCAATGATTTGTTCATCTGTTTCTATGTATGCTGGGCAGGGCGAGGGGATGTGTCAGCGATCCAGTTGCCTATTTGGGGCTGCGTTGAAATCTTCGGCCATAGTGATTGCCACTGATTGGTATACTTACTGGAAGATGGTTTTTTATTGTTAAAAAAAAATTATTATTTCCCCTGTCTCATTTGGAGAATAAACACACAAAATTGTAACCACCTCGATTTCAAACATAGCCGATAGATAGACCCATCTGCCTTCCTCTTTATTTGCCCCCCAGTTTAGCGGATCAATCATAGAACCGGGGGGTAACCAGATAATTACTCCTGCACTACCTTGTCCAGGAGCGTGGACTCTGAAGGCTTCGTGGGACCAAATTTGTTTATGTGTGTGGTTGTCTTCCGCATTATCCATCAAGTGTGTTTCTTGTATACAGACTACATCAGACCATTCTCTTTCTTCTACACCTCTCAATTGCTCGTGTATGACTTGACGCTTTGGTTGTTTAGCCGAAGCCAAACCATTCACATCAAGTGATCGAAGGTCTAGATCGGTTGCTCTTTTAAGAAGTTTAAATTCCTTGTCTTTGCTATATATAACATCGAGGACATTTAATCCTACCATGGGTACCCAAATCTGCAGTCAATACCGCCTATCTCTAAGTGAATTACAGGGTCAGCCAGTGACCAGAGTCTAACTTACCCCCTGGTTCTAGTATCTTCTGTCTATTTTTGAGGAGGCGGGAGAGTAGGTAGTGACGTCCACCTCAGACCAGAAATCACTCGCCTTTACCTTCGGCTGTTGACATTCGGCCAGCATATTGTGGGAGAATCAACGCAGATTAAGTATGCGCTTGTGTTCATATATGAGAAAGACATATGTGGCCGACATCCTATGGGTATCAGTGGATAGGATGAGTACTGCAGATCCCCCTAGTGGAAGTTGTGCTTGGATGATTTTGACAATTTCTGTCTTGAAACGGGCTTCCCCCGTCATTCTTCCTGATAGGGAAGAGAGGAAACCAGCTTGCGTCCCTAGAACAGTCACTTCTCCATATGCAGCTCCTTGTGGTTCAGACAGACCCACTTCCCATTTCCCCTCTTTCAGTCTCACTGGTAGAAGATCCCTTTGATCCCTTTGCTACTTGCTACCCTCTTCATTGCTCTCTTCCTCCTCGCTGGTGAGGTCGTGCCATGTCCCTTTCAATTTTCTCTTCGGGCCTCTTTTCCTCCCCCTCGCTGTAATCCTCAGGCCAGATATCTCTCTTCTCGCCCTCATTGAGGGGCGAGAGCAGGCACCAAACAACCCTTTTTCTCTTTTGGTTATACGTAGGTTTGGCCTTGCGCCCTATGAACAGCCTCATCTTTTGTTTCTTCGGAGGGGTTCTTGACAGTTGACCTTCCTCCCTGTTCAGTATGTTGGCCCAGCTGCCGTCATTCTTGTTGCCAAATTACATCCCAGTTTTTTTCTTTCGTTCCGCTTTGTAGGTCAAAGCTTCCTATCTCTGCAATCACAAAGAAAGAAAACAAGCATGCGCACAAATTTAAACCTAAGCAAACGAAAACCCTGCCTCCTCACGCATAACAGACGCTCGACAACTTCTCCGCAACATGGCTGGACCCGAACTCCAAGGGGTGTCATATGGATAAGAACCACGGCCTACAATGGCAACCATGGCTAGCAACTGAGAGCCAATGGGAATTTTTGTCGCAACATCACTTTACAGTGCACCACCGCCCGACGAATTTTATACTAATTCCTGATTCCTGAAAAGCCCTCCAACCCCCCGCTGGCACCGTGTCCCAAACTCCTGCTCCCCCCCACTCCCCCCCCTCCTTCCTTTCCCCCCCCCAGCCCATTTAATTTACATGAAATTCACAAGTTACACTCTTACACTCGAAGTCCCGCTGAAGATGACCCACTGTTTCTGCACCTGGCCAAACCACCTCGCCCAGTCCCCTCCCTGCATTTTTCCCCAGCCAGTCCAAATTAAATTCTTGAATGTGTTGTAGCATATCTTTTTTTTGGGGAAAATCATTAATTTAGTTTTGAGAGTCGACCAGTGAGCTCTGATTAATGTCAATGTGTTCTATCTCCGGGTTTGCGAGGATCATGGTTGCAAGCGCCATCATTAGGACGAAGAGGGGAGGGGTGATGGGGTCGCCTTACCTTACCGACCTCTGGAGCTCAAAGGGCAGGGACATTTGACCGTTGACCATGATGTTGGTGGCTTCCTACCTCTGCATGGTAGCTACCCACGATCTGAAGGAGTTCCCAAAGTCCATCTTAGCTGGGTACTCGTCTAAAAAATCCCAGCCCACATGGTCATATGCTTTTTCAAAGTCAATGAAAAGCACCGCAGCCTCCCTCTTGTACTGTCTAGCGTGCTTGATTGTCTCATTGACTAAGAGCACGTTGTCCTGAATATTCCGCTGTGGCTTGAACCAAAAAATCCCAGTCCGCATGGTGGTATGCTTTTTCAAAATCAATGAAAAGGATTGCAGCCTCCCTTGTATGCTGTCTAGCTTACTTGATTGTCTCGTTGACTAAGAGCACATTTGTCCTGAATATTCCGCTGTGCAATGAACCCGGTCTGGTCTTGAAATACGGGTTGATTCATGTACGGCAACAGCCTGTTAGTGAGGGTCTTGGACACCATTTTGTAAGGGGAGGGGCAGGATCGTGATATCGAATGGCCAGTTGTGCAACCAGGCCCTTTATCTTTGCGCAGAGCCTTCAAAGTGCCAGGAGACAGACAAAGCCCCCGTTCAGCCACAGCCACAAGTCTTCTTTTTTTTGGCGGAAGCCTCAAGTTTTTTTTCTTCGTTTTTTTTTTTTTTTTTCTTTGAACCAATTCAATTACCTGCCAAATCTGGACACGACAGCCTCTCAGGCCTTCTTTTATTATCAGTATAGTATTTCAGGGAACCCTGTAGCAGCCAGCCCGAGTTCAAGCCTCCAACGAGGGAATGTGCGGTGGCTGCACCCGACCTGCAGGTGGGCGATACCGGCCAGGATTCAGCCGCTAGCATCAGGACTGAGCTTCTTCGATGGGCCAGTCACTCTGCCTCCCCTCCTGTAGCATCAGGACCGAGTTTCTTCGATGGGCCAGTCACTCTGCCTCCCGTCCGGTCCCCTTCCCCTACGAACATCAGCAGTCTCTGCTTAATGCCACTCGGGGGGACCAATGGCCTATCTCTAGGTGGTGGGTGCCAAGCTTGCCCACAAAGGTACATGAGGCCAATATGGATTAAACCCAAGACCTCTTGAATGCCAATTGCGTGCCTTACCAACTGAGCTAGGCCGCTGGATAGCCTCAAGTCTTCCATTGAACTCACTCTTTTCTTTTTTGTCAATATATAAGAATCAAACACAAGCTCCACTTTATATCTTCATATCTTTCTATATATCGTCAAATATATATATATAATATATATATCGTCACAAATATATATATAATATATCGTCAAATAGAACTGCCCGGTAAACCGTAGGCAGAGAGGGAGAAGAGGACAACAAACAAGGGGCTGTGACAAACTGTTTCGTCGGAGTTTCACCGACTATATATATATATATATATATTTCTACGGTTTACCGGGCAGCTCTGTTTGATTCTTATATATCGGCAAACTGAGCTGCCCGGTAAACCGTAGGCAGAGAAGGAGAAGAGGACAACAAACGAGGGGCTCTGACAAACTGTTTCATTGGAGTTATATATATATATACTCTCCACTTTACATTGGTGGAGACTCTGAGGAGCTCTCGCTATTTTCTTTTTTTTATAAAATTAACATGTAACTAAACACAGGTCCACTTACATTGGTGGGGACTCTGGGGAGCTTTTCTTTTTCACACACCCTGAGAACTGGCTGTGGGGATCATCACCTGCTGGAAAACTGACTGTTGTGCTTTTCCCACTAGAGGAGAGTTGGCCCCCCACAAACAAACTAAGAGGTAACTACAGTTGAGTCACAAAAAGGAGTTATAATTGCACAATGGGGCAAGATACAGTTAGCAATTGCACTTCGGGCATCCTACCTGGCCAGAAAGCTGGGTTGTATACATTGCCCGAACTGCAATTCCAAACTGTATCTTGGCCCATAGTGCAGTTATAACTCATTTCTTCTGTGACTCCCGCCTAGTTTCCCCAAAACTGAAATAGCTAACATGCGGAGCACTGTCAGCCTTATGTGGCTGAATGCTACACACATGTATTAACTGCTGGTACGAAACGGATCATGAGTTCAAATCCGGATTGGAGTCAGATATATAACACAGTCATTTAAATCTGGAGCATTCATTCACTCTGTCTTTCCGATCAAGTTGAAGGATTCTCAGGCCACACTCAGTCCAGGGCTTTCCTGGCTGTACCTGACTAGAATTACAGCCATCACTCTTTTCTCCTCTTTCTGGTGTTATTAAAAAAAAAAAAAAAAAAAAAAGGAATTACAGCCTAACCTTGATGGATCTGAGGGATTCTGAGGGCATACTCACATGGGGACCTGATGACATTAAATCCCAAAATTTGAGGCAGTTTTCAGGTCACATTGGAGAGGCCCGCCACCCAAATGTACTTTTTGGCAGGAAGGCAAAAGGGCAGTGAGGCAGTTTTCAAGTCACATTGGAGAGGCCGGATACCCAAATGTGGAGCATTCACTCTTGTCAGAAGCCTGGGGGGCCATGGGAGGACCCTTTTTGAGACTACCTCCAGAGGTGGTCTCAAATTACCTTCTCAGTTTTGTCTTTCTCCGTGAGGTATTTCAAGAAATCCGTGCATGAGCAAAACACCCGTGCGCATCATTTCAGCATTCAGAAAAAAAAAAGAAAGATATTCTATATATTCTTGGGTGTAACCGGTGTGACTACATCCAGTTCTGTGAGGCACAAATGTCAGGAGCGCGACTGTCCTTTGTGGACACAGAACTCGTGTGTGACCGCAAGGGCACCCAAAGGCACAAATACATGGTACCAAATGCCCCAGATGGTCCTTCGGGACATCCGTTAAAATTGGAACGATACAGAGAAGATTAGCATGGCCCCTGCACAAGAATGACACGCATAAATTGAGAAATGGTCCAAATTAAAAATAAAAAATAAAAAAAATGCCCCAGATGTTGTGACTTTTGGTCCCCGTGTGAGTATGCCCTGAGCGCAATTACTTCCAGTTGTTCAGTCCAAAAACTTCCAGTTGTTCAGTCAAAAAATTCATGGTGTTGATTCAACTTGATTGGCCTAGCTAAGTTGGTACACCCATGCAGTTCAAATCCAGATGCAATTAGATGAACAGAATAAATCATTCTGAATTGTCTGGTGCCGCTCAGTTCAATTATGACGAGATCTCAAAGTGTTTTGTTGCGAGTATACTCTCAGCCTCAGGGCATACTGACACTAGAACTTTTTCCGACTGTGCTCTGGATGTGATTGCGGTCAGATTCATCCATGCTATCCCTTAGTTGCAGTCAGATACATTCGTGAAAGTCCTAGTGTGCCCAAGAAGATGCAGTCCGTCAGATTCTGAAGGGCTACGCAACTCCTCCTTTCTTTCCTTTTTGTTTAAGTCCAGGTTGTGGACGCCAGATTTAACTCCTTAAACCACCAGTACTTCGCTCAGCTATTGATGTCGAGCCTGAAGTGGACCTGCACGCCGTTTTTTTCCGAGCCTGTAGCGGGGGGAAATCGATTTCAATTGGAACATTTGTGGGCTGGCACTGGTACCGCCCCTTATTCTGGACCTGCTGCCAGCAGGAGGAACGAAACGGGTTGTAGCTCACTAGTTTTCAGTCATGCAGGCGTGAGACTGCTGCCCGATGTTGCATTGGTGATAGGACTTCAATGCCCCCGGTTTCTCACGGGGAGTCAATCAGATACTGCCGAGATTCTTTTTTTTTCTATTGCAACAACGGAAATGGAAAAAAAAAAAAAAAATGGCTTTCTAGGGACGGCCTTCAGTTTCATGAGTACATGGCAAGGATTCAGGGAGGATACATTCTTGAGAGAGTTCTTTCTTGAGTCACATGAGATACAGCTGAGTTTTTTTTTTTTTTTTTTTTTTTTTTTGTTGTTGTTGTTGTTGCAAGAAGAAGAAAAGAATGGCAGAAAAGGTGGCTGCACGTCTTCCTTCCTATTCATGAGTATCTGCCCACAACTGAGGGAGAGTACATTCTCGGGGTAGTGCTTCCCTTTGGGGCACGCCAGATACAGCCCAGATTCTTCTTTTTTTTCCTTTCTTTTGCAGCAAAACATAAAGCAAAAACGGGAAAAGATGGTGTGCAAAGAGAGTGCCTTCAGATTCATGACAGGAACTTGAATTCTCCCACAATTGAGGGAGGATGCATTCATTTTGGGGAAGTGCCTAAAACTTTCATTTTGTGTCAGGCACTTGGATGCTCCCCGTGTCTCATGGGGAGTCAGCCTAGAACCTGCCAGGATTCTCTCTTCCATGGAAAAAAAGAAAAGGAAAGCAATGAAAACGTCCTTGGCTTTAGGCTGAAACTGCATCCAGATACATATGTCAAAGTGCTATCATGAAAATCCTCTGCCAACTGTAGTTTCCTTTCATTCTCTTTTTTTGTGCTTTTCCATTTCTATATTCTTCTCTCAACTTCTGTTTTTGCCTTTGTCCTTTTCCATTTCATGTCCTTGCAAGTTTCTTTTCTCTTTTTTCTTTTTTTCTTCTTTTATGGCATTGGACACAGCGACGTGCATGTTTCCACATGCACGGAAATCCAAGAGGACATACTGGAGTCCATAGCGCAGTTTTCCCTGGGCCCGCCACCTTCCTCCCCCATAGCGCTTCCAACCCTCCCCCGAGCCCCTAAGAATACGGCGTGTTAACGTGGGAGGCCCGCAGCAGATGTATGGCCCAAGTAAGTACTGGTGGTTTAACTCCATTGGATTTGATGCTGTGTACCATGAACTGTTACGCGTCCCAGCCAGATCTGCACCCTTGATACCTCCCAGTTCATGTTGTAGTATATTTTATGATCAGCTGTGCTGTTATGCTTCTGACTCTTCTGAGTTTTTATTTTCTTGCTTCAACTGTTTTCTTGTTTGTTTACAAGAGGGACGATGAAAAGGGAGGTGCAGCTACCGACAAAATGCTCAGACTATGCTTCAAGTTCCTCTACCGGGTCCATATTGCATTCTCGGTGAAAGGGGTGTCGGGGTCAGCATTTCCCGGGACCGGTGCGTTTTTGGTCTTTCCTGTCAAAGGGGCTCATCCATGGTAGCCCCCGATACTTACGCCGGTCAACGATACCTCGTGCCTTCCGCAGTTGTTGGAATTTTCGTTCCTTCTTCACTCTTGTACTTTTACGTAGGAATTGCATGCGCTTTAGCAAGTGCGCCGGAAATTTCTTTTTGCTCAGGTCTCTTGAATATGAAAATCAGGATTGCCTGTTGGGATACTTAGCAACAAATCCTTTCCTGGTGCAATTATGAAAATACCCCTGCAAACCCCATGTAATCTATGTTAACGGATCAAGAAAGGCTTAGGACATGCGCAGAATTTTCAGTTTCAATTCTACTTTAGGAATTAGGTGCGGCTTCACTGGTATTTCGTATAACTGTTTTAGTGCCTTTTTTATTCTCGATGGATGCATATTTCTGCGCCGTGTTTCCACAAGCAATCTCCCCTCACTTCTCCAATCTCGTTCTTCGTGCCATTAGCGCTAATCAGGATTGCCTGTTGGGATTTTAGCAACGAATCCTTTCCTGGTGCAATTATGAAAATACCCCTGCAAACCCCATGTAATCTATGTTAATGGATCAAGAAAGGCTTAGGACATGCGCAGAATGGTCACTTGTCTGACAAAATGGCATGAGCTGGGATTATAGCTAGGAGAGGATCTCTCATTAGGGGAACGGACACGGGAAACTGTGAACTAGCGGAGGATCTCTCATYATGGGAACGRACACGGGAAACTGTGAACATTGTTTTTAAGCCTCTTGGTGTGGATACCTAGGTAGTACACATAAAAAAGGGGGGTAGATTACGGCGTGCYCCGAATTGGGYCTCCACGGCAATTATTCGTCRGTTGGACTGATCGTTTCGTATACCAGCATAGACCCTGTTCAAAATCCCGGTACTACCGACGAACCCAGCTTTGGGTTTCCCGCCTGATCAACTTCCTCCTATGCAYGACAGTCCCCTGCACTTCTCGCCTACCGCTACCTATAAGTACATACTTTCTATAATTCTAAATCCTCTCTCCTTCAGAGGTGGTGGTAAGCGCATAKCCCACCAGCTCTGGGACAGCGTCTTGTTTCTACTTTGCCGACACCTATAGTATACCAAGTATCACTGTCCTGCGCCTTCCCCTGCGCCGCCGCTCATAACCCTCTTCATCTGCCATGCCTCCCTCTATCCATTCCCCTGACTTCACGAC
>BFEA01000525.1:601968-619756 GCA_003427395.1 Chara braunii | reverse complement strand
TGAGCATCTGTCCAAATGGGAGGCTGGCCAGTCCTTTATAGTGCTGGACTGGTCTGGCGTGGCCTGCATTCAGCCTCAAAGGTGCCTGGGACTCCAGCCCAGTACCGATTGTTGCAAAGTGTGTGTCCCAATATCTTTTCCCATGGTCTGCTGCTGCATTGGGCCATCAGGCCTGTCTTTTGGACTCCTAGTCTGAAGGACTGACTCGTGGGATTATGACTGGACTGGGACTGTAGCCTTTGACTCATTGCCGAACAGACATGTTTTTTCATTGAGGAGACATGACCCTAGCTCAGTCTTAAAAGTTGTGTCCAATACCTGTTCGTTCAGGACCTGTGGTGACTTTTCAAAATGACTTTCCACTTCATTATGGATGTTACTTTTACCTCAAGAACTTTGTCTTTTGAGTTGCCGCTGGTGAGGTTTAAGTTCTGGCCGACAGGGCCCCTTGCTATTGGGGTATCCATTTGGGGTCTGATTCGTAAAGGCCCTTTTATAAGGTTATGAATCCCCTTTTTCCCAAAAAAAAGAGGAAAGAAACAACGGCGGACGTGGCAGGTTTTCAGTTCGCGAACGCGAAAAAAAACACGCTCCCCCAAAGATATCACGGAGTGAGTTTGAAACAGTTACGACAATTTGAGTAGAAAAGAATCCGTTGGGCATTCTTTTTTTTTTTTTTTTACCCCTTTCTCCGTCCGACTCCTCGGCTGACCCCTGTAGTTAGGACACCTGGGCCGACACCATGGCCGTTGGTACATTCATTGCTTTTTCGAACTTGGCACTTGTTTTCTTTGTCGGTGCATGGCTTTTTTGCTCATTCGATGCACAGAAGTGACATCAACGTGCTTGCCCCCAAAAGAAAAGGTTCTGGACTCGGAGGATGTTTTATGGGGGGTGGGGTGGGGTGATGACCATCGTCAAAGGAGGCCCTTGATAGGAGAAAGAGCTTTCAGAAGGCAGGATGCACCCCAGGAACTGGAACCTGTTTGTTGGGGGGATTGGGGGATGGGGGGTTGGATTAGGGTGGACATGTAAGGCCACGTCCTGGCAGGGGGGCGTGTTTGGTCATCTACTTCCCCCTCAATGGCCAGGTGGGTGTGTGTGTTTTCTTTCTCTCTTTCGTCCTGTGGGGCTGTGGTTACGGTTTGGCTAAGTTGACACAGTGTTACTGAACCTACTGAAATCTGCCAAAGGGGGTGATCATTCCCTCATACCCCCACTGCACTGGGAAAAGCTCAGAAGAGCATTCATGAACACTGAATCGGTCAGAACCCTTCTGGATTCTGCCCTGAACCCTGCAGCAATTGACTGGAATGCGGTGGCGGCACAGGTCACGACATCTGTCCACGGCCTTTTTGACAAGATCCTACAGAAAACAATGGAGAAAACGGCACTGTTTTGGAAGAGCCAAGGTCTCCTGTTGGATACCGCATCGGAAAACACGAGTATGCAGGGTCTACCCCACGATGGCATGTGTTGGCCGGACATAATAATAGAAGAACTGGGAAACACAGTTGGGGCTCTGAGCACGGCGGAGGCGCTGGTGGCAACCAATGCACACAACTTTATCCCTCAACATCTGCTCAGGCCAATTTTGCACATTCATGGAATGCCATCAGCAACTCGTGAATCAGTAACAACTACCCTCACCCTTGTCCCGCAGCACACTCTCACGGTACAAAGCATCACCACACGGGCCTCAACATCTGAATCGGAATCGGTGTCTGAAACTGACTCTGAAACTGATTCCTCGAAGACCTCGCTGCAAGATGGGGAACACCAGGATCATGGCAGGATGGGAGTTGGGCCTCCAACTCAGATTCCGAGTGGGATCTGCCTATGTTAACGAGCACAGCCATTAGACACAAACAACCACTGCAACAAGCGACAACTCACCTACCATCAGACATCAGGGACACTGACAGGGGGCTGCCTCTCAAACGGGTCCTCTTCGCTGACTGTATGTCCTCAACTGCAACGGCTTCCCCGAGAGACGCAGCAAATGACGGTGTGGTGATTCTTCCAATCAGAAGAACAAACCAGGACGAACCATGGCAATTGGGCCTTCGACTGACCACCCCGCGAGTCCCCAGACTAGCGAATCGCACACTCAAAGGGACGCAGGCCGCCCCCATGGGGCTTACGTTACAGGGATGGAGAGGTCCAAATCCACACAGGCTGACCCGCCACATGCTGAGAAACCATATAATCCAGCAGGGGGACCTGCGAGCCATCGGAACAGTCCTCCCGCAGGGGCTCCCGCTCCCCCAAAATGTCACGCCAGTTTTTGTTCTCTTCGGGCAAAACCAACAGCAAGAAGGACATGACAACCAGCTTATCTGGCTGTCCCAACAACAGCTGTTGAATACCCCTGTTTCACGAATGCGCGCAAACAATGCATGGTCTGCGGAAGACCAGATCCTCTTCCTCCAATGTTTTTTGGAAGACGAGACGTTGGACGCCAGTAGAACATGGGACGATCCCCCGTTCGTGGCCAGCTTGTCTGTTGGAGCGGCTGGGAACGACTAGACAATCAGCCAATGTCGCAGCAGCAACAACACGCAGTGATGATAAGAGTTCGGGGAGGGGAGGATGACGACGCCCTTTCGGAGGGGGCTGGTAATGAGCATCAGCAGGGTCCCGCCGATCCGCCAGACCCAGTCTGCCCCAGTCCCCCTCGTCCCCCCCACCGCTCCGCCGCCAACCGGTGTGGGCACAAAAGTTTGGAGAAGCTGACTTAGACATTCGTTCACTGAATGTAAACGGCCTATCGCAGACAAGTGAACAGAAAACTGGAGCGCTTTGGAACCTAATAACGAGGGACATGAGAGGCAAATGGCCAGACGCCATTGCGGTGCAGGAAACACACCTCACAACCTCTCCTACACATCAAGCCCGTGCGCGCCAGATCTGGCCACATATATCCTTTGCCGCCCCAGCCAAATCAGCGGCCTCGTCGGGGGTGGCCATTTGGCTGCCCCCTACATCTAGACTAATACCAATACAGTCAGGTTGAGATCATGTAGAAGGCAGATGGGTGTGGCTAAAAGCATCCTTCGAGGCAGAGGAAATCTGCCTCGTTAGTGTTTACGCCCCCAATGATCCGGCCCACCGGGTGCTGCTGTTTAACAACGTGCTTCATGAGCTACCGAGGAATACTCCCATTATTATGATGGGGGACTTCAATACCACACTGGATCCTAACTTAGACAGGAGGTCATCATCTCAACAGGACGGCCTTAGGGAAAGAGGCCAGGACAGTCTGGCTCTAGAGCATATGATGACAGACTTAGGACTGCTGGACTCCTACAGACATCTCCATCCGACCAAAAGAGCATACACATGCGTGCGCTCAAGAGGCCAGGGGGGGGGTATCGAACTCATGCATAGGCCTGGCCCTGGTGTCAGAGGATGTGTCGGGCCTACTCACGGTGGCTGACATCCTCCCATTCTCTCCATTGTGCTTCCTTTGACCACCGCATGATCGTCATTGGTCTTTCATTTCACACCCACATTGCTAAAGGCCCTAGTTTCTTCAAGTTCAATTCATCCCTCCTCAACAAACCATCATTGGAAAAACTGGTGAAGGACTTTTGGGGCTTCTGGACCACAACCAAGCCGCAGGAAGGCTCTACAGTCAACTGGTTCAATGACGGGGTAGCCTAACTTAGGGAAAGAGTTAAAAAACTCTCCATCCAAATAGCACGAGACCGTAAGGCGGTTATGGACCGTTTGCTGCTCCAACTGGAGGAATGGGATCATCACTTGATGGACGATCCCTTGGACCTTCCCACGTATGAGGCACTCCAAAGAGCAAGGGCCCAATTACAAGATTACCTTGATAATCAGGCCCAAAAATGGAGAATCCAAGCGAAGATAAAAAAAGAGGCAGCTGAGGGCATGATGATCAAGACTTTTTTCAACAAAGCAAAGGCAAGGGCTAGACAAAATGTGGTGCCATCCTTAAGACATCCTTTCGATGACACCCAACCAAAGGCTACAAACGCCTATCAAATTGTTGATTATGCCTCGACCTACTATAACCACTTGTTCACCTTAGAGACAGGCCACAGACAGCCTCAGACATTGGAAGGGGCGAGAGAGGCACTTTTACATGCCCTCCCCTCCCTGTTGTCAACACAACAAAGACATACCTTGGACAACCCTCTCACCCCAACAGAGCTCCTGCAAGCACTGCAAGATACGGACGACGAAAAAACACCGGGTCTGGACAGCTTTCCCAAAGAATTTTGGCTTCATTTTTAGGAAATTTTCAAGAATGACTTCCTGGGGTATGTAAACGTTGTGTTTCATGAGGAAACGTTTGGAGAGATGATGGGCCAAGGGGTGACCACCTTGCTGTATAAAAAGGGAGACAAAGAGGAGATAAGAAATTATCGTCCGATAACCCTCTTGCCGGTCCCCTACAAAATAGTTGCTAAAGCATGGGCGAACAGGCTGCTCCCGACCCTGCCGCACTTATTACACCCGGATCAGTCCGGCTTTATGCCCAACAGAAACATACAGGACAATATCCTGTTGGTCAATGAGACCATCCGATATGCACGCCAAAGGAAGGTCAACGCCGCCATACTTTTCATTGATTTTGAAAAAGCGTATGACCATGTCGACTGGAACTTTCTGGAACTGTCTGAAGAATGTGCACAGACGGTTGGTGTGTTTGCATTGCTGACGCTTGTGGCTGCTCCTCGATTGTCTTCATCACTGGAACTGCCATCAGGTCTTTGGGTAGACAGTTTGGCCTCCCTTTCTGACGAAGTTCATCTGGGCGCTCCTGCGTACGCTCGACTGCTGAAGACTTGGCTTTATTTCATCGATCTAAGGCGTGTGCGGATTCGGCTTCAAATTTTTTGTTGTCCTTGTGTGTTTGTGTGTGCACTGCGCGCTTGGTTGGCCTTGTGCAGGTACACGTAACCGTTGAATGAAGTCTGTCATGATATTGTGTGATTGTCTTCATCTGTCGACGGTTTTCGGGGCATCTAAGCTCGCCACGTGTGCCTTTCAAGTTACTGGCGCTGGTGTTACTTCCGTTTCTGATTGATGGGCTGTGTACTTGACTTCTTTTGTATGATCGCAGCATGTAGGGTGGGAGTAGGGTAGTTATAAATTGGGGCAAGGCATTGGTATGGCCCCAAGTAGTTTGTGACATCGTTCTTTGATCTGTTTTCTCTTGAGGAGTCTATGTGTGGAACAGATGAAACACGTCGAGGGTTGGCTGCGTGGATGAGGTATTGTTTCGATCTTCGAATGCTGGGTTTCCATCTTCATGATTTTGTAGTTATCTCAGTGTGCATAACGGAGTGGATATTATTGGCGTATCTCTCTTGACTCCGTTCTCATGCTTAGTCTGTCTTGTCGGGCAGTCTCTCCCTTTCCCTTTCCCTTTCTGACGCCTATCCTTTTTCGTTGCTCGAAATCATTTTGGAACTATTATAACCTTTCAATTTTTTTCATCGGAGTCCTGTTTTCCCCCCCTTTTGGGGGGGGGTTGGGGGGGGGGGGGTGTTCTTTTTTTTTTTTTTGGGCAGGTTGGGAGGGGGTGTGGCAGGGATGTGAAGTCCGGGGTCAGGGGACGGCCGGTTCAGGAGAGTTATGAGAAGTCAAGAGGGTGCACGAGGACAAAGTCCGTTGGTTGGAAGGGACAAACGAAGTGGTCTTGCGGGAGGAATTCCCAGCCTGACTCGGTTGACAGCCACGGTAGCCATTGCAGGTTTTTGGGGTGGTGTAGTGTGCATAGTCTGCCGTCGGGTCCACCCACTTCATCCGGAAGTTATCGAGCATCTGTCGCCTCGTAGGCTCTTCTGTCTCATTGTTGAGGCCCGATTGTAAGTCCTTCCAGGCTGACTGTGTCTGACAGAATATCGTGTCAGCGATCGTCGTTCTCGCTTGCAGATAGCCATAGGTATGCTGGCTCCTCTCATAAGCACACCGCATCCTCCAAGCAGCCATGAGCAGGGCCAGACGAGAGTATTGGAACAGGTTCAACATGAATTGCGTCCACTGCATTCCTTCTTGGGGGAGGGCTGCAAATAGTATAGACTTTGCATTCCAAGGGAAGTGTTGGCCTGTAAAGTAGTGTCAGGCCGCATCCCACCACCTCCATAAGCGACCAACCATCAGTGTATATGCTGTCAGTTTAAGGGAGGCTGGAGAGGAACCTTCAACAACCTTATAGATGGTCATGGGAAGGTGCAGAGTTTGAATGTTCACCACCTAGTCCCCATCAGTTATGGTTGGACCTTTCCGCAGAGCCCGCACCCATGCCAAAGGAATCGCTTCCTGGATGTCGGCCAATTCTTGGTCTAGGTGGGGAAACAGTCCTACCTTTGTCTGAATTGCATGGGCTGTTTCCGAGTTTGTTGTGTTATCATTCCATAGGTCCCCTACCGTGTAAATTCCTTTTTTGACCCACCGTAACCATTTGGACTTGCGTTTAAGGGAGAAGGGGGATCCCGCCGGGTTTCGAATTTGTGGGTGGCCAAATAGGGGTTGCCTTCTAATTTCGTGCCATCGAAGCGGGACCTTGGTCCGTTTCGGGCCGTAGTCCCTCCACAGGCGTAACATCGCCTGCCACATAGGGTCTATGCGCAGGTCCCATCTTGCTTGGCCAGCCGGAGATCTGTCCGAGTCTACACGGGGGCTGGTCGGGATAGACCAGGTTGGATCGGTTAGCCAATAGAGGGGGTGCACCGGGCAGTCGTGCGGCGAGGCGGGGGCGAGGCACGCAATCTGGATGAGCGCGTAGGAGGCCCATGGGATGTCATTGCCCAGGAGCAGTCTGATGAGGAACTTAAGCAACAGAGCCCTGATTTCCCTGCCCGGGTCAATAATTCCCAGCCCCCCCCTATTCCTTGGTTGGACAAGCGTGTCCCAAGGTAAGCGTTTTATGCAGCGGATTTCGTTGTGGTCATTTTTCCAGAGGTAGGCCGCCGCCGCTTGTCTCAGTTTAGTAAGTTGTTTGTCTGTAAGTGGCCAGAAGGCCACTTTGTACCATATTGAAGCAAAGATGGAGTTGTTAATTGCTAAAGCACGACCGACCAAGGAGGTCAGTTTTGTGTCCCATCGTGCCATGCGTTGTATAGCAAGATTCACTATTGCATCCCCGTTGTTTGGCGGCGGGCCAAGAGCTGTGATGTTGACTCCCGGCACAGTTGTGGCTACATTCTTTTCCTTCCACTCTACCGGAGGATCAATCGGCGGTTGGGCATCGTAGCAGTTGAGCCACCAGCCTTCCGTTTTGGTCCCCCAGTTAACCTTCATGTCTGTTGCGATCTCAAAAAGTCGTATAGTGTGTATTAGTGCTTGGAAACTCTGTTCATTGGCCATAAACAGGACTGTGAGATCGTCAGCGAATAAAGATGTTGTGGGGATAAGGTGTGTCGGGATCTCAGGCACACAGATTTTTTGGATGAGCGGGTTCGATCTTATCATTGGCGCCAAGGCCTCCATGACAAGGACAAATAGCATTGGTGCAATGGGGTATCCTTGTCTCACCGAGCGTTGAAGGCGAAACGGGGCGGCTAGGAAAGGAGAAGTACGAGCAAGGGCAAAAGATATACTGCCAGCACGCTGCCTCCAAGCGGGTCCAAAAGACTGGAACTTGGTTAAGTGTCCCAAGAACCGTTTGCAGGAGAAAGCCCAGTACATGAACCAAAGAAGAGCTGGGTATCGAAAAAATCCAATGCGACCTGTGAACAAGGCCCGGAAAATAGTACAGGTACTAGGAAGTCAACAAGGCCTGGAAAAGAGTGCAGGTACTAGCACAAAAGGCCTACCGCCACCAATGCTATCAAAACGAAACCATTCATCCACGGAACCTACCTGAAAAAAAGAAACAGGTTTGTTCACTGTCCAAATGCAGATGATGAAACTGCAAACGCATCTCAGTCAGCACTGACACCACATCCAATTCAACAGGTACAAACCAGAGGTTCCAGTTGAACATGAGACGCAAACAGTGCATATACAGATCAAGGCACAAAACCAAAGTATCCGACATGTTCCTGTCAATCGGGACACACACAAAACTCTGCAATCTACCATACCATTGAGAGAGAAATTGTTCCTCCCCTGTACATGACCAGCCTCCCCATCCTCACCCCAACAAGCCAAAATCAACTCACGATGTGACACAAACGTCGACCGTAAATAACTACACAATGCCACTAGTCGTCGACCCAAATCCAAAACCCCCTCTGTGGGGCGAATCCGGCGAATATTCATCGAATTCTAAAAAAAAAAGGGACTCCTGGAATGTCACCAATGCAGGTCATAACATGGAAGCCCAATCTGTCCCATGATGGCTCAAAATGGCAACAACAGCAAAGACAACCTTTCCCCCTAGCCGTACGATGGAACGATCACAGGTAACCAGAAAGCGGTGTATTCTTGCACCAGACAAACCTTTCCTTTCTAAGCAGCAAACCCTTAACAGTGTGCCGGACCCGCCGGGATGGCGGTCCGACAGGATGGAGAATAAGGGGTTGAGGAAGGAGGAAGTGGAGATGGAGCTGGAAGGGACAGCGCAGCTCCGACGCAGACTCAACACCGCACGTATTCCAACAGTGCAAAAATGAAGAATGATGAAAAACAGACAACAGTTGGGGTATACCCCCAGCGGACTGATTGACTGGACTGGAGTGGTACCGACACTAGTACCGGGCAGGACTGGAACAGCACACGGCCTGTGGGGTCAGGCCACGGCCTGGTCCCACAGGCCGGACTGGCAAATAGCCAAATAGGCCCTGGTTGTAGGCCAGGGCAGATGGAGGCCCGCTGCACAATCCTGAGACCTGTAATGGATTGCAAGAGCCATAAACACGCTATCCGCAAAAGCAGCGGAACTCTGCAATAAAGAAAGCTGAAAGATCTAGGATGCGAAGCAAGATCCATGCTGAGTCCATGCGATGCAGCCTAAGCTACATAATGTCAAACGAAAAGCAAATGTCTGGTATACATGTCCTATCTAACAGCAAAAATGAAATGTAGCAATATACAATCCTAAAGTCCTGGAGGCAATTGCCTCAGTGCGGAAAGGAAAAAGAGCAATATGGCACAAGGTAATGTCCTATCGCTGAACCACTAAGAGTGGGATGGTCTCAGACGGGGTGAATGCAGCCTAAGAATCGAAACTCCTAAGGACAGTCACACATGAAGGTGAGATATGTCACCAGGTCAAGGTGAGAGAGTGGTAGCGAAACAAAACCAATGACCCTAACAGATAGACCATCAGAGTGGGTAATGCTCGACAAAAGGATGACACCATGCAGAGTCGACCGTGAAAAAGGAATAGGGTGGAGATATGTCTAACTGAAGGCATGCAAGGGCCGACACTAGGACGATGAGGGCAGTGGGTGAGGGAAACATGCACAAAACTCACCGACTGGGGGAGGGGGGAGCTAAATCTTGGAGCAAGGAGGCCAAGATAACGCTACGGTCCCAATGCCTATGCGATCCCAAGGGAGAGCCCAACTCAAAGAGACCCAGTTAAGTGAGAACCATCATGTGACAGATGCAAGGGAATGTACAGGGTAGGGTGGTGGCGTGAAGTAGTCACGTCCAAAGTAGTTGAAACCGATAAGATGGTTGAAGTCGAGAAGGTGACTGAAGTCGTCGAAGTGGTCGATGACGTCGATGAAGTAGGAGTCGAGGTCGATATCGAAGCAGAGCCGCAAAACGTTGACATCCTGAAGAAGAGCTGATGATGGAGTACCTGATGGTGTGAGTCAGTGGGGAGAGATAGAGGATAAGAGTGTCAGTCATCGTAATGTGAAGGGCGACGATGAGTGCATTGTGGACGCTCGGAGGCGACCGTCTGCGACTGAGGAATGACCTCAGGGGGAGCGGGCTTGTCCTCAGCACTCTCCTCAACCGGAAGAGGAGGAAGAGGGTCAGTCGGTTGAGCAGGGGCAAACATCTCAACACGACGAGCACGATCATATGCATGCACCAACATCCTGGTGTGCTGCAAGTGCTCGAGGGGCTCCCAATAGCCTCCTCATCAGGATAACCCTTCCAATGCACAACGTACTCAATGCGTGGAGGGATATCGTCGGTCACTCGGCGAGATACGATGTCGGAAACGACGAACTCCTCGTGACCGTCCACCATGATAGGTGGAGGGCGCTCATACGGGCGTCCGGTGAAGCGCTCTGACGGTCTGCGATAAAGACGCAGTTAGGAGGCGTGGTAGACATCGTGTACGCGAGCCTGTCGAAGGTAATCAGGCAGCTTCACACGGAAGCTGACCAGACTAGCGATAGTATCAGAACCGACATCCTGAAGGATGCGGTATGGACCGAAGAAACAACGCCTGAACTTGCGAAGCGTGTCCGCTTCGAGCTGCAAGTGGCGTGCGTCGACGAGCACATCGTATGGATGATCCATTCGTGATCGGTTTGCTCGTGCGGCCATGAGGGTCTGGGAGTCGATTAGACTCTCGTGTGCGCGCTTCATAATCGTCGCCATATGGGCGATCCAATCATCAAGCGCAGGACAACGAGTGTCTGGGCGCAACCGCGATGGTCGTAGGAAGTCCGCGGGTACGCGAGGGTGGTAGCCGAGGTCGCAATAGAATGGCGACATCCCCGTGGCTGGCGAAACAACGTGGTTGTATGCAATCTTCGCGTGAGCTAAGTGTAAGTCCCACTGCTGGTCATCCCTAACGAACTTTCAGAGGATATTACCGAGAGTTTTATTGGTGACCTTAGTCTTACCATCCGTCTGAGGGTGGTAAGACGATGAGAAGCGGAGCTGAGATCCGTACACCTTGTGTAGGCGTCGCCAGAATGTGCTGGTAAAGCACGGGTCACGGTCGGAGATGATGCTCTGGGGTAAGTCGTGATCTCTCACGACTCGGTCGAAGACGATGTCGGCGACCTCACGAGCGCTAATGCAATAGCGGCACGGGACAAATTGTGCACGCTTTGTTAAGCAATCGACGACGACCAAGATAGCATCATGACCGCGCTAAGTGGGTGGGCGGAGGGGACCAATGAATCCATCGAGACGGACTACCAACGACCCTCATATATGGGTAAAGGCTGAAGTAACCCATACGGAAGGTGGTTCGCACTGTTCACCTCCTGACAGGTAGGACACTCCTGGATGTAGGCTTTGACAAAGTCCTTGGACTTTGGCCAGACGTATAGGCGGCAAACACGAGCCAACGTCTTGTGAAAGCCCATATGACCGACAGTTGCTTGGTCATGGAACTCTGCTACAGCCTGGACGTGGAGTTGTCTGGTGGAGGGAACGCAGATATGTGGTTCTAGCTGACCAGATCTGCCATGCCAGTACACAAGGCCGTTTTCCCTAAGGGAGCAGGAAGGAACAGTCTTGCCACTCCGCAGTGTCGCGTGGATGAAGCTATAATCGGGGCAGTGGCGGTACTGAGTGCGATATGCGTCGATCACCGACTAATCAACAGTGGTAATGGAGATGACAGCAAGATGGATGGGTTCCTGATTGTGATCAGGACGCCGAGACAAGGCATCGACAACGCGGTTCGTTTCACCCTTGATGGGCTGAGTGGTGAAACTGAACTCGGATAAGTCACGCCACCAGCGTACCTGTCGAGGGGAAAGCTTAGGCTTCGTGAGGAAAGCCAGGACAACTGAGTTGTCCGTGCACACAGTGAAGGGCGCCCCGTGCAGATAATGACGCCAATGTCGGGCAACATAAACTACTGCGAGAACCTCACGTTCATCGACAGTGTAGTTTATCTCGGCAGGCAGTAGCTGGCGGGAGTAGAAGGCGATCGAGCAGTCCCCAGCACGAGCCTCAACAGTCCCATCCTCCGCGATGGTCGGGGAGTAAGTAATAGGAGGACTGTTAGTTGAGGGAAGTGGTGGGAGGATAGGCGTAAGTCGAGAAGCAGTGTCAGCACGATGGGGGGGGGAAAGGAGGAACATGGGGATAAGGTGAATCAGGAGGAGAGGGAAACACATGAGAAAGTACTGCTCCTACTGCAAAATCTGACGCATCAGTGGTGACGATGAAGGGGCGATCAAAATCCGGCAGGCGAAGAACCGGCGCACAAGTCACCGCCTTCTTGAGGACGCGGAAGGCGTCCTCGCAGAGGGGTGTCCAAAACCACGACGGGTTCTTCCGGAGGAGGGAGGAGGTAAGGACGTAGGAATACCTAGCGTATCCTTGGATAACATTACTAAGCTTGACACTTACTAAGCTTGGCATAAAAGTCATGCTTGCGTAAGCGTTGTAAGACATCGCGGAGGTGTCTAATATGGTCTTCTTAGGTATGAATGTAGACCAAGATGTCGTCCAGGTATACGAGAACGCATTCTTCGAGGATGTCCCTGAAGATGTCGTTCATCGTGGTCTGGAAGGTGGCAGGTGCATTGGTGAGGTCGAATGGCATCACCGTGAACTCGTAGTGGCCGAAGCGCGATCGGAAGACGGTCTTCGGCTGATCCGCTGCGGCAACGCGGATCTGGTGATAACCGCTACGAAAATCGATCCTCGTGAAAAAGCGGTTGCTTGCCAGACGGTCAAACGGCTCATCCGCGTGAGGCATGGGATAGTTGGTCTTAACCGTGTAACGGTTAAGGCCGCGGTAGTTGATGTAGAGGCGGAGAGTTTCGTCCGCTTTGCGAGCAAAGAGGACAGGTGCACCCCAAGGGGAGTTACTGGGTTTAATGAAACCCTGTCGAAGGAGCTCCTTAAGCTGACGCTTGAGTTTCGTCGCCCCCGGAATCGAGAGTCGGTACGGTGCCTGATGGTGAACACGATAGTCAGGCACGAGCTCGATAGAATGCTCAATACCACGCATCAGAGGGATCCCGTTGTATGAGAAATACGGAGGGAAGACGACGCGGTACTCTCGAATCACGTCACGAACGGCGGGCTCTAAGTCTGTCCTGAACCGTGTGAGTTCCTCAGTGTCTGCGTCGACACGAGATGTATGTGTGGACTCGATAGTCGGCGACGCCAGGACCTGGGACGTGGAGGGGGTATCCGCAGGCTTACAGGTGGACGTAGAAATGGGAGCCGCAAAGATGGAGGAAGGGTCAGGAGGATCGGGCTCCAGTGAGATGAGCTCAACCTCGGGACAGAGTGGATCCTAGCAAAGAAGATCCATGACGTTCATTGAGTAGAACGTGATGTCCTCCTGTCGTATGAAGTGAGCAAACTAACGAGGAGAAGTGAAGGCGATGTCTGGGTGGGACCCAGAGAGACGAGGGTCCTGGGGAGGTAGGTCTGGAGGGGTGTTGCCCGTGGTTCCAATGAAGGGGACTCGATGGGTCTGACCACACTTCGTTTTGAGAGCAAGTGTCTTAGTCGCCCATTCGGCCTCTGTGCCATCATGATGGAACCGGCGAAACCAGGGAGTGCCAAGGATAAAGTCGTACCCAGTCTCCTGCACGTCGAAGTATGCGGAGGAATGGTAGCGCCGAGGCGCCTGGGTACTATCCGGTGGCTGGAGGGTGAGGGAGAAGTGGAGGTCGGGGACCGTCTGATCGAAGAAGCGTTGTGTCTTGTTATCTCCGAGGGTAATAGAGATAGGAGAGCGAGACCCAGAGGTAGCTAGGCGAGCTTCCTCAACCACTCGAGGGTGAACGAAATCCCCCTGCGAGCCAGAGTCCCATAAAGCGCGGTACACCCTCGTAGATGTCCTTAGGCGAATAGGGATAATGGGTAAGATGCGATCAGGGTCAGAAAGCAGAGCGAGAAAACGACGCAGGACATTGAGGTGTCTCGTGAGTCGCTTCTGACGAGCCTGAAGAATGCTCAAGTCCAGGAGAGATGACACAATGTCATCGCGAGTCGCCTGTTGAGCGGTACAACGGGTTGTGTGAATGGCGCGACGCGTCAGAAGTCTCAGAGGGGAAGCACTAGATGTGGCGGTCTGCTGTGAGGCAGACGGTACCTCGACAGATGATGAGGCAGAGGGAACTGCGTCTGTCATGTCTCGAGGATACTCTGGTGGGGTAGCCGAAGGGGCAAACCACGACTCAGTGGTCGGGAAGCCGGCTACGTGCGAGGCCTCATGGGCACACTGCACCGTGGCTAGGTGGGTGGGGCTGGCTGGGCGGGGCCGGGGGGGGACTGAGATCGACGCTCACGAGAGATGTCAGCATAGTGCCAATCGAGGGCGGTATGGTATGGACACTGTGAGGAGGTGTGTCCATCCAGGCGGCAACAAAGGCAGCCGCGACGGGCCTTGAGGGCGGCATGCTCCTCAGGGGATAGAGCTCCGCGAGAAGGGACAAAACCTTGCGGGACATCTATCTGAGGAACAATGGGTGTGTGGGCGCCAGCCTGTGCAACCCGACTTCGTGCACGACCCATGGCAGACATGGCCATCTGCAGGCGCTCGGCCACGGGAACGGTGTCGTCATCCAAGTGATACTGGATGACGTCTCGGAGCTCGATGTCCTTGGGGGCGTCCCCAAAGGTAGGGTCAAGCTTTGTCGAGGCATCCTCGCCGTACTCCAGAGAACTGTAACGTCGAGACAATGGCGCTCCAGGTCGAGTTGGTCGGCGAAACTTACCGGCGAAGGAGGATCGACCTAGCGTGGTGCCGCGTGACTGGGTGGCGGTGGCGGTGGATCGCGAAGAAGATGGGGCGTCGGAGAAGCGACTTTGCATCTGCTGGTACTGTCGAGCAGCCTCGTAGGCTTGCTCCGAGGAGGCAAAGCTCTACCGCCAGAGCTCGATGCGGTAGTTAGTCGGAAGACTGACTACGAACCTATTGGTCAAAAGGACCTCAGGTAGGAGTGCCTCATCGCAGATGAGGCGGGCGTGCTGAAACACTCCAATGTGCCGCTCAAGATCGGCTGGTGCAGAGGACCCGCGCCACAGTGTCTGAGTGACCCGATCTAGGGCGTCGGTTGCATCGTGGAGAGTGTCGTAGCGGTCATGGAGGAACGAGGTAAACTCCGCGAGAGTGGGAGCCTCACCTGAGTGAATACGATGGGTATAATAGTTCTCTCATGCGGAGAATGCGCTGTCTCGCAATTTAGTTGCGAGTACAGAGCACCACAACTCCTGACCAGTGTTAGTCAGTATCAGCGCACATGTGGCAGCTTGCAACTAATGCGACACACGCATAGTACCATCGAAGTTGGGTATATCCGACAAACGCACAAGGGTGGGACCGCTGTGCTGACGACGAGGGGAGAGAGGTCGAGGGGCCTGCACTGCGGCGGCAAATGTCGAGGCCGGTGCAGACGTGGAACAGGTAGCAGGCTGAGAGCCGGGGCTGCTGGTGGAAGGTCCAGCAGACGTGGAGGCAACAGCCGCAACCAACTGTGACGGAGTAGCGAGGTAGTAGGGTAGACGGGGCGGAGCCGGTCGAGGGAAACGGGCCGACAAGACAGAGGTGGGAGGGGCGGTATAAGAAGAAGAAGGGTGGGAAGCCTTTGATGGGTGAGACTGTCTCAAGGAGAGAATCTACGCCTGGAGCTGCGCCATGGTGGCCTGTAGGGTAACCACCCGCTGGGTGCGCGGGGTCGGAGGTGGAGAGCGCGGAGAGAGTACCCTAGCGGGAGGAGGAAGAACTCTGAGCTGTAGTGCCGCGACCGGTGCAGGAAGTTGGAGCAGCACCGGGGTGGATAGATGAAACTGTCTGGCCAGATACCGGTATCTGGGCGACAGCACATGCGGCAGTGGCCGAAGCGGCCGAGGCGGCGTGAGCGACAGGGGCCACTGGATGCCCCACAATACACGGTATGGTCTTAGCGGCAGCAGCACTCACCACTGCGGAGGGGGAGTGTTGGGCCTGGCCCGCGGAGGAGGACGAACCGCCACGTCTCCGTCGCTGGAGTTGTGGAGAGTCGGACTCCGAGCCGGTGGGGGATAGGGTCTGAGAGCGGTGGGGAGAGCGATGAGGAGAGTCCTTTCGGTGGTGAACTTCGAGGGCGAGCGCGTTGACTTGCCTCTCCAAGGGTGCAAGTGCATCGAGTCGCGCTTGCAGAGGTGCAAGAAGAGACGCAAAAACAACGCGGAGGTCCGTGGGGTCCACAACGTGCTGTTCCTGGACCGTCGGGTGGGTGGACGCCTGAGAGGTGGATGGCGCCGCGACGAACTCCTTAGATGTAGCCCTGTATGTGGGCAGTGGAGGAAGAGAGGTAGACATGGTGGGAGGTAGGGGGAAAGAGGGGTTATGGTATGGGGACAGGGGACCACCGGTGAGAGGGAGAGGACCGCGAGAGCGGCGTGGGTAGTCGTGTGTCGGCTCGCCCCGTGATCAGTGGGTCGCGCGTGACATAGTGACGCGAATTCAGTCGAGGGGAGAGGAGTCGTTCGGGTCCAGGGTGCCCGACGGGAGGAAGTGGGGGAGTAGGGGGGGGCTTAGGAGAACCCTAAACCCTAGAAAAACCCTAAGAAAACCCTAACCGAGGCTCGGGTGGTTAGGGGAGGGTAGAGGCAACCTAATCAAGAAAAGAAAATAATAACCATGGGGGGGAGAGGGAGAGAAAATAAAATAAACAATGAAAATAAAAGAAAATAAATAATAAAAATAAACAAACAAATAAACAAACAAAGTGTGAAAAAAAGAAATGATATTTTGGAATTTTCGGCAACATTTTCCCACCCCACATGGGGTCAAAAATGTACCAAGAGGAAGGAAAGAGCGAGAGGAGCACAGTAACTTTCAAAATGCTGCAAATAAAAAATTTCAGATAAATAAATAAATAAATAAATAAATAAATAAGGAGGTGGAGGAGAGTGAAGAGAAAAACTAAGGGTTTTTTTTTTTTTTTTTTTTTTTTTTTTTTTTTTTTTTTTTTTTTTTTTGTTGTCTTGTCATCCTCGTACTTTTCTTGCTCTTAGAAGAAAAGGAAGAAGAAGAACAAGAAGAGTACCGAAGATGAGCACTTCGTTACCCTCAAGGGGTCAAAATGTGCTTAAAAAAGACTAAGTAAAGAGAAAACAAAAAATTTCGGCAGCACTTCGTTAACCCCACGGGGTCAAAATGTGTGTCGAAATCAAGAATGACTAATTCCTAATCAGATTTGAGGGTGCCGCAAGGAAATTCGAATTTTCAGAAAAAAAAATAATAATAATAATAAATCAGAAAAATGATAAAAGAAGTAGGGAATAAGATAATTTGAATTTTTGGAGAAAAAGGGAAAATTTAAGTCAAAGAAAAAGAGAAAAGAAGAAAAACAGAAAAATTTGAAGTTGGGTGGAGGGGGATGGAAAGGTGATGAAGTAGGAGAGAAATAAGTGAGAAGAGAAAAAAAAAGCTAAGTGGGAGATGGGGGAGATGATGGGGTTGTAGTTGGGGGAGGAAAGGGAGAGAGGAGAGTGGTAGAATGAGAGAGAAGGATACAGAAAAGGTAGAGAGAGGTAGATGAGATTAGTGGGAGATGGTGAGTGGGGAGGAGAGGAGAGAAAAAGGTTGCAGAGGATGAGTGAAGAGGAGGGTAGGAGTGGAGAGTAGTGGTAGGGGAGAGAAAAGATGATTAGATGATGGGGGGGAAAAGAGAAAAGAGGTTGGGGGAGAGTGGGTTAGTGGTAGGATGGTGATACCTGGCTCTTGGGTGGCCAAGAGCAAAGTTCTACCAAGATCCATAGGATCTTGGCCTTCAAGATGCTGCTAGTGTGATGCCACAGCAGTAATGATCATGATCTAGGGTTGGCTGAGATCTTGATCAGCCACCCTACTGCCACAGTCACACAGCCCCCTTGCCAGGGGGAAATCTTGAACTGTTGCTGCAACATTGAAGTAGTAAAATATATATATATATATATATATATGTATGTGGTGCAGCCCCCTAGCCAGGGGGGTCTTCAGCAG
>BFEA01000525.1:569438-601798 GCA_003427395.1 Chara braunii | reverse complement strand
GGGGGGAGGGTAAATGGTTGTTGTGCCACCTCTTCAGCAGCAACCAGCCACATTGTTAATCCATATTGTGGCTGTGGCCAGTGTGTTAAGGCATTAGCCACACAAGCACATGAGCAGCAGCTGCCCAGGTTCAAACGTTGGCAGCTGCAGCACTCCTGGATCTTGATAATATATATATCCGGGAGCAGGGCGGGGCGGGGCAGCCTGGGCGCGTAGTGCGCGCGTGCGTGCGGCGGCGTTGGCCTTGGTGCATGTTCGCACGCGTCGTGAAGCACTGTCTCCTTTTTCGCCACGTGTTGTCTCTCCACGGCGCTGTCTTCGAACACCGTTTTTCGCTGCTTTTTTCCCGAAAACGGCCCTGAAATGCCCTCAAAATCCCGCTATCGGGATTACACCTTTTCCCGTTGTTAAGTGTGGGGGGGCCAGGGCAGGTGGGAGCAGGGACCGTTCCCGCTCTGATACCAGTGTGTCGGACCCGCCGGGATGGCGGTCCGACAGGATAAAGAAGAAGGGGTTGAGGAAGGAGGAAGTGGAGATGGAGCTGGAAGGGACAGCGCACCTCCGACGCAGACTCGACACCGCACGTACTCCAACAATGCAAAAATGAAGAATGATGAAAAACAGACAACAGCTGGGGTATACCCCCAGCGGACTGACTGATTGGACTCGACAGGACTGGCCTGGTACCGACAGTGGTACCGGGCAGGACTGGACAAGCACACGGCCTGTGGGGTCAGGCCACGACCTGGTCTCACAGGCCGGACTGGCAAATAGCCAAATAGGCCCTGGTTGTAGGCTAGGGCAGATGGAGGCCCGCTGCAAACAGACTTCGTAAACGAAGAAGCAGCAACTATTTACAGGACAAAGGAATGAACCTTAGCTGAACTCAAGCAGTGGTCAGCGACCATTTGTACCAAAATCCGACGTCGAACACCAATCCGGACCTTACCTTTGATGACCCTGACTATCACCCCATGCAAGGTAACCCCAGTAGCCTTACCAGAGAAACTGCAGATACCTCGATGCCACCTAGTAACCAATAAGTCCACAGACTTACATTTCAGAAGGCGCCTCCTCCAAGGTTGTCGTAGCAAGAGAGCCAGTTGGCCTTTACATACAGTCCTGCCAATGGGGGTAAAAACCACCGGGAATGGAGTGCCAAAAACCTCCCTGCTGCAGCTTTTTTTTTAGATCCTTAAAGCACCAGTACACCACATATCGGCCCGCGGGTGTAAGCACGAAACTCGCACCACCTCGGAGGCCGCCAATTTTTTTTTTCTTCAACGGTGGGCCTGGCCGTGCGGCGCCTCCGAGTTTTGCTTGTGGCAACAAAAACTTTCTGCAAGGCTGGGGCTGTGTACTAGTGGCTTAAGAGAAAAAACTCCGCCTGCACAGTCCACAGTTGTAAGCCCAAAACATCGTCTCACAACAGACCAAGTGTCCGCCCAGAGGTTCCCAGCCTGAAACTCGACCAAGAAACCCCTATCCCCATCCGTATATGCCGTATGTAGAAAAAATAGAAGAAGACTATCCAGCCGCAACTCACGTGGATGCCTCAACTTAACAATCTCACACACAGCATGTACCTGCGCTTAGCTCTACAAGGGCGTTCCGAAGGCGTTCTCCTTCACATCTTTTTCCGATAATTAAACATCGGAGAAAAGTTTTTGATGAGAACCTTCTCAGCAGCCTGAACCGTGGCCATCCCATTAACCAACAACAAAACAATGTAATGACATACACCAAAAGAGTGCAGCCACCGGTAAAGCCTAGGAGAAGTACCCACTCTGACACTTAACAGTCCTAACATGCTCATACCATCTAACGTAGATGCCAAGGACGGAACAACCGATGTATTGTGCACGACACCATGGGGAAGCAAGGAGGTAAACCACCGGTCCAGACTGCCACTCATCCCAGTCTACTGATAAAAACAGAGAAATGAACTAACTAAGCCAAAGTATCTCACCCAGCAAAGCAAGTGCAATCAAGCACAACGTCGAACTTTTTATTTATTTATTTATTTATTTATTTGTAAGAAACAACCCGAGTGAGTGCTAGGGGTGCTGATAAGAGCAAACACCTCTAGCATACTCGGGCAGGCTCCATCTATTGGTGGGGAGCAACACCTGCTGGAAAGCGGGTCCAGCGTCCCTCAACATTTTAGGAAGGCATTTTGTAAACAAGAGTTATATAACCGTGCCAGGTGTCCATCCTACTATAAACATGAGTGAACACCTGAATCAACACGCAGGCACACATCATTAATTCGATGAGCAGCATTGATTGCCCTCAACCGAGGGGATTAACTGGTCATCGCAGTCGAACATCTTACCCCTAGTCTCTCATCATCTTTAGAATCGCTCTTGCAGCACCCGGGGAGGAGGGGCATTCAGAATAGGGGCTTTGGAAAATCAATTATAGCAAAACCTTGAACAAAAGTCTGGTTCCACCATTGCACTCTATTATGTAAGGTTACTTGCACCGCATCCCCCCCACGATCCCCATAATCCACGAATCCACTCAAGTGGGGGGGCACAGTTTACACAGATTACCCGGATTAACAGCCACATGCTAACCTAATTAATCCGTCAAAAATGTGGCAGGGCACCAATCAATCACACAGGCGGCCCCGGTGCCAATCGTCGCTTCTCCGCCTGCCTCGCCAATCAATCACACAAGCAGCCCTGATGCCAACCCTCAGTGCACCGCCTGCTCTGACACGTAGCGTAATCCTAAGTTGTAAAAAAACGCCAGAAATGAAAATCGCTAATTCCGCTTGGCAAGGCAATGAGCAAAGACCTGATTGAACCACAGTTGTCCTATTGCCACGTGGCCAAAACAGGAAGTGGCGATCCACCTATCTAGCTTTCGCTATCCCACCCCCTCACGCCACCACCCCAATCCTCGCGCCCACACCCAGCCTTCCCGTTTGTAAATCAACCCAATCTTCCTCGCCACTCGCCCATTCCCAATCGAACTTACCACCTCGTGAGTGGTGTCGTTTTTGTTATCGTTGGTGTTGTTGTTGTTGTTGTTGTTGTAAACATCGAAAGGAAGAAGATTCAGGCCTCTACCCCACCCTGCTACCCTCCCAGTCGGATCCCATGGAAGCGCCGCAGTGCTATTTCGCCCGCACGAGCAGCGCCAGATACACATGAACTTGCACAAACTCATCCCCTCCCCAAGAGGCCTACCTCCACCAAACATGGCAAGAATCATGGTTGAAGCCTGCCGCACCCTACGATTGCCCCCGTCCAAATCGATGTTGCAATTGTTGTTAGCAATATTGTCGTCGTTGTTGGCGACCTAGATGACTTGGATGCGAAAGCCATGATCATCTTTACGAAGATCACCATCTTCGCCGTTATTATTATTGTTGTTGTTGTTGTTGTTGTTGTTGTTGTTGTTGTTGTCATTGTTACCGATATCGTTGTTGTTGTTGTTGTTGTTGTCGTTGCTGTTGACGGCGTCAAAGGGAGCGACAACGGTGAGATTGTCGTTGCTTTTAGATGTTGATAGCTTCTTCGGCGATAGGGTTGATGTTGTTAGCGTCTTCCGTGATGTTGTTGTCATCATCATAGCAACGGTCCTCCAGCGTAGCACAAAGATCTTGCCCCTCCTCAAGCTCCTCGTAGTACCGCTGCATAAAGTCGTCCAATCGTGGCCAGTCTATAAACGCACGCAGATGGGGGGGGCGGCCCCTCCTCCAACCCCCATGTGGTCTCCAGTAAACAGTGCCGCTCACTCAGGATCCACGAGAACGACGGAACAATCATTTCGGCAGCCGCCGATCACAGCTTTGCCACCACCTGGCTTACACGCGCCCTCCTCACTTGGACAGTAGTAAGCCATGCATCAGCCCCCAATTCACCCGAACACGCCATCGCCAACGCCCCTCAATTCTCACCTCTTTGTGTATTACACCCCACGTCACACACCCCTACACACACCTAGCAACACCCCTCCTTACTGATCTCACCCTCCCTAGAGGTCCATAGGTAATGCGCCACATGGCACGCATCCGATCAGCTCAGAGGCCACACCAGATGACGGGAGAGTCACCCTGACGTGTCGCGCTGTCGGTGCAAATACCCTTACAAGGATATCCGCCATGGTTTTTGCAAATGACAAAAAAACGAGTTTGGCTTAAAGTTGAGTATACTGTGCGAGGCGCGGCTGCGTCTGTAGTGGAGGCTGACCGGATGGTTGACTAGAACAAAGAAGTGTGTGGGCGCGCAGGTTTGAGGCGCGCGTGATTCCATTTCTACCGTTGATTACAAAGCCGGTGCGGGCCCCAGTCGGTTCGTTTCTATTTTATCTTTATTTTTATTTTTATTTACTCTTGATTAGACTAGGATTTAAGGATATTTTTCTTTTGTTGGTACGTTCGATTGAGTTACGCGCGCGTACGGAGGATGACCTCGACGGTGGCGATGAAGGCGACAGTGTGACTGCGGTAGGGCTTGGTACGCGGAGTGCCGCGAGTGGCGGCCATGGTACGGCTCGGTAAGTCGGCTCGGTAAGTCGGCGCGGACGCTGGGCGGCCGCGCGCACGGTTGTAGGCAGAGATGAGGCTCAGACCAGTTTCCTTGGCCCTGAGCGCGGCGCCGTACCGCCTTATATGGCGCTCCGCGGATATAAATCTTAGGCTTGGGCTTAGCCTTATAGGTTATAGCATTGGGTTGACGATATGGAGGTCCAGGGATCAAGGTCAGTAAGGTGTCGGTGCACTGGCAGCGGAGCAGCGTGGAGCAAAAGCTGGGGGGTTGAGGGCCCAACGGGGCTATCCCTTTTGGTTTTGTTGATGGGCGCGGCGGCGGGCCCGACCCACGGGGGAGGCGAGGTGTTGGAAGTCCCTCTCCCTTTTTTCCCGGTTTTGGTTTTTTTATTTATTAAGTTTTATTTTTCTTATACCTCCTGTTATTTTTGGTTTTAGCTTTCTCCCTGTTCGCGTCCCGTTTCGGAGGCAGTATCGGGGTTGATATAGAGTCGCACGGGGGTGCGTTGTATTATTTTTCTTATACCTCCTGTTATTTTTGGTTTAAGCTTTCTCCCTGTTCGCGTCCCGTTTCGGAGGCAGTATCGGGGTTGATATAGAGTCACACGGGGGTGCATTGTATTCGCGGGTTGCCTGAGGTTCGATTATGAACTGTTGTCGTGACTACGCCGAAGTTACCCCTTCATAATACTGCGGGGGACCCCGTAGTAGCCATATCCGTGCTCAAGCCTCCGACGTGGGAACATGTGGGAGCTGAACCCACCAGCAGGTGCGCTACCTGCTACAGCAGGTGGGTGAAACCAGCCAGGGGTCAGCCGGTAGCATTAGGACCGAGACTTTTTGAAGGGCCGGTCACTCTACTTCCCCTCCGGTCCCCTCTCCCTATGACTGTTAGCAGTTGGTTCGGGACCAACGGCTTACGTATACGAGGCTGTGGGATGGGGCGGCGGAGCTACGAGCAAGGGAGAGAGGGATAGCCCAGGCGGGGTGGTAAAAACGGGGAATGAACCCGGATGGGTTCCCGCGCTGGGTACATGCGCAGAGTAGCCAAGGGGCCAGGGCCAGACAATAAGGCAGAAGCTGGGCGCCTCGGCGCCGGGGTCTGTTGAGCGGGCATCGCTGCACAGCGCAGTACCCAGAGGTGACGAGCGGGCTGCCCTTCAGCGGGCAGTATTGGTCCGGGCGCTGGGCAGCCATGGACAAAGTCGGGCGGCGCCGGGCGGTAGCGGATAGGATAGCGCAGTGGGCGTGAGGGAACGGGCGACAGTGCAGGAGGAACGGGCGGTAAGGCAGCAAGGAGGGCAGATGAACTTGGACGGGAGGCTGCGGCAGGTGCATGCGGCGCGAGGGAGCGGGGGTGGCAGCGAGTGAGCCGGATGCAGGCGGAGAAAGAGAGGGCCGGCCACAACGACCGTCGGGGGTTGCGCTAGTAGTAGCGAACAGGCAGTTGGCAGCGGGCCAGCGCAGCGCTGGGTTGAGAGTGAAAATTGAATGAACCTGGACGAGGTATCGTGCCAGGTGCACCCAGAGTAGCTATGGCTATGGGAGATAGAAAGCGCTGTAGCTCACCCGTTGAAGGGCGGATTTGGACGGGGAAAAGGGCGATCCCGGGGTTTTAGCCCCGGGCGAATCCGATGGCGGAAGTGGATTGAAAGAAGGTGGAGTGTGGAGGGAGATAGTGGGAAGAACTCCCGCGCCTAGCTATGGCGGAGGGGAGGTGGCGCAGTCGAGGTGACAGAGTGCTCTCGATCGTAGGTGAAATCGAGAGGGAGGAGGCGCGATCCTGGGGCCTTGGCCCCGGGCGGTTCAGGTGGTAGTGTTAGTTTTAGTGTCAGATTAGCAGATTTAGAGTTAGCAGGAAGAGGAGACGGTGCGCGGGGTCATGGCGGGAGGAGAACGGGGAAGAAGGGAAGCGGCTGTATCTCGCCCGATTCTCGACGGATTCGGGCGAGGTAAAGTACTGGTATGGGGTTTAGGAGTAGGGCGAGTTAGAGGGAAGGTTTAGATTGGCCTATAGGTTCATAGGTGGGGAGGTAGGATAGAACGGAGTTGCGAGCGGGCTATGGTAGAAAGAGGGAGAGCGATTTTCTCACTCGATTCATAACGAAATCGAGCGAGCGGAGAAGTCCGATTGGGGTTCGAACGTCGGGCGAATCCGACTTTGAAGTAGCATTAGCAGTAAGTTAGTGGGATGAAAGTTAGAAAGAATAAAGCCGGGTGCGGAGCTATGGCAACAAGCCAAAATGGCGGGTGAGAAAGGAGGTAACCCGCCCGTTTCATGACGAAAACGGGCGAAGGAAGGTGCTAATCCAGGGTCTTAAGGCGTTGCGAGTATGACGGTGAAGTTAGTTTTTGAAGTCAGAGGATAGATTCGGTGGTGCGGAGAGAGGAGGCTGCGCCTGGGGAGGGAGACTTCGAAGAGTTGGTGCACCTAGTCTCGTTCGGGCGTTACATGCATTCGAACTTCTCTGACGCTGAAAGTAGCAGGGTAGCTGCGCGGGAGAAGACTTACCTATAGGTCAGCGCGTTGCCCTGCCTCGCAGTTGAAAGCTCCCCCTTCTTCCTTCGTACACGAACGCATGGGTAGCAGCGTACGTACCCACGTTCTAGCGGAACGTTCATTCGAGCTCGCTCACCCCTCCGACGGGGGTGACGGGGTGTAAGCCGTGATGTTGGTAGCTTACCGTTAGCCAGGGTGCGGGTCGTGCCGCCACGTGAGTAGCAGGAAGGCGGAGGGCGAGGGTGAAGGCTCACGCGGGGGCGGCTAAGCTGCTTGATTCGCAGCAACAACCGAGTTCGCAAGAGGGGGGGGGGGTCTCCCTGCCTTGCCGGGTTATGGTTGGATGAACTATTGTTTATCGAATGGCTGCTGCGAAGACGGTGCGAACTGCCGTTTGCTGCGCGATGTTATGTTGCACTGTGCGTACTGTGTGTTGGTTGCACAGGTGAGATGTCCTTTCTGCCAGGCGCCCGGCTTGAACACAAGCTCTCGTGGTAAAGGGGGAAGCCGCAAAATTGAGAACTTACCTCGTATGGGTGCAGGTCTGCCTGCTAACTGGTGTGGCGAACGTATCACCTGTTGATCAGATGATTGGTGTGGCTCTAGCCCCATCAGCCTATGCAGCAATCCTATAGCTGCAAGGCTGCAGGGCCAGTCATTCGGCTGGCGTGTTGTTGGTCCTACTGGGTTAAGTGGCTGGAGGCAGGTCGCGAGGTGGCAAGCACGCCTATGGCCGCCAACCCAGCCCCCATGGGTGTTGCGAGGTGGCGAAGGTAGTTAACAATGGGCCTAGCTGCGTAGGAGTATTGTCAAAGAGTCAACAGCCGGTGGTTTAACTTCGGTATGACTAAGCTGATTGCGGTGTTGAGACTTAGAGAAGAGATTACGTTAGAAAGAGAAGGTCTATTGCTCGAACCGAAGGGTTCGTCAGGAGGGTAAGTTGGGCGGTTTGACTTCAGGTTGACCAAGCGATTGTTCCTTGGCTACCATTGCGGGGCCCTCAGGCGACTCAAGGTATCAAGACCCTCTCGCGCGAGTCTGAGAGCACCTCTCTTGGATCTGAGAGTCTAATACCGTCTACCTCTACCCTTTTTACTCTAAATCTAGTCTAGTTATGAGAGGAAAGCGGCAGGCGGGATTGCAACCCGTAAGACCGCAGCACGGCTTTGTGAGGAGTCAACCCACCGATTGCGGGAGCTCTGCCGGAGCCTAGGCGAGGTTCTGGAGGCAGGGAATTGAAAGGTAATTGTTGCCTTCCCTCTATAAACCCAGATTATAGCCCCTATCTGTATTGCCCCTGGCGTGTTTTGATTGAGGATACTGCATGTATCCCTACTTTAACTTCAGTTTGACTTTCAGGACATAAGTCAGACTAAGTAAAGGAACGCCTTTGCAATCTCAGTTTTTGTTTGTTGATTGCCTGAAGGCAGATTGTGAACAGAAAGGGGTTGCATCTGGGGGAAGGGTGGGAGAAAGGTGGTTTTGCTTGAGATTGAACGGGTCCTATGGAGTCAGGCATGTTCCATAAGATTGGAGGGCCTGACCGCTGTGTTTATTTTTGAATTGCATGGAGAGTCAGACTAGTTCCATAAAATTGGACGGTCTGATTGCTCTGAATTGTGAGGGTTTGACTGTGGCTGACTTTTCAGGGGCCGAACCTACACCATAAGATTGGAGGGTTTGATTGCCATGTTTGATTGAGGTTTGTTCTGTTTCTTTTGTTTTTTATCGAGGAGACCTGAGCAAGTCCATAAGATTGGACGACTTAGCCCCTTCCTGTCTCATTCTGAGGGAGTAATTCTCGCTGAGGGCAAGGCATGTCCATAAGATTGGAAGACCTTGGACTCATGCCGCACGCAGTGGATCAGAGAGAAACGAACCTAGCAGAGGACCAGATATGTTCCATAAGATTGGAGGGTCTGGCCCAAAGCCTCGCACATGCTTGAACCCGAAAGGTTAAATTTTGGCTATATTTTATACTATCCTATTTATGAACAGGCTAGTTAGGCATGGGTTCCATAAGATTGGACGGCCTGACTATAGCTTATCATGAAATGAAGAGAGTATAACTAAGAGTATAATTGAAGGTAACCCTAGGCAGGCTGACCCTTGTTCTAAGATGAACGGCTCAGTCCTATGCCCAGCGTTTGAACACCAAGCTCAGAGAGGTATATATAATTTGGATATTAAACACTTCGGGGCGGTTGAGCCTTATTCTAAGATGAACGGCTTAGTCATATGCCCAAAAAGGAAGAGAAAAGTAGTTGTGCAACCTGTTCGTGTGTACTCAATGACTGAGTCAGGCAGGTTCCATAAGATTGGACGGCTTGACTTTTTGCCCTATGTAAGTTGGGTATAAGGGAATAAACCATCGAGAGATTACGAACTATTGTCTGCCAAGTTGGTTTGGGGATGGTGAGAGTAATTACCTTTGTCGTTTGGCCTGCGTGTGACTGAGTGAGGTTACTACTTAGTCTGAGTTTCAGTTTGATAGGTAGTTGCTTTAGAGGCTCGCCGCGTGCTAGAGCGATAGGAGTTAGGTCAATTTCTGCATTTTTTTAGCTAAGTTTTTTTACTTAGATCTATTCTCGCATTTTCTGAGATCTTTTGTTATACTTGGCTTTGTATAAATTTTGGTAAGCTACTTTCTCTACGGAAAGCGCTGCCGAAATTTCTACAAATTCAGGGAGTTAGTCAAATTTTGACTTGTCAAAGCTCAACTTGTCTAAAGTTTATATATGACTTAGTAAAAATCTGGAAAGTCTCATTTTCTAAAGGGAGCGCTGCCCAAATTTTTGCTAATTCAGAAAGGTAGATAAAATTGGACCTCGGAAAGTCAAAGACTATTTCTGTTTTCGTATTTGGGCTGATATAAATTCTGAAAGGACATTTTTCCTATGGGAAGCGCTGCCGAATTTTTTTTGATTTAGAGGAGTTAGGTTATATTTCGACAGGTGGCGATTCTGGCGATCCACCCTGAATAGGGGAGATTCTGCCATTAGTCTACCTTTGCTTCGAGCACTTGCTTAGAGGTGGGCTTAGACTTAGTTGTCAGGTAACTTTGAGTGAGAATGTGCTATGGAAGTTCATCGCCCATATGCTGATGATTTAACTTGGGCATTGACCTGCCTTATGATACAGGTCTTTCTTGGACATTCGATTCAGGACTGGACTAGTTTCGGCTTGATCCTACGAGGATCATCTTCTGTTATCACTGATAACAAGTCGGTTGTCGATTCATCAGTTTACGATTCAACTCCAATTCACTCCTGTCACTCAACCTAAAGGCTTTAACCTTGTAATTGAACTGTTTTGTTGTGTTTTCACCCGGACTTTATTGAATGGTCATCCAACAAAAGTACTGAGTATTTATTTAAGAGTTGCACGAATGAGGCTTGTATGGCTAAAGCGAGGGGTATGAGTGCAAGAAATGGTTGAAGTTGACCCCGTGTAGTACATAAACTTCTGGATGAATTTTTGATGTGATTGCAGGTATGGTTGTGGTTCGGCTTCGGGACGTGACTGCGTGCGATTACATACTTATATGGCTGAGAGGAGCCCCACTGTGATTATGAGAAGTGATCGTCCTACATAAATAAACCTTGTATATATATGCTTATATGTGCCTTGGGTATGCGCGCGGCTGACGAAGATCGTGTGCAGGGGTTAGCCAGAATATGGCTTGAGAGAAAAGGGATATCCTCTTTCATCCTTTTGCTTTTTGGAGGTTTTATAGTCGGACGTTGGTCCTGGGCCGAGATTCAAGGTCCTTGTCCAGGACATCCCAAACCCTAGACTCTGCAGGGAAGAAATCCCAGTGCAGAGCCTATTTGCCTTGCCTACCGAGACGCTCAGACCAAAGGCCGGAGGTCTCGCGACGGTTGCACGACTATTCTTTCAAACGTGCAATGTCGTGAAGGATTAGACCCTCACGACACTTCGAGTCTGACACTTGAGTGTCATAAGCGGTACTCGGATCCACGAGGGACCGCTTGATTATGGGCACTACATAGAACGCCATCATTGCGACTGCTTGCTTACGCTTGCATTGCGAGTCGATATGAGTTAGCCCTGCATCCGCGCGGTTTTATACTAAGTCTCGCGCGCGACGCCTATCCGATTTTCGCATCGGGAAGTTATGGGACGGCTATTGAAAGGACTAGGAGTGTTGTCACATTGTTCGATGTGCGTGTGTGTGTGTATTATATTTTTTGTGTTCGTAAAGTGGTGTGCGCGTGGTGTGTGGGATGCGTCCTAGTCGACCGACGACGAGCCGCGCTTGGGACCTCAGCCCCCAAGATGTCGATTCGCGTGCGGGTCCGATAGGCGTATTACCGCGCATACCCTCTATGCTACAGCGGACGAGAAACGCCCTCGGCTGGTCCACCTCTGCGATTGCAACTGATTAGCTTTCGTACTGTGGACTGGTAACTCGGCGAGGATATGCCCACCGAAGGGAGGTGACAACTCCCGTAAGGTGGAGGTAAGTTGTGCCTCGCGTAGGCCCTATCCTGTCGTAGGGGATCGCGAGAGGTATGGCTGGCGCACTCGGCCGGAGCGGTCTAAGGAAACTCCATTTGCGCGTTCGTGACGAGGTTGGTCCAACTCCTGCGTGACGCGGCCGAGAGGGTCCCGCGCTGCCGCGTGCGGTGCCGGACCGATGCGCTCGATCGCGCGAGGAGAAGGTCGGGCCATGTCGGCCGGTCCCCAGCGGGGGACCAAGGTGCAAACGGTCCATAACGCAGCGCTTCCCTCACCCAGCGCTGCCCGAGGCAATACTTATCTTCTCTCATAACGTCGAACATATTTCATACAATAACCGGAGCTTAGCAGTAGCCCCTCGTACCCACGCCTGAGGTCTCAGAGACATACATATAATAGGATTCGACTAAAGATGATACGGAGACATATGAGACAGTCACTTAGAAGGAGTGTGGTTATCTTCCGGAGAAATAGTTGGAGATGAAGTAGTAAACACAAAGCCCTCGTAAGCCACCTTCGCTCTGGCTTCTATGTTGCTTTCAATGGTCGAACCCTTTGTTGTATATGTCAAGCTCTCCTGACGACAAATCACCTTCAATTGACCCTTAGTCCACTTCTTGCAGCGATCTTGGTACGGCCACAGTCCTCCCCCACCGTGGAAGATTTGACCTGGCCCGGTCCATCTTCGACCGATCCTTCTCTCCCAAAGATCGACTGTTGAAAAGGTTGTCGAGCTTCTCCCTTGAGCAGCATCTTCCCTTTCTGAATCTTTTCACGAAGCTTATAAAATTTGACAATCTCGTCTTCGATATCCTCAATGCCCTTATCAGTATAGTCATCGAGAAGCCTATCTCCTGCCACACTTTGTGGTGTCCGGAACACCAGAGTACGACACTCCTCAACACTTGCCTCATCTCTCGCCGCCAGATAATTTTTGACATCACACGCGCTTTGAAAGCCTCATAATTCCTCTCAATTTCCTGCTTAATCATTTCACCCACCTTCTTTCTCTCATCCAACTCCCTTTTGCGTACCTGCTCCTACTCCTCATTAATCAATTGCCTCAAAAACTCCCGCTCTTCAGTCTCTTCAGGTTGACGACGAGAAGTCCAATACCGCGGTGCCACAAGGGCAGTTGTAGAACTACCCGCCTGTGCCCCTGGTGTACTACGAGCAAAAGGGCACTCCCTCGCAAAGTGACCTTCCCCTCCACAGTTAAAATACTTACCAGCATTCAAAGCCATAATTGTTGACCAACCACCCCAGAACAAGGGAAACAAATGCAGAAATAAAAGAAGGCGAAAAAAAAAAACCCAAGACAATTGCTGGAGGCAATGGCGTAAGGACAAGATAGCCACAATACCTCATCTTGACAAAAAACTACCTTAATAGATCCTACCTCATCGTCGAACAGGACGACAATCTTGATGAGGACATCAGGTTCGGAGATGAGAAGAGCACAACGAAGCACCACTTGCTCCATAACCCCCCACAGACACGATCTAAAAATCCGTAAACTAATTAAAGTCGTAGACGTGGCCACCGGTTCAGTGTGTAATCGCACTAGTGGTTGTCATGCAGGTCGGAAAGGGAAAGACTGCCCATCAAGACTGACTAAGCATGAGAACGGAGTCAAGAGAGATACACCAATAATATTCACTCCGTTAAGCACACCGATATGAATGCAAAATCGTGAAGATGGAAATCCAGCATTCAAAGTTTCAAACAACACCTCATCCATTTGGCCAACCCTCGACGTGTTTCGTCTATCCCGCACAGAGACTCCTAAAAAAAAAAAAAATATCAAAGAACGCTGTCACAAACTACTTGGGGCCATACCAATGCCTTGCCTTAATTTATAACTACCCTACTCCCACCCTGCATGCTGCGATCATACAAAAGAAGTCAAGTACACAGCCCATCAATCCGAAATGGAAGTAACACCAGCACCAAGTAACTTGAAAGGCACACGCGGCGAGATTAGATGCCCTGAAAACTGTCGTCAGATAAAGACAATCGCACGACATGATGACAAACTTTATTCAACGGTTACATGTACCTGCACAAGGCCATCCAAGCACGCAATGCACACACAAGGACAACAAAAACTTTGGAGCCGAATCCGCATGCGCCTTAGATCCATGAAACGAAGCCAAGTCTTCAGCAGTCGAGCGTACGCGAGTGCGCCCAGATGAACTTCGTCAGAAGGGCAGGCCAAGCTGTCTACCTACAGACGTGATGGCAGTTTCAACGATGAAGACAATCGAGGAGCAGCCGCAAGCGTTGGCATTGTGAACGCACCAACCGTCTGTGCTCGTTCTTCGACCGAGAGAAGAATGAGCAAGACCAGAAGATATACTGACCTTACACTGCCTCCCATTGTGTCCAAAAGACTGGAACCTGGTTAACAAAGGTAGGCGTCCAAAGTTCCCGGGTGACAAGGCTCGCCCATTTGTGCTTGAACTAGGGCTGGGAAAAGGTTAATAGCCTCTCCCGGCTTATACGTGATCCGCATAAGCCTTGGCAAGCTGGGCCAGTCCGGGCTTGTCCCGTTAAGCATGCTTAGCCCTGGTGCCTGTAACTGCTATTCGGTCCACGTCATGCTCTGAGATAATGAGGGGATAGTCCGTGGTGATTAACACTGAGGTAGGATAGTAGGAACAGGGGGTGTGCTGGGAGAATTGATAAGAGGATGGGTTGGGGGGCGGTCTCACAAATGGAACAATTGTCAGGACAACCAATGGCTGGCTGATGAAACGACCGCCGTGTGTCTAGAACCTGGCCTCTAAAACAACCTGGCCTTTCAAAAAAAAAAAAAAAAAAAAGGGACAGAGAGAATGAGTGCCAATGCTTGGATTGCAGGAAGTGGGTGGCAGGGTCTTGCCTGTGAAGGGAAAGGGGGAGGGGAGGTTGGAAACATTGAGGGGTGGAGGCAGCCCTTAGGGGTTGGGGTTGGGTTGCTGTGATAGGGGGAGATGCGTAGGGATATGTTGGGATGGTGGGCATATGAAGTGGATGTTGACCTTTATGCAGGCGGTGCTAGGGGAGGTTGGAAGCATTAAGGGGTGGACGCAGCCCTTAGGGGTTGGGGGTAGGGTGCTGTGCTAGGGGGAGATGGATAGGGATATGTTGGGATGGTGGCCATTTGAAGTGGATGTTTACCTTTATGCAGGCGGTGCTATTCCACTCTCCTTTTTTTTTTCCTTTTTTTTTTTTTGCAATTGCACTTCGGGCACCCTACCGGGGCAGAAAGTTGGGTTGTATACATTGTCCGAACTGGTTTTCCAAGCGCATTTGGTCCTCCGCGGTGGGGTCCCCCCAAAGCTGTTTTCCCGCTTTCCAAAAAACTTTTCCCCTTGTTTTTGGCAGGCTGCTTTTTCCATCCTTTTTCCAGTGGGGTCCATTGCAAGCCTACTCGTTTTTCGCTTCGTTTTTTCATTGTTTAAACTTGGGTCTGGGTGGGGTTGGCAGGGGAATCAAACCAGGTGGGACGGGTCCACCTGGTCGACCGAGATCAGGTGTTGGTGGAATATTATGTGATAGGAAGGAACGCCCGGTTAACGGGAAGCAGGAAACCCTTCGAATGGAAGAGAAAACGGAAGTCTACCGTATCAGGGTGATTGAGGAGGACACAGGGTGGAGAGCTGTCACCATCCCTTAGGTGGGCGTATCCCCGCCGAGATACTAGTCCACAGTACGAAAGCTTTTACATGCAATCGCAGAGGTGGACCAGCCGTGGGCATTTTCTCGTGCGTTGTAGCATAGGGGATACGTAGGGTCCCACACCTTAATCGGACTCGTACGCGACCTTACGCACTAGGGGGCTGAAGTCCTAGGCGCAACTCAGCGTCGGTCGACTAAGACGTCTCCTTCTTACCACACATTACACCACGCAAAAACAAAAAGTCAGATCACTCACACGAAACAAAACACTCTTAGTCCCTTCAGTATCCAACTCATAACCTTCTGATACAGAAATCGGTTAGGCATCGCGCGCGTGACTTAATATAAAACTGCGCGGATGCAAGACTTTCTCATATCGATTAGTCATGCAATCAAGCAGTCGCAATGATGGCATACTATGTAGTACCCATAATCGCGAGGTCCTCGATGGTCTTGAGGGTCGCGTTCGACACCCAAGTGTCAGTTGACACGCGCCTTGAGGGGTTAAATTCTCGACGCTAGACAACCGCTAAGGTGGTTGAGAACCACACCCGCTTCTGCATCCTACGGAGAGTGGGTGGTACAAAGGTTCCGCTATATGATGGCAGTCAACCCTTATGGTCATGGAGACAAGCTTCATAATCTAGAGGTTTGACTTTGACGGTTGTCACGGACTTCAACGTCCAACTATAAAAATTAATATGCAATATCACTCAATAAACAAATAGGTATCCCAATACTCATATTAAATTAGAACTCGAGATAAAATAAAAGAAGGGAAAATAAGTCCATCAGGTATGCAGATCGCGCGACACATGGTTGTCATTCTCACTGCCTCCAAAGTAAAACTCGTATACCAAGCTCCAAAATACTAACCTACATAAAAACATAGACACATACGAGAATCACATTCCCATAAGCCAAGATGATCAACTTTATTGTTCCATGTAACTCACACCACGCCTCGCACACTCAAGCCCCAACCATTGTCCAACGTTGCATAAAAACCCATCAGTTCTTTATAATGACCATTAAAAGAAGTTTGGTTATGACCTTTAAAGAAATATATCAAATCTTAGGGCTAAGGCATCAAGATGAAATACTGGTGTAAACAAAGTTGTGTTGTGAGCCTACAAATTGACAACCAACCAATCGACCCATTATCAAAAGATAAAAGAAGATGACCCTCGTTGGATCGAGCTGAACTAGTCAGATCTTAGATAAAAAACGGCCAAGAAGGATCTGTTACACAACACAGGTCAAATCCCAAATACTTGAACTTTAAGTGTACGGAAAATAAATCCTCATATCACATTTTACTCAAAATTTCGTAAGGTTAAATCTTAAATTTATCTCTCAAATGGACCTCAACGAATAAGAAAAATTTTGGCAGCATCTGCCCTGTACAGGGTGGATTGCCAATAATTTTCCTACCAGAATATAATATAACTTTTGATAACTAAGAAAATTACGGCAGCGCTTCCCGTAGAAAAAATATTTTTTTCAGAATTTATACGAGACTAAATATAAAACTCAAAAATAATTATGACTTCACAAAGTCAAATTTTGTCTAACTCCCTTATTTAGTAAAAATTTGGGCAGCAAATCCCCTAGAAAAGTAGGCTTCCCATATTTTAACTAAGCCAAATATAAAACTCAGACAAAAGTTGAACTTTGAAAGTGAAAATTTGACGAACTCCTTGGTTTTGTAGAAATTCCGGCAGCGCTTCCCGTAGGAAAAGTAGCTTTCCAAAATTTATACAGAGCCAAATAAAATAAATGATCCCCGAAAATGCGAGAACTTGAACTAAGTAAAATAAACTTAACTCAGAAAATGCAGGAATTGAACGAACTCCAATAGCTCCAGCACGTAGCGAGCACTAACAGACTACCCTACAATGCAGAAAAAAAAACAAAGCCTTAACAAAAGACAAGTCTTTGTCAGCAAAGATGTAATGTAAACAATGCATTCAACCTAATTCAAAACAAGGGTTCGTTCATCCAAAGTTTTCTTCTTTCGGTTGTCCTGATCACGAAAACATTAGTCTTATATCTTATTTAGTTGATTAATTTTCCAAGGTGTTCTCAGTTAACCCCATGCAATCACTAATACACTAGCCTAGACTATTCTCTTAAGGAGAAGTGTCAGACATTTATCAACAAACAAAATTGACTGACTTAGCAAAGCGAGCGGATCAGTCAGGAAGACCTCATCTCCAGCCACATTTCAATGTCTTAGGCAAACGAGCAAAGCGACTAGATCAGGCAGGAGTTCTCTGTCAAACATGGAGGAGATTCAGAACCTAATGAATAAATTCACACAAGTCTTTGACATGGTGGTTAACTGGGGCAAGGGTGGTGAATGCATTCAAATGGTGACCATCCTCCGGAGCTTCCAAGAGTTCAATGGCTACCTTGAGAATCCCCGGTACTCATCTTATGAGTGTCACTTACAACATTAGGTAAACCTGCTACCCATGAGGAATGGATTTGCAAACCAGCATTAGAAAATATGAATCAATGGGAAAATCAACACACTTCCATTTTTGAAAGAACACTCATTATCAACAATGTGATCCTAGCTTCCATCTCGTACAAATCAGCCCTCTGGTCTATAAGTCAAACAAGAACAAAGGTCCTTCAATAACAAGTCATAACTTTCTTGTGGAGAAAGAATCACGTGCAGGACAGGGTAATTCCAAGGGTGACTTGACTTTCTATAATCCAACAAAAAACAAGGGGGGGTCTGGGAATTCTCGACCCTACGCTTCAATATCAAGCATTATCCATCCAATGGATAAAAAAATTGATCTTATCTACTAACATACCATGGCGGAAAATGGTGTTGGAACAGATTCATAGGCTCGCCTCCTTATCGGATGAGGGTATTCATCCTCTCACATGGATTGAAGATCGATTCTGGTCCATCCCAATGGCTCACACACACTCTAGAGAAGAAATGGATCGGGGTAGAACTAGAAGTGATCTTGCTCTAGATAATTTGTGGGTGACAATAATGAAATATTGACGTCACCTACCATTACCTAACAAACATTTTCCTGATCGCTATGAGGAGATACTTCGTCAGCCGCTTTTTGACAATCGATGGATCACGGATGCAAATAGTTGTATCTACAGCAGTTCAACCCCCCTCTGGTCTCACTGAGTCAAAAAAGGAATAAGCAGAATTAAAGACTTATGGGACCCAAGCGCGAAAGACTGGAAAACGTCTGAACAATTGAGACATACACTCCGGTATGCTCACCATCTCAATTAAAATCTGGATCAGATCATCTTTTCTATACCCTTGGCTGGGGTAATAATTTCAAGAAAAGGGTCTAAGATTAAGGAAGGAGATTGGGTGGTGGGACTCCAGCTAGATGGTCAGGGGATAGTGAGTCAGGTGGTGCACAATCTCCCACAAGGCTCTCTAATAAACACTTTCAAAATGAACAGAAATCATTCCTCGACTCGGTTTCCTTCAGACCCAGTATGTTTTTTTCCTTTTTCATACCTATACCGAGTTAAAGTCCTTTATATCTCCGCTATAAAAGGATGGAGAGTCTTTCATCCAGAGTTTCCTATCCCCGAACTTCCGATAGATCCGACAGAATGAGTTTGGCAAACTAGTAAGAGGGGCACACAAAGGACCCGACAGTCACTCACGGTGAAAGCGGCATACAAATTGTTACGACCAAAGGTGGACATTACATCAATTTTGCATGAGAGATGGTCTAAGCACTTGAATTTAGACATAAACCTACTCAAGGATATATATTTTTTTAAAAATATAAGACAAAGACCAACTAAATTTGCCTCATTGCAGTGACAAATTGCACATCGTTGTCTCCCCACAAATGATTGGATTATTGACCACTCTTCTACGTAACAGAGGGGTTTAGCCTCTCCATGATGCAATTTTTGTCTGTCCACCTTCCCAGGGAGGAAATGTGGAGAAACCATTGAGCACATTTTTATGCAATGCCCCGGGTCAGTATTAATATGGCGCAGGTGGGATTACACATGACGAGAACTAACGGATTTAGACTGGCCTTGGGATTGGAAGGCTATCCTCCTATGACACCAGGTTCCACAAGACCTAGAGCTATCCAATTTCCAACTCAATTTTTTTGGAATCGGTAGGAAAGTGATTTTATGAACACTATGGTACAAGAGGTGTGTTTTTGTACATGAAGAAGTAATTCTGGAGGGTCCAGAGATGATTGAACAAATTGTCCAATTTATACAAACAGAAATCAGAGGCCAATGAGCGGCTGTCACATCCAATCTACGTCAACAAAAAAGAGACATCCAAAGGCAATTCAAGACTTTATTATGGACTGGTTGGGGGGGACTGGGGAAAGGAGCCTTGGGGAGGTGATATGGCCAGGAGAAGGGGGGAGGGAGGCATACTTCAAAAATGACTTCCAACTCATCTTCAAGGATTGGTTTACAACTTTACACTTCGTCCAGGAGCTACTCTCAGCGCTCCAATTTTTTTTGCAGATCTATTTCCCCCTTCGGAGCTTGCCCTTGTAGAAATACAATGTTTTGGCCTGGGAGGGAGTTGAAAATTTCAGGATAATCTTATGAGGGGCAGTGGTAGTTAGCGCTGATTGATTTTACTGGCGATCCCTATGGGACTGAAGAGACAACTGAGGCTTCTTAGTTAACTATGTTCATCCTTGAATTTTGTCATGGGATGCTAGACCCGGTTTCCAGCAAGTGACGCTCCCCACTAATAGATTGGAGCCACCTATGAATATAGCTAGGGGTACATGCTATCACTACCCCTAACTGTGTTTTACAGGTGTTTGATTTAAAAAAAAAAAAAAAAAAAAAAAAAAGACCTAATCTCCAGCCTCATTTCAATGTCTTAGACAAACGAGCAAAGCGACCAATTCAATCAGAAGGAACTCATCTCCAGCCTCACTTCAATGTCTTAGGCAAACGAGCAAAGCGACTGGATCAGTCAAGAGGACCCCATCTCCAACCTCATTTCAATGTCTTAGGCAAACGAGCAAAGCGACCGGATCAGTCAAGAGGACCTCATCTCTAGCCCCATTCAAATCATCGCAAGCAAACATCGTGGATTCCATTTTAGGCAGATGACTTAATCATGCATAGTAAATTCCCTTATGATTGAGTTAAAGTCACGAATTCAAGCTAAGGAAATATACAAAAAGTCAAATCTTAGTCCAACTGAATGAAGGGTGGTAAAAATAAGGGTATACAGGATCCTAGAGGAGATCACGTCGACCTACCTCACAATTCCCTGCCTCCAAGGTCTCGCCTGAACCCTGGCAGAGCTCCTGCAATCGGTGGGGCGAACCTCCCACAGGGACCTTGGTACGGATTACGGGTTTCAATCTCGTCTACCGCCTTCCTCTTTGAACCCAAAGACTAGACAGAGCGTAAGAAGGGCAGAAAGAGAAGTATTATGTCTCTCAGATACAAGAGAGGTGCACTTAAACTCGCGTGAGAGGGCCTTGATTCCTTGACGCGCTTGAGGGCCCCACAATGGCAGCCAAGGATCGTAATAGAATGATCAAACCATAGGCAGACGCAAAACAACAACACTCTGATGAGACTCCAAGTTACATCGATAACTCTCCTTTCGCAGGTTGATCACTCCCTCGGGCCGTGCTCATCGCTCTATCCTCCGTACACGTGGTTAGAAGGTTGGCGCAGCAGCAAGCGCTGAACATCAGCACCCTACTCGTGGTCAGGGTCGCCGAAGCAGTGATCAAGACGACTGTTGCTATTATTGTGACTGGGTTGACTGTCGGCGTCGCCTTTGCGACTGTGCTCTGCGGGTGGACCGTTCTCAACCACGATCTGCTATGAGACGTTTGAGAGTGTGCATGCTCAATGAGGTCTGAAAGGCAATGAGCTATGTCTAAGCGGGGTGAGGCCGGAGGGAGCTGAGGGAGGCTCGCGGCAATGCTCACATGCAACTCATTCGTCTGACTTCTAAGAGGGACATTCTTATTGAATAAAAGGGGGTCAATCTGTGTTTCTGGTCGACCCTTCAGTCATGCTTTATTGAAGGGCAAAACACGGCGAGTACGGCAGCACGACAAAAAGGGAAGAGGATGAAGCACGTATCTGGTCTTGGCAATGGTCTACGGGGTCGACATCTTCATGCACTTCGTTTGTCGCTGCTTGACGCCAATGGGATACATTGCCAGTACATAAGCTATTACTTGTTGTGTAACAGTAGTCTGTGCGTTGAAAACAAATTGGGAGAAGAGACTCTGGGCACATATGTTGGAGGTAGCGAGAGTATGCTCTCGTTGACATTCGGGTTCAACATCTGAGTTCTCTAGTTGGTGGACTACCAGTGCAGTTCTGGTTTCTTAACAACGTCGGACTTTTAGGCCTTCAGTGTGAGTCAGCATACTGGATTTCCATCACTTCACCATCACTCACGTTCCTCGTATAAAGAGAGGGAAGGCAAGGCCTACCTGCACGCACGCATTATTGTGCCGGAAGTGTGGTGACCTCGCGGACGGATGCTGTTCACAGTCAATTGAGTGAGGGGATATGGCAAGTTGAACTGGACTATGTGGCATGTTCGCACTTAGCCGTTGAAACTGGCCTAGAGGAGGAGTTTACCCGTAACCCAAGGAGTCAGACCTTGCGAGGACTCGATGGTCTGATGAATACTGACATACTGCTGAGTTTTATTATTTGTACAGGGTAGTGCGCATGACTGTGTGTAGCACATTCTTATATTGAGTTCGCAGCATTCCCGTTTGCATCTTGAATAAGAGCATGGGGGTGTGCAATACTCGAACGTGGCTCCTTAAGGTTGCACCGTCGGCTCTAAGGTAGGTGCTCCCTCGCTCTATACTCCTCATTCTCTCGCTCCGCTTCACATGTTGCCCCGTCCGATCGATGCCACGCTCAATGAAGAGTGAAGCATTGCTTAGAACGCAGCCCGATGCACTTCCTAGGATAAGCAAGCACAAGCCAACAGATAAGCTTCCAACCTCGCGGCTGGCCTCACACTACTTTCATCAGTAGGACAGGCAGAATCGAGATGGATCTTCTCATGGAACACGGAAAGGTACGAGCCGGCTTCCATGTTGCCATCACCCCGTCAAAGTCGAGTACAAGGAGCGCGGCGATTTCCAATGAGCAGGATAAAAATAATAATACGAAAAGAAAATAACAGAATAAAACCTACCCTCAAACGATGGGAAGGTACATCGCTATCTGATTTTCCCTGATCAAATCCCACCATTTTGCGCATCCCTTATTGCCTATACCGACCGAACCAACACCCAAATTGGAAACTTAGCACGACCAATCTCTCCAGAGTGCTCCAAAACTCGTAGTTAGCATCTGCTCTCGCCCGATTTCATTGAGAAAAGGGCGAGTTACACTCTTGTAATCCCGCCGTATCTCCCATCTGGCATCTCCCGCGCGGTTCATCTTCTTACTAGCTATTAATCTACTAACTCTTTGCTAAAACTAACCTCAAATCCGGGTTCGCCTGACATTAAAAAACCCTATGTAAGCTTTTTCCTTCTTCAAATCTGCTCAAGAATGAGCGATATATGTCCGTTTTTTGTCTTCTCTTCTTCCCTTCCTCCATATCTCGGCGCACTACTTTTCCTTGCTAATTCCTCTCCTACTAACCTTCCCGCCATTCTGACCTCACCAATGGATTCGCCCCGCACCAAAACCTCATGTTCGCTTCCTGGTTCGCCCGATTCCATCAAGAATCGAGCGAGCTACGTATTTTTCACCCCGCCATAGCTACTCTCCCTCTTCTTCATCTTCGAATGCACCCCGATGCGTACCCCGTCCAGATTCATTCCTCGTTTTTCCTTCTTCGCCCAATGCCACTGTGCACTAGTCCAATCACCACGAGGAAGTGCCTACCGACACAGACAGCAAGACGACGGTCACAAAAGTCGAAATCCTCTAAGGAGTTCGTAACAACTCACCTGCCGATCTACCAACCCCGAAAATGGAAGGCGTCGAAGCCCGCGACCTATGCTCTACCGCCTGGGCCACTCCAACGCCTTGATGAGTAGGAGGACGCAGGGGTGTTGCGCAGCCTGCAGCGTAAGCTTCGGTGAGGTAGGTCCCAATGCAAATCTTGGTGGTAGTAGAAAATATTCTAATGAAAACTTTGAAGTCCCAAGTGGAGAGGGTCGGTCCGCCTGGGCAAAGTGGCGTCCGCCCCGACATCCTCTAGCCCACTGTGCCAAGGCACGGTTCCCCATCCATCGGGTCTCAACGGGCATGCTCACACTCAGCAGACGGCCGGTGGCAGGCCGTATACCCACAAACGGCCCCCGCCACGCAGGTTTCTTTCCGCCTCCTGGGCTAATTACCCACCAGCTTGCACGCACGTTGAACTCCCCGGTCCAAGTTTTAAGACGGGCAGATAGAGGATTTTTGCCAGCATCCAAAACACGTCGGAACCGGAGCGTCCCGCAAAGGAGGCGCGTGCTCAAGGTCCTCGACTGCCGTGACGGTCACCCGTGCCTGACAATTCCGTGATTGAACCAGGCCCGTCGGTCCTGACGTCGGTCTCGGAACCAACCACCGAGTCAAGAAAAATAATAATAAAAATATTAAAATAATGATTAAAAATAAACGTGGGGCAATACAAAAAAAAGGTAGTGGACCCAGCGGCTGAGCGTCCCACTGGCCTGCGACGCCGTGCACACCCAGGCTGCGCATGGTTGCACGTTGCTATCAATACCTCGTGTGCGCCGCTCACCTGGGCGAGGACCTAAACTTCCTCCCACATGGGCACCATCAACCGGACGAGGATGCAATGGTGCGACTTGCAGAAAACATGCAAAATACCATTGTAAGGGTATTTGGCACGACACCGGGAAATGGAAGTGGAAGTGAGGGAAGACGGTGGCCAGAAGAGGGGAAAGACCGCAAAAGGAATTGATTTTGCCCAACCTAAAGACAGAAACAGCATACAGGATGCTAAAGACTAGAAGATGCCTTCGAGATGTGGTGGAAGACAGGTGGCAACGCCAACTAAACGTAGATAGGAGCCTTTTGAGACCTATCGGATGGTTTTAGGAGCACAAGTTAAGACCATAAAAAATCTCTGCGCCACAATGACAAATAACCCACTGCCGCTTACCCACAAATGATTGGCTGATCGACCACACCCGTTTGGAGCAGCAAGGCCGTGCTCTGCCATGGTGTCGGAGATGCACATCCAACTTCCTCCCACAAAAGAGGCCGGAGATGGTGGAGCACATTTTTATGCAGTGCCCATCGTCGGTATTGCTTTGGCGATGGTTGGACAAGATCTGGCGGCAGATGTTTCCAGAATTACCGTGGCCATGGGATTGGAGGGCAGTATTCAAGTTGTTGGGACATTGCCCAATTATGCCGAAAGGTGAGTGCGCTTGGAACCTCTTCCGACTAGGTAGAAGATCCATACTTTGGGTCATCTGGTGGAGGAGGTGCGTTCTGGAAATGGAGGGAGCCAGAGTGGAGGAGGGGGAGGTCACAGAACAATTTAAACAGCTGGTGCAAACTGAGATTACCGTTCGCTGGCAGGCTGCAAAGGAAAGACTGGACAACATACATTTTAGAAAGGATGTGGATGTAGCTCAGTGGTTAGAGCACCGGTTGGAAATGCGCATTCTGGTATGAGGTTGTGGGTTCAAATCTGCAGCCTTGCGCATGGACACCGGCAGGGCGTTAGAATGACACACGGCTGGACATACACTATCCTCTGACCTCTACATGGTTATGATTACAGACCCTGCCTGTATTGGTCAGGGGATCAAGTCTCGGGTGTTGTATTGGTCCGCAGGGCTTGCTTGGGGTGTTGGTCTTGGTCGGTCGATTCTCGTCCCTGGTCTGATAGGGGTGCGGTAGGGGAAGGACGGTAGGACTGTCAGTCTGAGTTCCGCCTGGCCTTGGGTAAGCTAGGGGAAGGACGGTAGGCTGTCTGGCTGGGGTACTGACTGCTAGTTAGCTGTCCCCGAAAATAAAACCCAGGGGTCTATGATCTCTACAATAAGGATACGAGGTTGGTAGAATATAGTGGTGCCTAGCGTCCGAAGTTCCTGTACAGTGAGGCCTGTCCGATTTCGCTTCCACTGGGGCTGGGGTAATAGCTAGCCTTGGTGCCTATCACTACTGTCTGGTCCAAGTCACCCACCTAGCGGTTGGGTGATGGTCCAGAGTGGGTTACACTGAGGTAAGATAGTTGGGTTAGGGCGTACGCTGGGAGTATTGATGAGTAGTACGGTGGGAGGTGACCTTGTATCTTAGGACTGCGAAGGCTCATCGCTCCCGGTGATCCCTGTGTGCCTGGTAATTAGCCTCTACAACATCCTGGACTTTGACCGATTTGATATAAAAAAAAAAGAAAAAAAAAGAAAGGATGTGGATCTAATTATTTCTTGTTTCGCTGAAGAATAGTTGGGAGGGAAGAGGGGGGGCTGGATAGCAAAGGTGACGTGGTCAGGGGATGAACAGACGGACAAGCGAATGACAGAGGAGGAGGATCCTCAGGAGATGAAGCAGGCCAAAGTTTTTAAAAGTATGCCCTAGCAGCAGCAGAGTACATCCCAATGTGTCGGCTACCTGTCGAAGGAATCCTGGGGCGGGCAAGGAGACGGAAGGAGGACCAACTGGTGACCCCCAGTGGCTTCCGCCGTCTTCCCGAGCCAGGCCATGGGTTAGAGGAGGGGCTGCTACCTTCTATGTAAGATCTGGCATTTGCAATCCCTTGGTCCCTAGTTTCCAGGTAGATAGAGGCATGGGACGCCCGGTTTCCAGCACAAAGGCTTTTTCTCTGAATGTCTCATGATCATATCAACTTAAGCTCTCACCTTTGAAGTTCAAAAGGGATGCTAAGCCCGGTTCTCAGCACATGTTACTCAAAAGCTTTGTATTCCTATCATAAGGGATGCTGGGCCAGATTCCCAGCACGTGCTGCTCCCCACGAATAGATCGGAGCATTTTTCAAAATAAAAAGAAAAGAAAAGAAAAAGAAAGGTCTTCACCTTCCCGAGACCCCACTCACCCCCGTCTCCCTCAGTCTGCCAGGCACACCTCCGACTCCCTCAGTCCTACCTCAGTGTCATAGCCTGGGAAAAGAGGGAGTCTGTTTCGGTTTTGTTGGACGCTGATGAGAGAGCAATGGAGCTGTTACCAACTCAGGGTACGACCCCACTGCTTGGTGGTGCTTGGCTCCAGGAAAAGATCTATGAGCCCAAAATCGTAGCCGACGGAATGGGCAGGATAAAAGGGACTCTACCGCAACAGCAGTTTTCGGCACCTCGGGAGGTTTAGGTTACCAGATCAGGAAAACTTGCCCTTTCAGGAAAGTCAGCCCCCTCTTTTCACCACACTATCCCTGTGCTTCCTTTCCACACGGGATGGAGGCGAGTTTTGGCTGAATAAAAAGGTAACCAACACTTCCCTCATCCCGTGTGCAAAGGAGGCACGGGACTGGATGGTGTGCTGAAAAAGAGGAGATAGGCAGAATAGAAATGGAGATGTACAAAAATGCTGTATTTAATTGCTGTATCAAAGGGACGCTGGACCCGCTTTCCAGCAGCTGCCACTCCCCACCAATAGATGGAGCAGCCCCAAGACAAGACCTCAATCCTGGTGGTTCTCTCACCACTGCCGAGATAGAGGCCTTGCAGAAGGGCTTAAAAAAAAAAAAAGGAATAGTTTGTGTGAGGAACGAGCCCTCAAGGGGCCCTATCAGACATCACATGTTCTGGGCTAAGGCCCCCAGCAAGCTGAAGTGCCCGCCCTTTTTTTTTTTTTTTTTTTTAAAATGGGAACAAGGCTCCAATCTATTCGTGGGGAGCAGCACGTGCTGGGAACTGGGCCCAGCGTCCCATATGAAAATTTACAGGAAATTTTGAAAATTTGAGATACCGGGGCCGTTACCCGGCTTCTGGCTTAAGAAAATTGGAGCTACTTAGAAAATTTCTACGACAAGCTTCAGAAATAGGCGAAAGTCAGAAAATGACACAGAACCCCCCACCCATCCTCTTTTACCTCACTCCGGCAAGACTTACTGCAACAGAGCTACCATCTCCGCTGCTGCAGTGCCCTATTTCCATCCTTTGACCTAGCCCCCTCACTAGTAGGACTCTTGATATCCCACCATCTACTTCTCCCACACGCCTCTTTTTTAAAAAATTCTCAGGGAAAACTGCCTATGGTCTACCCAACCACAGTCCAATCCTGGAAACAGAAGATCCTAACTGAAACCTCCCACTGTTTACACCTCCCCTTCAACAAGCGAAAATACGTTAGGTCCAAGTGTTTAGTCCTCGTACCAGAACTCAGCTGATCTCATACCACCCTATGCTAGGGTTACAGAGCAACACAAACTTCCCCAGTACCGGCCAACCTGATTCAAACGGCAAAGAGTGCCTTCCTCCCTCGACACTCCCGATTAGCTACACGCCCCTAAGTTACAGGGAAAAAAAAACGGCATCAGCTACGTCGGACAACCTGGTTATGCCTTCCTCCCTCGACATAACTCCCCAGACCTCTTGCTCCCCCAGCTAACAGAGCAAAAGCTCCAGCACCGGCCTGCGTCGTCCCAACATTGTCCTTCTGACCTACTGACTTAGACAAACGACCTTTCCCCTGTTGAACCCCCCTTACTACCTCCCATCTTCCCCCCTAACGTTCTAATAGACACAATTACCAAAAATGAGCGTCCATCTTTTTTTTTATTAAACACATCAGAAAATTCCATACCAGCACCCACTATTCCCATACGGAAAGGGGAACAGAGGGAAAAGCACAACCCTCTCTCCCCATGGAGACTTCAGCGCCTATTGGGGTCTCAGATACGTATGAAAGGGGTTACAAGAGCCAAAGGGATTACTCCCTTCCCCCGAAAAACACCCCCCTATTTGTTTACTGCCTCCGCGGGAAGACACCCCCTCACCTTCCCGGCCCAGTTCAAAACAGCCCCCAAAATACCCCTCCTGCTCCCTCATTCGCATACAATACTCCCTAGAGTATGCCCCATAGAGCAAAAGATCCCCCTACCTTCCTGCCCCACCCCCTCCAAGCGGAACAACCCTCTCAACTCTCACCCTGCTGACGCCAGCACCCCTTGTCCTCTCTCCCCAACCACCATAGCTGATCCTGAAAACCAGCGTGGCCCAAAAAAGGACAAACCCTCAATACCGTCCCTACCCTCTCAAAGATCACACCACCCACCTTGTGTAACCCTCGCAGGGAGGGACTCCAACCTTAAGGGAGATATCCACTCCAGCACCTCTGACCCCGCTCTCACAACATCACAAACTGAGACACCCTTCCCAATTCTAATTGCTTGAGTAAAAACTGATTGAAAAAATCTACATCGCAAAAAAAAAAATTAGAGTCATGCCAACGAAATTTGAATCATGAATTTAGTATCGAATTCAAAAAATTCATCGCTTAGAGCCTCAGACAGTAAATCAGGAATCAAAAGAAAATTGAATCATGAATTTCGCATCAAATTCAGAAAATAAATGAAGATTGAAAATACGCTTGATAAGATTTGAAAATCCAAAATAGGGAAACAAAATAGGGAATCGATTTTGATGTCCGGACGGACGTACGATTCTGATTTCCAGAACCCAAGGTTCAAAAAATCGCTCAGACAGTAAATCAGGAAATATTAAGAGAAAAAACAAATCGACAATCAATTATGTATAAGAGAACTCGCTCAGACAGTAAATCAGGAAATACTACGCAAAAAAACAAATTGACAATCGATTGTGTAATCAATTGTGTAGGAGAGAAACCATAACAATTCTAAAAACAGATCGTGAAATCAACAAGAAAAATTATGAACTACCGATTAAGATCAACAAAATTAGGTCATGCCTCAATCTTGATTATCAAACCTCAGAATCATAATTATTAGTTATATTTTCGTTGCATACCTAAACATTCAAGGGTAGAAAAACTAATAGGTATTAAACCAGAGCAAACTACCTAGGAATCACATCGTTAAGAATCTCATCAGGGTCATCACAAGATCACCACTACAAAACAGGGAGAGGAAGAACACAGCTTACCCTCGACATCCCTAAACGCACCCCCCCTCTCTCCAAACCTCACCTCCTCCTTCATCGGATGTCAAGCAACTCGGCCGCCTGTGGTTGACATCTATTCAACCATCCCAAGGACTGAACGATGAAAATGACAGGACCGCAGTTAGGATTATCATCACAAAAAAACAAACCGCGTCATGAGACTAAACCGTTGAGCCCGCCAGCCGCCCCTCGCAGGTAGCCCAAAGAGATGAAGGGGTGTCATCGTCACTGAAGTCGCCCGCCTATAGAAGACCTGTCTTCAACATCCTTACCCCCACATTCGTCCTCCCTTCCTTCTTGTAATACTCTCCCTCTAGCCCATGAAACCCTCCTTTCTCCCCCCCACGACATTCCTCCTCTCCAACGAGACCATGATATGAGATATTCAGTAACGCCCGAACACCACTAGCCTACTTCTCCATGCCCCATGATCCCTCTCCCGCCTCATCATCCTGCTGTCCTCCCACCCCGTACTCATCCTCGCGTCATGCCGTCGTAGCGCCCACCGCTCTTCGTTTCCAAATCTCGCCAAGGAGTCTGCCGTCACGTCAAACCGTCGGCCGGCGGAGCGCTCCTGGTAGTGATCCGCCGCCTTCTCCGGACCAAGAACAGAAAGTGAAGGCGGGCCTGAATATTCGCCAAAGCCCAAAATTCGACACTTTCATATGTGGGAATTCAGGCTCTTGCCGCACGCAAGTTGGTTTAATGGACACGCGAGCCTCACTAAGCTGCGTCGTACAGATGGCCCAGGCCTTGACAGTTGCGCCTGGGCACATACACACAAAGCAGGGCTGATACATTGAGAAGCAGGTCATCGGCCTACGCAAAAAAGCAGCACTGTCGACGCACCTACCCGGGAGCCCTGCACAGATGCAGCAAACAGCCCAAGTCCAGAGACTCACGCCGTGCCCAACTGTAAATGGGGCCCAAGCTCTCAACTGTAGTCTCGGGCCTGGGCGCAGGGTCTGAGGTTCAACCGGAAGCTACTGGAAGCTTCCAGCCAAGCCACACGGAGCATCCAAGAAGTTGCCACTTCCATAAAAGAAGTGAGGCAGCCCTGGCAAGGCATTTGGGCCAGTGCAGGCAATGCGGAAGTGCTGCTGCGCTATCGCTTGATGCTGCGCTGTTGCCAAGGGCGTTGATGGTGCGCATAGTGGTGAAGTGGGGCGCTGTAGGGCAGCAGGGCGCAGACAGCCATAGCCGGGTTGCTGGGCCGCGGGGGGTAATGCGGGCGATCGGGTGGTCTTCAAGGAAGGAGGCGAGTGTGGGGTAATCAAGGTCTGATTGAGGGTGACGAGATACATACTTGGTGCATGAAGAGAGGTCGGCTATGGTGTTGACAGTCATGTACATTGGATTTGAGAGTCGAGGTGAGCCTGTTGCGTGAACCAGTTGTAGGTAGGGTAGTCGGGTAGAGTAGGCTGGATGTTGGGTGTCAGATAGAGAGGGGCGACTTTGGATACTGTGTTGGTGTGGCCTACAGGTTTGAACATTGGCTCATTACTTCATTGTATTGCTCTATATGGATGGTTTCTCGGTGCATTTTGTACTCTCTGCTTGGTTACGACTACCTGGACATCTGTGTGATTTCGCAACTTGGTTCTCTGTATATCATTCACACTCATATTCCTTGCAATTTGGTATCATAGCTGGTTCGTGATCATCGCTTACCGGGCGCCGCGACATTGTTACTTGGTGCGCTGACGATGCCTCATGTGCAGTAAGGATACTTTGCGCTGGTTTGTGTCAGCGGGGCCTAGGTGGAGAGGCCGGCCGCTGGAAGGCTGTGGTGACAGCGTGGGAGTTGTGGCGACAATGGATGTATGTATGATGGTGAGAGTATGCGGACGTGGCATTTTGGCTGAAGTGGCACCGCATTGCGCTGTGGGTGGTACCGAGGCTATTGACCGGTCATCGAAATGCACGGCGGCCCAATTGGTGAGAAATCTGTGGTTGGGGGCAGCTCTCTCCAGGTATGTTGTTCCCATTCCTTATCTACCCTATCAATCTCTTCTTACCGTCAGGAAGTGAGTCCAACTTGAGTGTCCTCTCTTTGGTGAGGAGTCGTGTGCGCTCTACCTTGAGAGACGACATTCTTCCTGGTGGCGCATCTGGCAGGAGAGGGCGGTGCATCTGGAGGGCCCTAGTTGAAGCACGGGTCACAGTCGTCGGTCACCATGCCAACCCATGGGAGTAGTACACGCAGGCTTTGCTGCTTTGTCCATTGGGGCTTTTTGCTGCGCTCATAGAAGGGGTGTGCAGAGTGACCAGTCCTAATGCAGATGCTCCCAAACCGTCTATAAATATTTTTAATACGCATTTCGTAAAAAATGAACTTTTTGTCAAAAAGTGAACTATTTCGACTGCGAATAAACACTCAGTACATGGCCCAATAGGGCATCATGCGACACTTTAAATGGTCAGTATATGAGGTGTTGACATGGCAAATGTTGAGGCGGGGCATTTTGAGCCCTTCATACATGAATAGTCGTTATTAAATGCGAATTAACACAGTGCAAAAAAGGGCAGGGGCTCTTTGTATGACACCTTGACAATGTTGTCCTGGCTTAGTGTTGCTGTAACAGACAGTACACGATTCAAAAGGGCATCCGTTGGGTATGTGGTGCCTGTTTTCCATAAAAGGTCAGGGGTCCGGCGCCCGACACCTTGCAAGTTGATGGACTGAACCTGTCAATTGTGGTCGGGCAGGAAACCCACCCTGGTGCACGACATTTGGCAAGTTGAACCCGTCAGTACCCCTCCAACAATTGTGTCCACCATTTATCTTCCCGGAAGGACCTCCTTCTCCGGTTGACAAATAGTAGTTGAAAAGTGTCACTGAATGATTCGGGAGTTACTGGTGTTCAACAGAGCACCTTAAGGAAGTGGCAAACAACCGTTCGCTCTCGATGCCGATTGCCAATAGCACTGTTAGGGGGCCTTGATGCTGGTTCCTGATCTGTTTGGCGATCGAGCAGCTTGAAGAAGTGTGAAAGAGTCATTGGTTGTCTGTGTGGATTGTCATTAGCACTCTTAGGGAATCTTGATGCGAGATCTGATTCCGGGTCGTGAGAGCGTGCGCTCGCGCACGCGAGAGAGAGAGAGAGAGAGAGAGAGAGAGAGAGAGAGAGAGAGAGAG
>BFEA01000525.1:543669-561084 GCA_003427395.1 Chara braunii | reverse complement strand
GTTGGGTGCGGGGGTGCGGGGTGCGGGGGCGGGGGTCGGGTAGCCCCGCGGCGGGGTTCCGGGGTTGAAACCCCTACCCCGGCTTGGGCCCCGGGGATCCCCGCGTGACAACGCTGGTCTTGACAGCGATTATCTGCATATCGAAGCTGGGGTCGGCCTGGACGGTTACATTGCGCCCGAAACACGTGTTGTTGATGGACAAACTACAATAGTTCTTGATAAAGGATCAAATATGTGGTACCTCTACTGGAGTTTAGAAGAAGTCCAACTTTTGGAAGTTCCATCCAGTCAGGAGCAGGAGATGGACGTCGAGGATATGGTAGATGACGGGGAGTCGCTGCGCTTCGAACAAAAGTGGGGTTGTATGGACGAGCAACATGCTAAACTTTGCGCATGGTACTGCATCGGGAAGCCGCAGTTGCGTTCTCCTGTGATCATAGACTACCATGGCCGAGTTCCTCTGTCCAACCGTGGCACCCCTGTGCTGACTCTTTTCACGGCGGCCAAGCTTTGTGGTAAGCAAATGAGAGTTTTCTTCCTTGTGAGGGAAGACTTTCGCGAGCCCACGTCCGTTGGTGCTCTCGAGCGCTTCCGTGAACGATTCGAAATCGATCCTTCGCTCGCAAAAGAGTTGAATCAAAGGGTTGGCTGTTTGGTGCATGCCCAACTTCACTTCCTTTAAGATTGTGTGACAACATATTATTCACGTTGGAACACAAGGATAACTGCAATGACTGCACTCTACGAAAAGTTTCGCATCACCGTTCGGGTGTCCAAACATTGGAATTCGTAGGGGGTAGGCGGAGATAGTTCTACGACTGTCCTTACTATGAGGATGGACACCAGTCGCCATGACCTGCTATGTGAGACAACTCCGAGTTAGTTCGCACTTTGCTGCTGTACTCATAGGACGACCTCGCCGTTCATCGACGCCATCATTGCAGGACTTGCACTGATTAAGAGAGTAGTCTGACCGTTCCACCCAATAAGAGAGTAGTCTGACCGTTCCACATGAACGACGTGTTGGAGATGTTGAGCGGCGGTTGCAAGACTTGTGCTCAAGTGCGATGTGCGAATCTACCGTCATTTATTCGCCATTCGTCGGCGGCGGTTGCAGGACTTGCGCTGATTTGCGAAGTGCGAATCTACTCTCACTTATCGACCCACATGAATGACATGTAGAAAATAAGTCGGCATTAGACGGCGGTTAGAAAACTTGCGCTCTCTTGCGATGTGCGAACCAATTACCAATTATGAAACCCTTTCGTGCATATACCATTCCTGGAATTTTTGCTTATGCACTTGCGAGAATCGCAATTGACGCGCTTCCTTGCGTTTCTCCGCTGATGCAGAATGGATATCGGGACTTCGTCGCAGAGTAGGAAGTCCTCAGCGCCGGATGTCGATCTGATCATTTTGTCGAAGAACATTTGGGAAGACATTGGACGATCCGGTCTGGACCGTGACTACCTGCACCTCGAAGATGATGTTGCCCCGGACGGGGAAATCCCTTCGTGGCAAAGTGCGGAAGAAGGACAACTTCGGATTTGCCGTGATGTAGGGTCGAACTTTTGGTACCTGTACACTCTGATGAAGGATGTACAGACATACCCTATCAGGTTGGAGTCATTTCTGAAGAGGGAACCCCTTGAAGAGGGACCCGTCCAAACTTCTAAGATGGTTGAAGAATGACACATTTTATGTGAGAAACTTAAGTGGGCGTCGTTGGACAAGTTGCATCAAAAACTGTGTGCCTGGTTTTGCCTCGGCCAACCGACGAAGTCGGCGCCGGTGATCATAGACTACTTCGGTCGAGCAAGGGTGTGTAATCGAGGCACCACCGTCGTGACGCTCTTCACTGCCGTAAAGGTGGACGGTCGACGAATGCAAGCTTTTTTTCTCGCAAGGGAGGAATTTCACGGTGTCAAGCTCACTTCTTTTCAAGCGTTTCACACATCCGGCCCTACTGGTTCCCTTGCACGGTTCAAAAACAGGCTCGCCATAGATCAAGCACTCAAAGATGAGCTGCATTTGCGGGTCGACTGTTTGGTGCACCAACAACTTCACTACCTCTTCGATAGCTGCGACGAAATAAATTTCACAGTCGAACATAGGGACAACGAATTGCGATTTGTTTACTGCCATCTGGATTATTCAGCCTCCGGACCTCAGGAAGTGACTCTGCGCAACGAGAAAACGAGATATGTGTGCGATTGCCCTTACTGCGATGTTGGACATCTACATCTTCACTAGCAGCATTCTGAATTAGTTGCTTCGTCTTTTCTCTAATGCGAATAGACTCGCACTATGCTTACAGCCAGTCCCCTTCGGTATACCCCGTTGCATGACAAACTTTCTATCTAATTACGAGTTCATTCGCACTTTGCCAACATCAGACGGTCTCAACTTTGCCGTTTACCCACCTTTCCGTATATGACAATGGCGATGTTCTCTTTTCTGATGCAGGATGTCGTCTGGAAGTTTCAGTGGGACGGTCGTTGTAAGAGGATTCGGCTACTGCGAAAGTCTGCGAAGTGGAGTTGTTACCGCAACTGAGAACATTTATGGTTTAGAGTGGTTTGGCAACATTGGGCTTCCCCGATACCGCCACATTCCGGTCCCCGAAGACGTTCGCGCTCGTGTCCAGCCGTCTGTTGTTACGCCAGTTTTTCAGTACATTGTGATGGCCACGCTACGCGACAGGCCCGTCTTCATAATTGATTTCTACATTGCTTCCGAAGGGGAGTTGAGAAGCTGTTTGTATTATTCGTACGTAACCAGCACATCTTTCGATAGAATGCCAGAAGGTTGTTAGCCTCCCATTACGTTTTTCTTATCGATCTTCATCATGCATATCGCCTCGCGCTTGGATGGAGAATTATTCCTTGTATCCGGCGTGAGAGAAGATGATGACAATCTTCCGTTCTGGGGAGACTATTGTCCGTTCCAAATCCGTCACTGGAGCAATTTGAATCGAGTTTTAAGAGATTTACTCATGCGCGACTTGCCGAATATCGAAGCAGATCTAGAGGCCCGGATTCTCGAACCAAGTCCTTTTAATCGAGTTCAACATAGACGAGCGCAACGACGACGATCGCGAGAGGCTACTCGAAGACTGAACATGCTGCTACCATGAAGATCGTACTAACTCTTCTCACCCGACGTATGCAACGAAGATACTCATCGTCTCAGGGTATTCGGATTCTGTATGCTAATAAACTCCCATTTATCACCTCACTCCTTTTGCAGTGGGTCTGATCCTATCACGTTGTGGACATCATGTCGGGCTTGGATGAGCTTCTGTCTGGAACTTGTGTAGGCAGGTGAACATCATGTCGGGTTCTGATGACCTTTTATGTAATGCAGGACTTCGGCACGAATCAGCGTTCGTGTAGGTCTTCGGCTCGAATCAACGTTCGTGTAGGTCTTCGACATGTTCCTATTAGAGGTAGGGTTTGTTTCATGTGTAATGCAGGACTTTTCGGTTTGTGGCGAAGAGGGGGAGTGATATAGACTGTACGAAAGCGTCTTCTGTAGATAAGGGCATGTCATGTAGAGTATACGACGTGGGCTGGAATGATTTTTGGAATGCCTACATGTGCCTTAGAACGTGTCCTTCAATGATTTTTGGAAATCTTCCGTGTACTTTGCACTTTTGTAGTGATTTGTTTTTGAAAACGCCTCTGTGTACTTTGCAATTTGCCATTGAATGTTTTTTTTTCATTGAATGATTTATGGAAACTCTCCTTGTGGTGTGCAACTTCACCTTTTAGAAAAACACTAGGCAACTTGAAGGCAATGACAAGAGTTACTTATAGGAATGGATATGTATCTTCTCCACACAAAGATTTAATGACATTTTCACCGGGTAATATGCAAATGACAAGCCAACGTCCATATTAAATCATCGCGCTGATGGTGTGCGCACCTGCTTCTCCATCTAAGTGCGAGTTCTTTCTCACTTCTGGTGTGAACGACGAGCACCCTGCAACTGTTTCCCTCCCTCCTTTTCTTCAACTGCACCCTCCATCTAAGTGCGAGTTCATTCGCACTTTGAATGAACGCATCGCACTTTGCTTCAACTTGACCTTTATGAAAAAACCTGCAAATGTTTCTCTCTCTCCCTCTCTCCCGACTTCCACAAACGAACCGCCGGTAAACACCTGCACATCACGAAACAAGAGCACGTCCCACTTGGGAGATCGTCGGGTTCTTGCGATGTCGACTCCCGCATGATGACTACACTGAACAGCGGCAGGATGACCGGTCCGCCTCTCCGATGTGGATCTAACGGTCGATTGCGTCAAATCAGGTCGGCATGCCACAAGTACTTCCTACATATGGAATAGAAGACTTGCTCCGAAACGACGGTCTCACCCGCCGCTTCCAAGTCCGCCTTGATAGACTCGTATACAAGAAGCTTCGTGAAATAAGCAGGGAGCCTAACATTGGGTCGTTGTGAGGTCCCCCTCACAACCATTTCGTTAGGCATAACATCTCCATGTTCTTCCACGAACCTTGTCACACGAGCCAGCATGCTCACATACTCCGGTCTCGGGTTCAACAATCCCCATCGACCACGGACGACCCCGTCCGACTTGCACTTGCTATAACGACGAAATGTGTTTCGACATATCCCTATTATTTTGCACCAACCGGCGATGCACACACGGCGTTTGCACTGCACTGGTTGGACTCTTTCCAGACCGCCGTCAAGGATAGTGAAATTGTCGAGGGTTTGCATCCACCACTCCATCCTCCTTTCGAGGGACATTTCGTAATAGGCTTCGCTCACCGGTTTGATATCGTCAATGGTCAAAACCCAAAGACACTTGTTCTTACAACATTTGTACGTCGGGACGAGGCAATGTTAGTTTCATTCAATCGACTTTTGGCCCTCTTCAAATGCTCTGACCTTCTAACCGGCCTATTTTTCCGATTATATCTTCTCCTTTTTCCAGGTACGGGTTGCGACAAAACTTGAAGGACTGCTTCGGGAGTTCCAGGTTCGTTTGTGGTCGGGGACCCATGCGCTGCACCTAGGAATTTCGATTTGTCCGTGGGAGCGGTTCTCGGCAAATCAGATTGGGAGGATTCTGATGAACTGTAGAAATCTGTGTCTACAAAACCAGTCTGCCAATTTTCCATTGCACCCGTCGCTGTCATCGACGGAGAGCCAACTATTCCGGCTTCACATGTAATTCTCTTACCTATCTTCGCACTTCCACACGCACGTACCGTTGCCTGGTCCCTATCATACCCGTTTCTACCAAATGCACTGCACTGTTCCCGATCAGATCCGTTTCTATCGGGCGTACCGCAGAAGTCTATGTCTACCAACGACCGACTGTAGTTAAATGCTAGGGGTTGGGTAACTTCAATGCTTTCTGACAGTCTACCCGCTGTCCGCACGAGATCTGATCAAGTCGTTTCAGACACACCACAAAAATCTGTGTTCACGAACATCCACCCACCAGGAAACGTCTCGACATCCCGAACACCCTCACTACCGGGGATTAGTGCTGTAGATACACGCTGACCGTCGGGAACGTCGATAAAGCGAACAAAACGACGTCGGGCGGATGTCGTAGACGAGCCTGAATGATTCGTCGGGGTCAACATCGAGAACTCCCTTTTCAAACCGCAATGCCGATCAGAGGGAGCTTCCGGGCTGCTGTCACAAGAACTACGTTCTCGAACATGGTCTTCTCCGTGTTGTCGTGACGGTGGCGGTGGCGTCACACAGTGGACGGATTGGACAACCATTTGAAGAGACGATTCACACGGAAACTTTACAACAAGAAAATCACGTCAACGTATGACGAGGTCAGGGAAATAAACAAGAGGGAGCAAACTCACATTCTAAATATTTATCACAAAACAGTGGAACAACAACATTTGAATCCATATCATTTTGTCGGACCCTGATGTGAGGCTCAAGTGGTATCTCAAGTCCGACTCCTCACCCACTCGTTCAATGTGCAAGTGGTTTGGATATGTCCGAGTAAACTCGCACTTTTTCAGGCGAGAGTACAAATGCGAGGTGATTCGGACTTTTTCAACGTACAGTAAGAAATTAAGTTCATGGTCGGAACAAGACCGAACACAAGTGCGAGTCGATTCGGTATTATCCACTAAACAGCGAGAATTTTCAAGTGCCAAAAAATTCGCACTTCAGAGGAACATTTCGATTACGCCGTGCAATAAGAAATTGCCTTCGTGGTTGGTTCAGTGCCGAGTTAACTCGCAAATACAAAACGACTTCATTTTTTTGCGCTGAGAAGAGACGCAAATTATCGACTAAAGAGGAACAAATTTAGGGGGATGGATGGTTGAAGAGCAAATAAATTCGCACTTGCAAACGAGCATTTCCATTATGAAACCGGGGCTTGTGGACTAAAGAGTCAAAAAAATTGGGGGGATGGTTGGTTGAAGAGCGAATAAATTCGCACTTGCAGACGAACATTTCCACTATGAAACTGGGACTTTTGGAGTGTAGAGTAAGAAATTTAGGGGAATGGTTGATTGAAGAGCGAATAAATTTGCACTTGCAAATGGGCATTTTCATTACGAAACTGGGGGTACAAGTGCGAGTTAATTCTGACCTATGGACCAAACAGTGACAAATTAAGGGGTTGGTTGGTTCAAGAGCGAATGAATTCGCACTTGTAAACGAGCATTTCCATTACGAAACTGCGGGTACAAGTGCAAGTTGTTTCCGGCTTGTTCTGCGTGTAGTACGAGCCACAGATCGTCGCAAGAGAGAAATAGGGAAAGATGGCGTGCTATTTTTTAAGATGGAGAAAGATTGCGAAGTGATGGGTAGACGACACATCGATGAAAATACATGGAGAGAGATGGCGCACCGAATGAGAGAGATGGCGCACCAAGAGAGATGGATGGAGTCACAGTCTTCCCCCGAATACAACGTCCGGCCATTACAGTTGAATTCGGGTCATCTTTCAATCTAAAGACAACTGTAATGAAAGTGCGTTGTATATTCTGGGGAAGAAGGTGGATAGCGCAGGAAGGGAAAGAGATCGCGAACTGATTGGGAGGTGTGCCGCAGCGAGAGAGAGAGAATGCGCACCGATAGAGAAACATGGCGCAACAATGGAGATAGCAGGAGCAATGATGGTTAGCGATAGCACAACAATGGAGAAAGATGGCGCACCGAAGCAGATAGATGACGATAGAGATAGATTAAGAAAGATAGCTCAGCGATGGAGATAGATAACGAAGGAGATAGATTTGGAAAGATAGCGCACCGACGGAGATGGATGACGAAGGACATAGATTAGGAAAGATACCTCAGCCATGGGGATAGATGACGAAAGGTCGGTGGAGATCGCGCATCGGTGGAGAGAGACGGAGAGAGGACGCACAACAATGGTTAGCGATGCCGCAGCGATGGAGAGAGAAGGCACAACGATGACCAAGATTTGTTATTGCACAACATCAGCTCCATCGAGTTAAACCTTTGTTAAGCATACCTGTTACCTGTTTCGTGCGATTCCACAGTGATGGGCGGCTGCACCGACGACAGCCTGAAACAACAATACAATGGCGATGGCGGGATCGCACACGAGTAATGGAGAGCCTCTGGGGCAAGGATGGAGGTTGCCCGGTTGTCGAGAGAGATCGCGCAGTGATGGAGTGAGATGGAGAGTGATCACTCAGCGATGGAGGGAGATTGTGCGGCGATGTAGAGAGAAATCGCGCAGCGCTGCGGTGGGATAACACTGGCCAGGGCTTCGATAGCGATGGCCAGCGCTGCGGTGGAGAGCGATGGCGCACCGGTGGAGAGCGATGGCGCGGCGATGGAACGCGTTACAATGCAGCGATAGCGATAGCGATGGCAGCGATGGAACTGCGATAGCGATTGCGCTGCGATGGCGCACCGGTGGAGAGCGATGGCGCAGCGGTGGAAAGCGATGGCGCAGCGATGGAACAGCGATAGCGATGGCGCAGCGATGGAACAGCGATAAAGAAGGCAGCGATAGCGATGGCGCACCGACTGAGAGATGGCGCAGCGATGGAACCAATGTTGCGATGGCAGCTATGGTGCCAGTGTTGCGATGGCGTAGCGATGGCCAGCGCTGCGATGAGAGCGATGGCGATTGTCAGCGCTGCGATGGTCAGGCGAGCGCGACGGTTGCGATGGGGGATATAGCTTTGCGCCGCGATGGCGATGAGCTAAGCCTGAAATACTCAAACAAACCCGCTCACTACGAACTATGCAGTGGCCATAATCAAGCGCACAATTTGCATGTTGATGGGCCCGGAATACTCAAACAAACCTGGAGTTTATTCTGAGTTGCCGACCGAAGGCCGCTACAAAAGGCTACCGTGAAGATTGCCTACAAGGGAGAACTTCGAACACCGTTGGTGTGCTGGGGTGGTTGGGGTTGGGTGGTGTTTGTGTGTGTGTGATGGGTCCAGTACTCCAAGCGATGGCAATTGACCCATATCACTGCCCACTTAGCAACACTTACCAATGATTGTTTCGGTTTATTCTTATTTATGTCGCTCCAACATGAATTTCGGCTTTGTTACAAAAAGTGAACAATCAAAAGGTTCACTTTTAACGATTATGTCGCTCCAGCATGAATTTCGGCTTTGTTACAAAAAGTGAACAATCAAAAGGTTCACTTTTAACGAAATTCATGTTTTTTGGTTGGGGTCCGATTTGTCCACTGGTTGTGATCGTCGTCCTGATTGTGACGTTAAATAATTCCTGAGGACTCTCAGGGGCTGTCCTTAAATTGCCTCTTGATCAGCCAGATTAGTCGGACGTAAGGCTCATTGCACACGAGGGTAAATAAAGGGCAAGCTGGTCATAAGCATACGCCTTGGGCACAGGGGTGGGCCGTGATTGCACACCTTAGACACCGCAGCTTGATGATGCTCAAAGATACGTTGGATAGAAGGGAAGGAGATTCCAATTGTGAACTCTATTGAACATCACTATCATATCCATTGTGCATACATCTACTCACTATAGTTATTTTTATCTTGATTAGTTGGTTGACAGACTGCTAACACATAACAGACAGTCTAGCGTAGGACTGTAATCTACCATAGTCAGTTCTTCTCAAAGCTTCTGTGCAGAACCAATCAGGATAAAAGTAACTACATGTGTACAGTCCGTGTAAGTGTTGTTGATGCCATTTGACTGGTAGTCTAGGTAACTCGCCGGGCATTGTTTATTTTATTTATTTTTTAGAACCGGTCAGACGCATGTTGCGGTAGGTCCCAAAGAGGACATTAGTGCACACAACGTCTGCCTACCCCATGAGTGAATCTGAGGGTGGTGAAGGTACATCTGACGATAGGAGGCAGACACAACGGGGGACCAGTAGGATACCCGTAGTGTTCCAGGTTGTACTACCATGAGACAAGAGAAGACTTAGGGCCAAAGCAAGGTTCCAGTGTGGGTCAGGGCAAAGAGGACGTTGGTAGAGGAGGAGGTGATAATTGTTGCATCCTACTTAGAGGGCTCAGCAGCTCGCTGGCTAAATGGATTAGTGGCTTCAAAAGGGTTCGGCAGATACATGGGTGACTGGGCCAAGACCCATACCCTTGAAAGCTTTATGGATTTAATGGAGGCTCGATGACAGAACCCTCAGTAGGCACAAATTGCCACCGATGGGCTACTGAAACTTGACTCCAGGAAGTACAAGTCTGTGAAAGAGCTAACCACAACTGTAGAGCGGTTGATTGTTGTCCCAGGAGTGGAGTATAATCCACAGGTCTTATTGACCATGTTCTTGAGATGTCTTCCCACAAACATCAAGAATCTCTTAGCTAGCAAGACTCGTTTAGAGTATCACACGTTTGAGACATTCAGTAAGAAGGCCAAGATTTAGAGGCTACGCTGGGTGGTGCTCAAACCCCCCCTACAGATGGAAGAAAGAAGAAGACCCCACAAGAATGGAATAAGAAGGGTAGTCGATTGATGATGGTTGATTCCGATGGGAATCAAACTGAGATCGATGATGTTTCTGAATTTGTGGAGAGTGCAGAGTTTGACGGCGAGGAGAGTCTTGAGGGTAGCAACCTCGCCGCAACAGTTAAGACTAAGGCAGGTGGCCGCGGCAAGGGTGGTCATCAAAGGAGTCAGGGGCAAGCCGCCAACCCAAACAAAATAGTTGTTTGGGTTAGGGCCGATTTAGATCAGGAAGTGTGGCGCGACCGTTGGCAAAGGGGTGCTTGCATAAACTGCAGCGAGTATGGCCATACACATTTTACGTGCAAGAACCCGAAGGTCTCGTAGAAGATCCCCCCGAAGGGTGGGTATCCTTCTTCTCAGTTTGAGGCCTCTACGAGCTCCAGCTCGGGAAACACTCAGGGCCCATAGAAGTTGTAGTTGTTTCTACTCTCGTTGAAGCGGGTGATGTACCCTCCCCGTTTCAAGAGTTGACCGAAGCTATTGACTCCTCAGTCACTCCGCATACACATCCGGACCCAGCTATGCTCTGTACGTTGGATGTATCTGAAGCCTTAGAGGACCTTGAAGGTGAGTGGTCAGCAAGGGACCTTGGGTGGAACTAAGTAGAGGTTCTAGAGGGGAGCACTTCGTTGTGGAAGTTGGTGTGGGTGGTCGCAAGTGCGGCGCCTTCGTAGACATTGGCTCCACATGAAACTTCATAAGTTGCGACATTGTTGAGAGATTGCGCCTAAAGGACCGAGTGCAACGCCTGAGTAGACGGGTAGCATCTACTCTGGCCAACGAAGAGCGCATGTTGGTGAAGACTACGTTAAGGACGTAGTCTGCACGTTCTCCTACCCAGGAGGAGAGATAAGCCATAAGGTATCACTCCTGATGAGCGACGATTTGCCCTTGACATGTTGTTGGGCATGTATTACCTCGAGGTTGCCAAACCCCAATTTGACTGGGACAAGAAGGTGTTGAAGCACGAGTTGCCTCATGGGAGGACCGTTAGCCTGGCTAAGTATAAAGCCAGTAGGTTAATAAACTCTTATGGGTGCTTATGCGCATCTGCCTTCTATAACTATTATAAACAGAACCAAGAGGAAGGAATGTACTTAGTCTATGCCGCTGCGAAAGGGGAGGCCATTAAAACACCCTAGAGATAGAGATCATCGTCGCTAAGTTCCCTGATCTATTCGAGGAGCCTATAGGAGTCGTAAACAGGAAGGTTGTCCATGCCATAGAGATTATCCCGAGTAGCAAGACACCTAAAGGGAGGATGTATAGGATGGTTCCGACCGAGTTGGACGAGCTTCGACGACAACTGAAAGAGCTCACAAAGAAGGAGTGGATTCGGCCTAGCACCTCCCCCTTTGGCTCACCAGTCTTATTTGTTCCAAAGAAAGGGAGAACACTAAGGATGCGCATTGATTATAGAGGCCTCAATGCCATCACCGTTAAGAACGCAGAGCCTCTACCACGTATCGACGACCTATTGGATAGGGTGCAGGGATGTAAGTACTATACCAAGATAGACTTGAAGTTTGGGTACCATCAGATTGCCATAAGACCAGAGGACCGACACAAAACCACATTTCAGACCAGGTACAATATGTACAAGTTTGTGGTGATGCCCTTTGGCCTTTGCAATGCATCGGGTACATTCCAACACGCCATGAATAGGATCTTCGATGACTACTTAGATAAGTTTGTTGTCGTGTACCTCGACAATATACTTATCTTTAGTAAGATTGTTGAGGAGCATGCTCAGCATGTAGATAAAGTACTTTCACTCCTTAGACAACACAAGTATAAGATAAACGCAGAGAAATGCTAGTTCGGATGCACTCGAATCTTATACTTGGGTCATGAAGTATTCGCGGATGGGATTAGACCCGAAGATGCAAAGGTAGCTAGCATACGTGACTGGCCACGACTCTAGTCTGTGACTGAGGTCAGATCATTCTCGGGAATATGTGGTTATTACCGGAATTTCGAAAAGAATTATAGCACGATCACATCTCCATTGACTGATCCAACTCGACTTGACACCCCATGGGACTGGACCGACGAGTGTGATGCAGCTTTCAAGAGTTTGAAGCATGCTCTCACACACCATGAAGTTCTCAAGGTGCCTGACCCGCAGAGGCCATTCGTTGTTACCACTAACGCAAACCAATATGGCATGGGCGCAGTGCTGGCTCAACAGGAAGGGAAAAAGTTGAGACCGTTCCAGTACGTGAGCAAAAAGATGCCATCAACGAAGTTGGCAAAGCCCACCTACGAGAGGGAACACTATGTTCTCTACAAGGCACTTGTCCACTAGAGGCACTATCTGTTAGGAAGGTTCTTTTACTTGAGAACCGGCCATCAGATCCTCAAGTGAACTGACATTTCGTTAAAACTGACATTTTTTCCAAGTTCACGAAATTGAGCGTACCAAAAAACAACATTTTTTAGTGTTTTTTTGTCCCCATGACGTCGAATGATCAGATCATCGGGTGTCGTGGCGACTCCTGATGATCTGACCATCGGATGTATGTTAACGGTACTTTACGTTGAGATACATCAGATGGACAAAGTGAGATAACCACTTTCTCACCCGATGAGCAATGAAATTTTGATTAAGTCCACTTTCGTGAATTTAGAAAAAAATGTCAGTTTTAACGAAATGTCAGTTAGACCCAACCAGTTCTCTCCGATGCACTCAAACGCTGGATTGAAGTCATAGATCAATAAGACTTCAAACTAGACTGTGTGAAGGGAGAGTACAACAAGGTTGCAGACACATTTTCAAGAAAGGTAGACTACCTAGGTGCACTGATTTATGAGTTTGGCTTATCTGAGGATGTGACTCGATCCTTGGGGGAAACCTACAAGGAATATCCCATCACGATGGACATCATCAACAAACTGCAAGCCAAAGACAAGGCCACTTCTGACGGGTTTGTGATGGTGGATGGGTTACTCTTTCTTGAAAAGGCAGGGTTTAAGAGGTTAGTTGTTCCATCTAGGGATATTTTGCGTAGTTTATTTTAGGCGAGTGTCATGATGCAACGGGACATTTCGGCTACAAGAAGACTAGTGCTAACTTAGTACAACGATTCTGGTGGCCTGACATTTTGGACGATGCGAAGAAGTACGTACAGACTTGTCAGGTATGTCAGCGGGACAAACCGCGGACTCAAGCTCCGCTTGGGTTACTCAAACCTCTACCCATTCATGCCGGCCCAGGGCAGAGTATCTCCATAAACTTCATGGATACTCCCGTGACCAGCAAGAATGGCAAAAGGCATATCTTCGTCATAGTACATAGGTTTACCAAGTATGCTAGACTAATTGCCATGCCAGAGACCGCCAGGACTGAGCACATCATTAAGTTGTTCATGGACAACTGGCTGCGTGACTTTGGACTGCCAAAGGCAATCGTAAGTGATAGAGATTGGCATTTCACCAGCAATATGTGGAAGAAGGCCACTGACCAGATAGGCAGCCAGCTTCATATGACTTTTGGGAATCATCCCGAAGCAAAGGGGCAGGTTGAACAGATGAACCATGTGGTGAAGCATCTGCTGAGGCATTACATCACGCCCAGTGAAGATGAATGGGATGAGAAACTACCTCTCATCGTCAATCTGTACAACAATGTTGTTCACAACAGCACCAGTGTCAGTCCTAATCAACTACATCTGGGATGGAAGCCTAGATGTGCTCTAGACTTCCTCCTACTTGAAAACTGAACTGCTGCAACTCCTGGAACCATTGAATTTGGTATCTAGTATGAGGCATTTGTGCAGCAGACTGTCAAACACATCAAGAAATCTCAGGAAGCTATGATTGCTTCTGAGAACAAACGTCGCCAACAGTCCACATTTCAGGTAGGGGAACATGTCTGGGTGAAGGCGAGTTGGGATAGGAGTTTGGCATCTCTAGGAAACTAATGCCTCAGTATTTCGGTCCCTGGGAAGTCTCAGACATTGTGGGGAATGATTTGGATGGTACCTCGTATGTCATTCGTATCCCTGGTCACCTACGCACATACCCTGTTTTTCACGCCTCCAAGCTTGCACCTTTCCCCGAGACAACACAATTCCCATCGCGGAGATCTATCCTGCCCCCATCCATGGATGGCCACGTGGATATCGACGACATCCTGGATCACAGAGACAGGCCTGTTCCCAAGCCACCTGGCAGGGGAAGACCTCCTAAACCGGCAAGGGAGTACAAAGTGCATTTCAGGCATCATACAGATCCTAAGGAAGACCGATGGATTTCAAGGGAGGAACTTGTCAAGACAGCTCCTCAGATCATGGCAGATTATGAGAAGAAACTGAAGGGGAAGGCACCAGCATGAAGCATCTCAGCGGACTTTCGAAGTTAAGGGGGATGGAATGTGAGGAACGAGCCCTCAAGGGGCCCTATCAGACATCACATGTTCTGGGCTAAGGCCCCCAGCAAGCCGAAGTGCCCGCCCTAAGTGAAGGCGGGCCTGAATATTCATCAAAGCCCAAAATTTAACACTTTCATATGTGGGTATTCAGGCTCTTGCCGCACGCAAGTTGGTTGAATGGGCACGCGAGCCTCACTAAGCTGCGTCGTACAGTTGGCCCAGGACTTGGCAGTTGCGCCTGGGCACATACACACAAAGCAGGGCAGATACATTGAGAAGCAGGCCATCAGCCTACGCAAAAAAGCAGCACTGTCGACGCACCTACCCGGGAGCCCTGCACAGATGCAGCAAACAGCCCAAGTCCGGAGACTCAGGCTGTGCCCAACTGTAAATGGGGCCCAGGCCCTCAACTGTAGTCTCGGGCCTGGGCGCAGGGTCTGAGGCCCAACCGGAAGCTACTGGAAGCTTCCAGCCAGGCCACACGCAGCATCCAGGAGGCTGCCACTTCCATAAAAGAAGTGAGACAGCCCAGGCCAGGCATTCGGGCCAGTGCAGGCAATGCGGAAGTGCTGCTGCGCTATCGCTTGATCCTGCGCTGCTGCCAAGGGCGCTGACGGGGCGCGTAGTGGTGAAGTGGGGCGCTGCAGGGCAGCGGGGCTCAGGCAGCCATAGTCGGGCTGCTGGGCGCCAGGGGGTAATGCGGGCGATCGGGTGGTCTTCAGGGAAGGAGGCGAGTGTGGGGTAATCAAGGTCTGATCGAGGGTGACGAGATACGTGCCTGGTGCATGAAGAGAGGTCGGTTATGGTGTTGACAGTCATGTACATTGGTCTTCGAGAGTCGAAGTGAGCCTGCGGCGTGAAGCAGCTGTAGCTAGGGTAGTCGGGTAGAGTAGGCTGGACGCTGGGCGCCAGACAGAGAGGAGCGACTTTGGATACTGTGTTGGTGTGGCCTACGGGCTTGAACATTGGCTGATTACTTCATTGTATTGCTCTATATGGATGGTTTCTCAGTGCATTTTGTACTCTCTGCTTGGTTACGACTACCTGGACATCTGTGTGATTTCGCAACTTGGTTTTCTGTATATCGTTCACACTCATATTCCTTGCATTTGCCACCAATGACAAAAAAAAAAAAAAAAAAAAGAAACGGAGATGCTTCCTTTTGTTGCTAACAATGGAGTCTTGAACAATCTCTTTCAAATGCTTGGCGGAAACCAGTGGGGGGTTGTGTGTGCTAAATTTGATGTCCTTTGGACCATTCGAAATTCCTCTGTGGATGTTTCCTGAAAAAAGAAAACAAAAAAGAAGAAAAAGAGCGATTAAGCTGTGAAAGTCGTTCAATTTTATGGAAATTTTCTCTTTTATTTTTGTTGTTTGTTGTGAGGCAGGCCTTCTGAAATGGACCTCACTGTGTATCGCTCCCCCCCCCCCCCCCATCCTGATCTTCCCCCCGATCCCGATCTTGCCCCCGACTTCAACTTCCATTACCGGCGCTTCTCTTCGTTTTTCTGAACCCGCCCCGCCGTCGCTCCCCCGACCCCGATCCCGGTCGTCCTCGCCTTCTGGGATCCCGATCCCGGTCGCCCTCGCCTGATCCCCATCTGGCGCCCGTTGCCCCCCCGATCCCCATCCCGGTCGTCTTCGCCATCCCCGATCCCGATCCCCTTTAAAAAATCCCAAATGCCACCCCCCCTCCTCCTTGATCCCGATCCCGACTCCGTCTGCTAACTCACCGAGTCCTTAAGGAGCAAGTCGCCCCCCGCTTAGTAAGAGAACATGGCTAGTTTAAAGAATGAAGCGAGGCGGAAAAATGGTAAAGGGTGGGCACGGACGATCTGGTACAAGGGTGCTATGGGTCATCATTCATTTGCATGGAGACCCCGGGGGGGGAAAGAGAGGAAGGAGATGGAAGTGACGGACACAGCCTCCTCCTCCCATCTCCCCCCCCCAGATCACACAAGGAACTCACAAACACTCCCCTTGTCACCGGATCCATCAGGGGAGAGGAAAGGAATGAAGGAAACACAGCAGAAAGATGGAAACAAACAAGCAAACCAAGTCCCCCCTGCATCATGGGCAGACAAGCTCAAGAAAGTGTATGCGGGACAAACTCTATCAGTCAAAAGGAGGGGAAGAAAATTTGGAAATCCCACTGGACAATCTGACGACGGCCTCAACCTTCTTCCTTGCAAAATTTCTGGCTAATCCAGAGGATAAAATAGTTAATCAGGGGGGGAAAAAGCATAGGGTTAAGTCCCTTCCAGCTGATATGATCAAGGAAAGGGATGCTGTATACACCCGCCATGCAAGCACATGGGTGTTCTATGACGACGCGGCCTACAAATCCACCAACGATAAGATAGGGTGGATTAGGAAGCGTCTCTCAACCCTCAAAGGCTCAGAAGAGGACGCCAGGGACTTCTTCCTAATCCAACCGATCTCATCGATGGTGTTCACAGTGATCTGCATGTTTGACTCGGATAAAAGGATCATGGATGCATGGCGGAGTATACCCTGTGGGCGTTCGGAGGTACGGATTTTTCCCTGGGCTCCCCCGAAACAGTAGAAGCCGGAGGAGAAGAGGGAATACCTCATGACGAACTATTATTGGGTGGAGTTTCGTCACGTGCCAATAGAAATCCAGGGGGCCTTCGTGCAGGAATTGGCCCAAAGGTATGAGATCGTCGACTTCATTGACCCCCTTCCTCCCCACGTATCTCCAAGAGATGACTACCTCATGGTAGCCTTGGACATCCCCGACGGACACATCTTCACCATCGATGACGTCATCCCTTTCCGGGTGGGAAGATGCAAATTGCCTCCATCACCCGGCCAAGAGGATCAGATCCACTGGTCGTCTGCTACTACGCGACCCCTTCAAAGACACTTGGTGGAGGACTGTTGACGCAGGGCACGAGGGCTGGGTTTACAAAGACGAACCCCGGGAAGGAGGAGGGGTGAGAGGTTGGGAATGGGAGAAAGAGGAGGCAGTGGATTGGAATACAAAGCCCCCCAACCACTGGACCCCCCTTAAAACGGTGGAGCCGCACATGGAAAAGACCTCCACTCCCCCTCCCCTCTCCCCCCCCCC
>BFEA01000525.1:497788-512754 GCA_003427395.1 Chara braunii | reverse complement strand
AGAGAGAAGAAGAAGTGTGGGAGGAGGAGGTTGGAGAAGAAGGCAGACATAGCCGGGGGCGAGCACAAAAAAAATAAATAATAAATAAATAAATAAATAAAATGCAGCGGAAGTGAAGGGAAAGAAAGTGAAGGACGGGGAAGTAGACGGCGAGGGTGACGAAGGTGAAGGTGCCGGCAGCCATAGCCGAGGTGAAGGGTTGACCGGGCGTTGACCAGAGGGTTGACCAGAGGATTGACCAAGCATTGACCGGGGCTTGTCTGCGTTGACTCGGCGTTTTCCAAGGCGTTGACCGGAGCTGCTGACCAAGCTGGAGTTGGTGATATCTCGTTGAACCCTCAGCCTATCCCCTTACCCTGTGGATGTGCACTTACCCCACGGTACTTGCTGTGTCTGTCTGTCTACTCTTTCTACATTGAGTCTCTTCTATCCTAGGTGCTAGGAATCTGTGGATGAAGGATAGGGCCTTGCTGCCAAACCTGCACGGGCTTAGTAGGACCAAAGCTCTACTCTGGCACTTGGAGACCTGGGCATGAGCGGCGAGCGCTCGTTAAACAACTCGTCTAGCCCAATGACCGGTACTGGTTGGGTTCTCCCTTTGGGGGACCCTCTGGCGTCTCCTCTTTCCTCTGGGATTTTGACATATATTTGTGTGTAGAGTAGGGCCCACTCGAGGTGGTACCGCCACCCAACCATACACGAAGGAGGAGGAGGAGAAGATGGCCGCCACCCTGCAAGAGAGGAAGGAGAAGAAGGAGGCCAAGAAGAAGGCCTTGAAAGAGGAACAGGCGGCCAAACTAAAGAAGATGGAAGAAGAGATGGCCAGGGAGAAAGAGAGGTTGAAAAAGGAAGAAGAAGAGAAGTTGAAGGAGGKGGATGAAGAAGAGGAAGGACCGCCACTGCAAAAGAGTGGGCAGCACAGCGGCAGCAGCAGTGATGAGATGGAGAAGAAGATTTCGGAGTGGGTCGCCAACTTATCCCTGTGTGAGGAGGAAGAGGTTGCTATGTACATCCCCAAGGATGAGCAAGAAGCCACCATGAAGAAATGGGAAGCAGAAGAAGATGTTCTGACGCGGCAGGCGATGGAGGATGAACAGAGGATGGCGTGAAAGCTCGCAGTGATGAGGGAGAAGAAGAGAAGAGTGGAGGCAGCGAATGCAGCAATGCAAGAACTAGCGGAGGTGAGGACTGCCTTAACAACACAATTGACTCCGCAAGTAGATCTCCAACGCAAAGTGGAGATCATCGCCCATAGCGTTGASCGGTTAGCTAAAGTGCAAGAAAAACACTATGAGTTTAGTCGCAGCCAGGAGATATCCGTGCGTTCGATGCGAACGGGATTACGGGATTTTGCTCGCGAACTAGTAGGCGCTGTGGGATCCGAGGTGAGTCATCGCCTCGAGAAAACTGAGCGTTTTTGTGTCGGCGCCATCGAAGGCGTCAAGGTGGCCGCTCCCAAGGAGGAGGAGGCCCGTCCTCGCAGGGAGCCAGTCAAAGTCAAATTCCCTGATTCCTAYAKWGGGAAAAGGGAAGAGAACTTTKAYAATTGGGAGGCCAATGTTAAGACCTATGTGCATTTGCAACAGGTCTCCCCGGATCAGCAGGTCTTAATTGTGATCCATGCACTTAGAGACGAGGCCGCCAGTTTCGCAAGATCCCTTGTTCGTGCTGCCAACTGTAGTGACGATCCAGTTGCGTACTCCTCGTTTACGTCCCTCATTGAATTCTTGAAGCTGCTGCGCGAGCGATTCGTTGATGTTGCCCGTAGTGTCAAAGCCTCAGATAGGCTTCAGACAATACACTCGCGCCAATGGAAAAGTGCAAGGGCACTCAAGGGCACAATGGATGAGTTGGTGGTTGTTCCTGACCACAAGGTCACGGAAATCCAGTTGGTCAACCTTTTCTACTGGGCTATGCCCGAAACGCTGCGTGGTCACTTCTTTGACAAGAGTCAGGACCCTGCTATGACTTATGATATACTTAGCAGGGAAGTGGTCGCGTTCGAGGCGAAGTCTGCRTCGATTTCCACCTTCTGGCACAAAGATTTAGACAAGGGCAAAAAGTGGAAGGGCCGCACTATCTCAGGGCAAGTCAAGACCAAGGATAGCCTTGTGCTCACTTTAGATGAGGGTAGTGTGGACAAGATTCCCTACGACCAGATTGAGTGGGGGTTCGAGGAGGAGGACAGTAGTGTGGGCCAGGGGAGGACTTACGCTGCTGTCGCGGATGGAGGGAGGCCGCAAGGAGGACGAGGCCAAGGCCAAGGGGGCCGGGCCTCAGGGAGCTGATTCCAAGGCGATCAGGGGGTTGGCGGCAGAGGAGGGAACCGCCAAGCGGGAGGTAGGGGTCAAGGTCCCACGCAAAACCGTCCTAGGAACAGGTCTCCCTATAGAGCAGGAGGATGGCACCCAGGGATACCTCAGGGTAGGCCGTGGGAATCTTTGGGTCTGGACCAGGCTTTATGGCAACAACGATTGAACTGGGGCCAGTGCATTTTCTGCGGTGACCCGGGCCATATCATCAAATATTGTCCTAAGTATCGAGAGACCCGAACGGCTGCTCAAGAGCCAAAAGGCAGCCGCCGGTAGGGGTAGCAACTGCCCCTACCACTAGGCCATGTGGGGAAAATAGCGCTAGCTGGCAGGAGACTCCCACACCACATGTGCCTACGGTAGGATTGCGGGCCGGTGTCTAGACAGCTGTCCCGAGACTGCTTGTGTTAGAGTTTCGCTAGACACCTCCCTCATAGGCGTGGCGGAAGAGTTGAAGGAGAGGAGGCCCGCCTGGGCCAAGATGAAGAAGGATAATAAAGGGCAGCTGATTTTATTAGATGTAAAGATTTTTAGAAGTAGAGTAGGGGCCCTAGTAGACTCAGGGGCCACCCGCAGCTATATTAGTAAGCAAGCGCTGCAGAAGTTGAGGTTGGGACTTAAGGTCCAGAAACTGACAGACCCCATAGTTAGTATCCTCGCGGACAATCGTACCATGGTTGTAGAGGATTACGTAGAGGGAGTTCAGGCGTATTTCGCCTAGAGAAAGATGGGAAGGTGGAGAAGGTCCTCCACTCCCTGACTCTCCTCGTAGAGGACAGCCTCCCGTTTGATATAGTACTGGGAATGGATTGGGGAGAGGCAGCCGGGGCAATGCTCCATTTGAAGGAGCACGAGTGTAGACTCCCTAGTTTTGCAGGCGAGGCTAAGACTGCCCGCCTGTTTCATGTGTCAGGAGTAGAGAATTCCTTGGCACATTGCTGCCTTAGTGCCCCTGCGTTCGCCAGATTGGTGAAGAAGGAGAAATTAGAGGAACAGGTCTTTGTTGCCTATGTTAGGCCCGTCACTGAGCCTACGGAAGAGAAGCGGATGGACCCTACGATTGCCAAGCTGCTGGAGGAGTTTAAGGATTTGACTGAGCCGCCGACAGGCACGGTGTCGCGGCCCATCCAGCACCGTATCGAGATAGAGCCTGGCATTAGAACTCCTAAGGGTGCTGTGTTTAGGATGTCCCTGCGGGAGTTAGAGGAGCTTCGCAAGCAATTAGACGAGCTCCTCGAGAAGGGTTGGATTAGGCCCAGTTTGTCTCCTTTCGGAGCACCTGTTTTCTTTGTTCCTAAGAAAGAGGGAGAGCTGAGAATGTGCATAGACTATAGGGGTCTGAATGCTATTACAGTAAAGAATGCTGAGCCACTGCCTAGGATCGACGATCTCTTAGATCGAGTGCAGGGGGCTAAGTATTTCTCTAAGATAGACTTAAAGTCGGAATATCATCAGATAGAGGTACACCCTGATGATCAGTATAAGACAGCCTTCCGGACTAGGTACGGGCATTATGAGTTTATAGTGATGCCCTTTGGACTAACCAATGCGCCAGCAACTTTTCAGTGGTGTATGAATGATTTGTTTAGGCCGTGGTTAGACAAATTCGTTGTAGTTTATCTAGATGACATCCTAGTGTTTAGTCGGACCCTCGAAGAGCATCAGGGTTATCTCAGGCAAGTCTTGCAGAAGCTGAGAAAAGCTAACTTCAAGATCAATGCAAAGAAGTGCGATTGGGCGAAGACCCAAGTTTTGTATCTAGGCCACGTCTTAGACGGAGACGGCGTTAAGCCAGAAGATAGCAAGATCGCAGCGATTAGAGATTGGCCCACGCCACGTACGCTGACAGAGTTGCGCTCGTTCCTGGGCTTAGCGAATTACTACAGAAAGTTCGTAAGGAACTTCTCCACCATCGCTGCGCCCCTTCGCAGATTGCTGAGTAAAGAGACAATCTGGAAGTGGGACAAGGACTGCACGTCCGCCATGAAGAAGCTAAAGCAGGCGTTGATAGAGTATCCGGTCCTTAAGGTCGCCGATCCGTCCTTGCCTTTTGTTGTTACTACGGATGCTAGCCAGTACGGCATAGGCGCAGTGTTCCAGCAAGACGATGGCAATGGCTAGGATGCCTTCAGAGAAGGTTGCAACATCTACCTATGAGAGGGAACTCTACGCTCTCAGGTAAGCATTAGACCACTGGAAGCACTACTTGCTTGGGAGGCACTTCAAAGTCTATTCGGACCATGAAACGTTACGGTGGTTAAAGACCCAGGCCAAGATGACACCTAAGCTTACAAGGTGGGCCGCAGAGATAGATCAGTACGACTTTGAGCTCAAGCCTGTCAAAGGGAAGTACAACGTAGTCGCGGATGCTCTGAGTAGGAGAGCAGATTACTTTGGGGCAATAGTACATTACCTCGATATAGGAAAGGATCTGCAGCAGAAGGTTAGAGAAGCCTACGCGCAGGACCCTATCTATAGTGAGCTCCTCACGCGAGTCAAGAAGGCCTCAGAGACCGAGCCGAACTACCGCACTACTGGAGGATTACTCTTCGAGAAGACTAATGTCTTTGACCGGTTATGCATCCCCAATAGCGAAGAGATCCGTAGTATGATTATGGGGGAATGTCACGACACAGAGGGTCATTTCGGTTGGCAAAAGACTTTGGCCAATCTGATGCGCGCGTATACCTGGCCAGGGATGAAGAATGACTGCGTAGAGTATGTTCGCAGTTGCAAAGTCTGCCAGCATAATAAGAGTTTTGCGCGCGCCCCGCTAGGTCTTCTCAGACCCTTGCCCATTCCGGATCAGCCGGGAGACTCAGTGTCAATAGATTTCATGGACACTCAAGTCAAGAGCAGGCATGGCAAGAGCCAAGTCATGGTCATAGTTGACCGCTTTAGCAAGCACGCAGTTTTTGTTCCTTTGCCTTCTGAGGCGCGTACTGATTTAGTCATACAGAGGTTCTTTGACTGTTGGGTTAGTGAGAACGGAATCCCGCTGTCTATAGTTAGCGACAAAGATAGTCGCTTTACTAGCCAGAACTGGCAAGAACTCATGGGAGTATACGGATCTAAGTTGTTGATGTCGTCCGACCGCCATCCAGAGACTAACGGTCAGACAGAGCAAATGAACAAGATCCTACAGCAAGTTTTGCGCATGTATATTAGGCCAGATCAGATTAACTGGGATGAGATGTTGCCTAAAGTAGCTAGTGCGTACAATAACACCGTGCATCTAGCCACCTGCCGCACTCCCAACGAACCGCACAAGTCCTTTAGACTCCGCAGACCATTTGAGGGACTCAACCGGGATCAGATTGAGAGATTGCCGCCCGGGACCCGGGAGTTCGCTGTACAGCACGAGAAAGAACTAGCTAYTGTTGTAGAAAACCTCAGGAAAGCCCAGCATAGGATGATTAACCACATCTAGATGTGTATAAGAGACAGACGTTACGGTGGTTAAAGACCCAGGCCAAGATGACACCTAAGCTTACAAGGTGGGCCGCAGAGATAGATCAGTACGACTTTGAGCTCAAGCCTGTCAAAGGGAAGTACAACGTAGTCGCGGATGCTCCTGTCTCTTATACACATCTAGATGTGTATAAGAGACAGGTCTGGGTTAGTTCGAAAGAGTTTGCACCTGAGGAGAACATCTCGCAGAAGTTACTGCCCACATATAGAGGACCGTGGCCTGTTCTTGAAGTCAAGGGCGGTGAAGATGGACCGTCCTATACAATAGAACTACCAGCACACCTCCACATGTATCCAGTTTTCCACACATCGGAGTTGCTACCTTGTCAAACAAGTCATCAGTTTCCATCCCGTAGATCAATGATCCCACCAGATATGGATGGAAGGTATGACATAGACGGTATAGTGGCTGAGGATGTCTTTAGAGCCGGAGGTAGGGGTCGTCCGCAAAAACAGTACAAGGTTCATTTTAGTTATCAAGAACTGGAAGACGACCGTTGGTTTACAAGATCTGAACTTCTAGAGACAGCTCCCGATATAGTCCGGGCCTATGAAAGACAGCAGAAGGGTAAAGTTCCTGCCTTGGACTGAAATTTTCTCGGAGGACCTCGAATTTAGGGCGGCGGGAGTGAAACGGTATTCACCAGTTTGCAGTAGCAAATGCAGATCCCAAGGCTCGATCCCTAGTTCCCCATCTTACCTGCGTACAGTATTGATGACAACCCGTAGATTTGGACCTGCGACCTGTCGAAACGCCAGTGGTAGGTAGATTGTCGTAGGTCACAGCTTAGAAGGGAATCGAACTGTAGACCTGTAGCGTAGGAGTCTAGACAGTTCCAAAGTCGTAGCTGTAGGATATCTGAAGGGTCAAGGTCGTAGTTGCTACTTACCTGAAAGGGCAAAGTCGTAGCTGCTACAGTACCGAAAGGCCAAAGTAGAAGTTTCTAGAACTGGCCTTTCGGAGTCAGCCCCTGTTTAGGCCGAGGCAAGTGGGCAAGTGGTGTAGGTCCACTACGTAGAGTCAGCAGTCCCAGGTAGCCCAGTCCGGTCCAGTCTAGCAAGTACCGTCTGGGACTGTGCACATCGTGGGCCAAGGGATACAGGGCAGACCAACGCCACACAAAAGTATAAATCAAGAGGCTGCGTCCAGCCAGTCATTCATTCCTGTGGATGCCATGCGGAAGCGCTGCCTCAGCAGCTTGTGCAAGGAGGTCTGCAGTGCGCCCGAAGACGAAGAGGGCAGTGAAGTGTAGTGTAGCGATAGGATAGTGGCAGCCATAGCTATAGTAGCGTGTGTGTGTGTGTGTGTGTTGCGTATAGAGTGTTGCGTGTGGGACATCTAGGGTGATCCAGAGTGCGAACAGTGAGTTGTGTGGGCGCTCAGTCGCCATAGCCAGTTTGAAGGGAACTCCTACCTGGTTACGATATCTTTGAGTACTGTGTGGGCGCATGTCGCCAGTTTGCTGTTTCGTTGTTTGCATGCATGACAAGTGTGAAGAAGTCGAGTCTGATTGCAATAGAGTCATTGCTTGTGTAGTTGGGTCCAAGATGCCCAGGCCTCCTTTTGTCTTAGGTTGAATAACTGCTTGCCAAGCGACTATGCTAATTATATTTTTGAGATCGTGATTAGTCCCTTCTTCTCCAATGCCCATATTGCCGATTTATACCATGCTAAGGCTAGGATGACATTGTTCACCACCAGTGACCTGCCTATCAAAAAAGCGTGTTTATCTTTCCATACCTCCATTTTCATTGAGGCTGGTTTAGAAATATATTTATTATTTGTCTTTGGTTTACCTTTTGCTGATAGGGATACTCCTAAAACTCTGATAGGTGTGTGTAGAGGGAGCCAGTTAATATTAGGAGTCTCTGGGGGAAGAACCCCTTGGTGGTATATCCACCACCCTTGTGTCTTGGTCCCCCAGTTAACCCTCATGTCATACAACTTACAAAAATTATCCATTAACATTTTAATTCCTTTTAGATTATCTTACGTTGCTTTAATTATCAAGGAGAGGTCATCAGCAAAAAAAGAACAAATTGGTATGGCTTCTTCAGGGATTTAAGAAACCCGGATTTTTTTAATATCTTTATTTTGCCGCAAGTTAGCTGCTAGGGCCTTCATTATTATAACAAAAAGAAAGGGAGCAATAGGATCACCTTGTCTCACCGATCTTTCCAACAAAATAAGTGGGGCGAGGTTACCATTTATCATTACTCTTGTAGTTGCGTTGGAATGAAGAATTTTTGTCCATGGGCGAAAAGAAGGTCCAATGTTCATTTTTTCCATGCATTTTTAAAAAATAGTCAATCAACATGATCATAGGCTTTTCCAAAATCAATAAAAACTAAAGTTGCATTGAGTTTCGATTGTCTGGAAAATTTAACTAATTCATTTATGAGCAGGATGTTATCTTGGATATTTCTCCCTTCAATAAATCCTGTTTGGGTTGGATGGATGATGTCCCTGATCACTTTCCTCAAGCGGTTTGCTAAAGCTTCTGCTGCCAATTTATATGTTACTATAAGGAGAGTAATATGTTTGTAATTGTGAATGTTGAGTTTATTTCCCTTTTTATATAGCAGGGCTAAAATTCCTTCTCCAACCACCTTACTCATTCTCCCTGATGTCCATACAGCTTCATAGAAGTCCATAAGGTCGTGAGATAGAAAATCCCACATCACTTCCCAAAATCCTTTTGGGAACCCATCAATGCCCGGGTTTTTTTCTTCCTCCATCTCCATCAAGGCTGCTGTCACCTTTCCTACAGATTCAGACATCAAATCATGACCAGGAAGTAGTTGTTTCCAAAAAAAAAAAAACACATGCTTGCAATTAAAAATCAGAAACATTATTGACCAACAATCAAGCAGACTGCAATGAACCCAAATCGTGAATACAGTTATCAACAATGCAAGTCCAGATGAATGTCAACCAACTGATGATTACCAATGGTCAAGATCATGTCCAGACAGAATGAGATAATCATACATAGACGAAGGAGAGAGGAGGGAGATTCGACAAAGGAGAGGAGATAAACATAATGCCTACTCCTGCTTCGGGCTCCCTCCTCAATCACCACTTCAATAATCAATAGTCTGAACGAGTATCTAAAGTATCCTCAATGTGCCACATGGCACGTCTAATGAGTCCCTCATCAGCACTGGAGCAATGTCGACATGGAGACAATCAGGTACGTATCCACAATCTCTCCACAGTCCCGATCTTCCTCTTCCTCACAACCATTCACCTCATGTAGACACCGTGGACAATGCAACGTCAGCAATCAAGACAGGTGGCAAACGTCACATCATCAATAAAGACAAATAGCAGCGCCACTTAGACCAGAAGTAGCGTCACATAGACCAGAGACAACGCCACATATATGAGAGGTAGCGTTGTCGGTGCGAACACCCTTACAAGGGTATCCGCCCTCGTTTTTGCAAGTGACAGAAAATAGTTTTGGTCTAGCGTTCAAGTATACCGCGCTAAGCGAGGCTGCGTCTATAATTGCGTGACAGGGTGGTTGACCACAATAGCGAGTGCGTGGGCGCATAGGTTTAAGGCGCGAGTGATTCTTTTCTGTTGTTGATCGTAAGGCTGGCCCGGACCTCGGTCGGTTTGCTTGGTGATATTATTATTTATTTATTTTTGATTTATTAGGAATTAAGGATATATTTTTTTAATTGGTACATTTGACCGAGTCGAGCGCACGTGCGGAGAACGACCCCAACGACGGCATCGGCAATAACGGTGCGATTTCGTGCAGTGAGCAGGATGTCGTAGGATGGCGGGCGGGGCAATTATGGCATAGTATAAGCAAGCCGGCGCAGGCACTGGGAGCCGCGCAGCCGGGTTGTTGGCCCGAAACGGCGCGCCGCACTGCCTTGTATGGTACTTTGCGGACGCGGGTCTCAGGCTTGGGCTTAGCCTTATAGGTTACGGCATTGGGTTGGCGCCATGAAGATTCGAGGATCGAGGCCGGCGGGTGTCGGTGCGGGAGTGGCCAAGAATTGGGGAGGAAGGCGGTGGGGTTGAGGGCCGTCGGACTATTCCCCTCGGTTTTGATAACGGGCGCGGTAGCGGGCCCGGTCTGTGGGATTGGCGAGGTGCCAGCAGCCCCGCGGCCTCCCAAGTCTATCTTTATTTATTTATTAATTTTCTTTATTTTACTTCCCATTTTTTTTCGTTATTATTATCTTGGCGTTTTTATCGCGTCCCGTGCTGGGACGCGAGACTGCAGTGGGGTCACATGGGTGTTGTATCCGTGGTGTTACCTGAAGTGCAACCGCAAGCTGTTTTCGAGGCTGCGCGTTGTGCCGAGGTGCGATGTGTTGTGATTCTGCTGGGTCTAGGCGGTGGGTTGTAGAGGCATTTGTCCTTGGCCCCTTGGGCTTTGCCCGGGCCAGCTTTTGTTGGTGGCGCCGGTGACAACAGGGGAAGTAGGGGAAAGTGAGGACGGTGGAACGAACCTGGTCGGATATCGGTGCAGGATGCATGCGCTACCTGCGGGCAGATAGCACGAAAGGGTGGTGGGCATCGGGGTTGTGAAGGACGGGCATCGGCCGGGTGCCGTAGCACCACCGTTGGGGCAGTGAGAGCTGGCTGGGGAGTCGGGTAGTACTTGTTAGCGGATTCCCGGTCCCTCCCGACTGTCGGGCTGCTGCCAAAGTTATTCGGCACCGGACGGGCGAGCCGCTGCGTCAGACGCTGTCGGGCCGTCGAGTAGAGAGAGCCGGTCACTGTGATAGCGGGCGCTGCGCTAGCATAGCGGATGACAACGCAACGGGGGACGGGCGCTAGAGCGGTGAGGCGAGGTAGAAAGGCGACGGGGAGCAGCAGACGGGAACGAGGAGACAGAAACGAGGACAGAGGGGAAGGCCGACACGGTGGTGAGAGCGGGTTGAATGAACCCGGATGGGAAGTTGAGCCGGGTGCTCGCGGAGCCAGGGCGAGGGTGACAATGGCGGAGGAGGAGTACGTAAGGTGCATGCGGGGGAAGAAGGTAGGCAACGGCGGGGGGCAGTGAGCTGAGCTATCGGGTGCTGCGCGGGCCGCGACGGGCCGCTATGAGACGAGCAACGGGGAGGGAGATAAGTGGAAGGACGGCCAATGAACCCAGACGACTTTCTGCGTCGGATGCACTTTGAGCGGGAGATGGTGGAAAGCGGGGCGAGCCGGAGGCAAAAGTGCATAACTCGTCCGTTCCTTCATAAAATCGAGCGAGGGAGATCAATCCTGGGGTTCTTGGATGAGGCGAATCCAACAATGATGGTAGATTGGGGAGTAAAGTTGGTGAGTTAGAGGTTAGTATGAAACGAGTTGCGCGCACGTAGCGGGAGGAGGCTATGGTAGAGGTAGGAAGAAGCGGTATTTCGCTCGATTCTTAACGAAATCGAGCGAAATAAAGCTGTAAACTGTGTTTTTTATGTGTTGCGAGCCAGATCATGAAGTCAGATTGGGGAAAGAGTTAGTAGAATAAAAGTTAGTAAGAAAATACAGTGCATGGAGATGTCGAGGGGGAGGATATGGCTGAACGAGAAGACGAAGAGCTCGCTCGATTGTCGTTGAGATCGAGCGAGGGAGGGGACCGAATCGCGGTTTTCGGACGACGCGAGTGCGATGGCGGTGTTAGATTTGGTAGTAAAGGGTTAGTTTTGGGAGTGTAGGCTGTAGGAGTTGCGTGCAAGAGGGAAGGCTTCAAGATGGGAATGTATCTTTCCGGGTTCTAGCGAAAGATTCATTCTGGTTTTGCATTTGATTTTGCCCATCCTATTGGTGGAAGTAGTGCGGATCGGCCACGCAGTGCACACGTATATATATATATATATATATATATATATATATATATATATATATATATATATATATATATAGGGAGAGAGGGAGAGAGGGAGAGTCAAAGTAAGATGGTGTGAAGGGAGAACGGAATTTCTCCCTCGATTTTCGGTCTTATTGGGCGGGAGAAATGACCGACCAGGGAGTCTTGACCTGTGCGGAGGCAATAGCATCACTGGATCTCGGGCTGGGGGTGCGTTTTTGGCGGTGCAGCCTGTTTGAGCTGCGCCTGGTGCTTCGGTTTGCATACGGTTAAACCTGGTTATGATAGTGGTCAGGCGCTTTCACCATTTAGGATGTGAACGGTAAGGTGAGAGAAGAGCTGAGGGGTCAGAGACTTTCCTGTTGTCCGATGCGCTGCTATGGAAATAGCATGTGGCCAGCACCATGGTCGGGTGCTCATCCGTTAGTGGGAGGGCTGGCTGCGAAGCACTGAACCGAGGAGGAGTGGAGCACTCACCTGTTTAGGGCCGAGCTCATGAAGAGAGGAGAGCATCTGACCACAGAGAGGCGGAAGACCCATTTCGAGACCTGCTAGCCCTGAGACTCGGAGTAGTGAGAGAGCGGCTGGATAGGAGACTTGCCTATGGCCGGAACGTTGCCCATAGATAGCGTAAAGAAGTGGGGAGCAAGCTACGAAGTCAATGACTTACCTACTGGCCCGGCGTCGCTGCTGTAGAGACTACTGAATAGCGGTCTGGTAGTTGTTGTATTCAGAACCCGGTTACGACAATTTGGGACTGGAATACTACTGCTGTTTACTGGGACTAAGGAACCACGGGTCGTCGGGCGGCTTGACCACTGCGGTATCTGTTGCTGTGCCTTGGCTGTGCGAACGGTTGTGGTACTTCATTGGTGTGTCTGCTACTGCGACCGTTGCAACCACTACGGACGGTGTACACGTGCCGTGAGGCGTTCTATTATTAAAGTTGTAAGACTTCGAGCCCGTGTTGATTGTTGGGCGTCCCGTACTGTTGTGAAAGGCTTCAAACGGCATGCTGTCGAACCACACGACATAGTTTGACTGCATATCTGCAATGTACTTGCCACACATTAAGCTGCGCATTTACTGTTCGGCGTTTGGCACGTGTCTAGCTTACCCGACGTGTCGAGGTGTTGTGACTACATTGCTGAGCATTAAAGTGCGGTACGACGACATAGTACCTTATTATGAGCGCACGGCTACGGGTCTTTGTGGCAGAGCGTGATCGCTGTAGGCAGAACTCTTGCTTGAGTTACAATGGGTCCTTCCTACATTCAGATATGACACAAAGGCGGGCTTTGTTTGAACGGGGCTCTTCTAGGCTGCGCAACGACGGGTCAATCAGTGAAGACTGTGTTGTAACTCGACAGGTGGGAGTATTGCTGCGATCTAGAAGGGTGTCGGGCAGTCTACAGTTTGGAGTTGACTTTGTTTTTGGTCGAGCTGCTGCGTTTTGGCCATCATTGCGGGGCCCTCAGGCGGATCAAGATTACCAGACCCTCTCTTGCGAGACTGAGAGCACCCTCCTTGGATCTGAGAGTCTCATATTTTTCTCCTTCTATCTTTCTAAATCTAAGTCTAGTCTGCTGGTTACGAGGGGAAGGCGGCAGGCAGGATTGCAACCCGTAGGTCCGCATCAAGACTCTGTGAGGAGTCCACCCACCGATTGCGGGAGCTCTGATGGAACCTGGACGAAGTTTTGGAGGCAGGGAACCTTCAGGTAAATTATCTTTATCTGTATAACTCACTGCTACCCATGTTTGTCTATCTCCCTGTAGTATGATTGCAGTATGCATATGTTGTCCCTATGGTTTTTACTTTCTCTTCAGGACCGAATCAGATTGAATAGAAAAAATGTGTGAGAGTGAAACTTAAGTTTCATCTTTGTTTTGACTGAAAGCAGACTAAGGATGAACTGGGGGAAGGTAGGAGGAAGGCAGTTTTGTGTGCGTTTGGAAGGGTCAACCAAAGCCTGAGCATTGTTTCTACTGTGAATGGCTCAGGGCTATGTTATTTGGCTGTTTTCTGAAGGACCAGGCATTGTTTCTACTGTGAATGACCTGATTGCTATGTTTATTTAGTTGTTTTCTGGAGGACCAGGCATTGTTTCTACTGTGAATGGTTTGTTTACTCTAGTTAACTCTGAGGGTTTGCTTGATTGAAGGGGTTTAAATTCTTGTTTATTCTGAAGGAGGATTTTTGGTATAAGGCTAAGCATTGTTTCCATGGTGAATGGTTTAGCCTGAAAACCACGCACATAAATTAAACTGAGTATAAAGGAAAGTACGTTATGTATATTTGCATGTCAACAGACAACTGGGCATTGTTTCTACTGTGAATGGTCCAGCGTTAAGCCATATCATGAAGAAGAGAAAAGAGAAAATACAGAGTGAAAATGAAAATAGTTTGGGCAAACTGAACATTATTTCTACTATGAATGGTTCAGTCTCCGGCTCATATTTGTCTTTTCTTTTTTAGAACAAAGTCAGAGAAATACTAAATTTTTAAATATTTTACAGCTCAGGGCGACCAGGCATTGTTTCCATGACGAATGGCCCAGTCATCTGCCCAAAAAGAAGAAAGAAGTAGCCGTTCAACCTGTTCATGTATACCATAAAGACAAGCTGGACATTGTTTCCATGGTGAATGGTCCAACTCTATGTCTTATGTAAGATGGGTATAAGGATTCAAGAACTTGAAGTTTCACGAACTATATATATGGAATGAACTTGGGATGGTGAGAGTACTTACATTCGTGGTTTGGTTTGCATGTGACTGGATGGGATGACTAGTTTATTTGCGGTTTCAGTTTTATAGGTAGTTGCTTTAGTTGCTCGCCACGTGCTAGAGCCATAGGAGTTAGTATCAATTCCTGCATTTTTTTGTAATAACATTTTTTACTTAGGTCAATTCCTCCATTTTTCTGAGATCTTTTCTTATACTTGGCTTTATATAAATCTTGGCAAGCTACTTTTCCTACGGGAAGCGCTGTCGAAATTTCTACAAATCCAAGAAGTTAGTCAACTTTTGACTTATTAGAGTTCAACTTGTCTTTTCCATATATCTGGCCTAGTTAAAATCTGGGAAGTCTCCTTTTCTAAAGGGAGTTAGACAAAATTGAACTTTGGGAAACCAAAATTACTTTCAAAATCTGAACTTAGCCTTGTATAAATTTTGGAATAACACTTTTCTAAAGGGAGTGCTGCCGAAATTTTTACAAAATTAGGGGTTAGTTAAATTCAGTCTAAAGTTGAGCTCGAGTTGTTGTTCGAGTTCATATCTGACTTAGTATAAATCTGGAAAGTCTCCCTTTCTAAAGGGAGTGCTGCCAAAATTTCTACTAATTCGGAGAGTTAGACAT
>BFEA01000525.1:471280-497598 GCA_003427395.1 Chara braunii | reverse complement strand
ATTATTTCTGCTTTTATATATGACTTAGTATAAATCTGGGAAGTCTCCCTTTCTAAAGGGAGTGCTGCCAAAATTTTTACTAACTTAGAGAGTTGGACATAATTTGGCTTTCCAGAGTTAGAAATTATTTATGCGTTCATATTCGAGCTTATATGAATTCTAGAAAGACACMWTTCCTACGGGAAGCGCTGACGAAATTTTCTTGGTTTAGAGGAGATAAACTGTATTTTGACAGGTGGCAATTCAGGCGACCCGCCCAGAATAGAGGAGATTTCGTAGTTGGTCTACCTTTAGCTTAAGCACTGGCTTAAAAGTAGACTTAAGTTYAGCTTATAGGGAGATTTTGAGTGAGGATGTATTATGGAGTTGTATTCTCCATACACTTATGATCTTAGCTTGGGGATTGGTCTGTCGTGTGTTACAAGTCCTTTTGATCATTTGATCCAAGTTCGAGACTAGATCCAGCTTGATCCCTTGAGGATCACTTTCTGTTATCACTTATAACAGGTCGATTGTCGATTCGTCGGTCTACGACTCAATTTCAACTCTCCCTCCACACTCAACCTAAAAGGCGTTCGCCCTGGTGATTTCGTTATTTTATTAAGGTTTCACCCGGACTTTTATTGAATGGCCATTTAACAAAGGTACTGAGTATTTAATTAAGGTTGGTTGGACAGGAGGTTTGGGGTTGGCATGGCTAAAGCGAGGGGTAGGAGTGTCGAAGGTGGTTGGGGTTGACTCCGTGTAGTGTGTGGGCTGTTGATTTGGTTTGTTGATGTAATGGCAGGTATGTGCTGTGAATCAGATTCTGGATTTGGTTGTCTACGATCACACATATATGTATGATTGTGAGAGACCCCAGTGAGACCGTGAGAAGTAATCGTCACATACTTAACCCTTATATATGTATACATGGGTATACTTGGGATGAATGTTTGCATAGGGTTGAAGAGTCCTCATACTAAAATCCTACTCAGAAGCTGAGGCTGAGGGGCGTAGGGGAGACCTCCCCTTCTATTTTTGTTTTTGTTTTTTGATGATTTTTCTTAGTCGGACGTTTGGTCCTGGACTGGGATTCGAGGTCCTTGTCCAGAACAGCCCAAACCCTAGGTTCTGCAGGGGAGGGGTTTTCCCTCGCGCAAAGCCTATTTCATTTCCCTACCGAGACACTCAGGCCGAGAGCCAGAGGTGCCGCGGCGGCTGCACGGCTATTCCTTCAGTCGTGCAATGTCGTGAAGGGTGAGGCCCTCACGGCACTTCGAGTCTGACACTTGAGTGTCATAAGCGGTACCCGGATCCACGAGGAACCGCTTGATTATGGGCACTACATAGTACGCCAGCATTGCGACTGCTTGCGTACGTTTGCATTGCGAGTCGATATGAGTAGGCCTTGCGTCCGCGCGGTTTTATCCTAAGTCTCACGCGCGACGCCTATTCGATTTCGCGTCGGAAAGTTATGGGACGGCTACCGAGGGGCTAGGAGCATTGTCGCGTTGTTTGTGTCGTGTCGTTTGGTACGTGTGCGTGTGCATGTTTTATGTTTTTGTGTTCGTAAAGTGGTGTGCGCGTGGTGTGTGGGATGCGTCCTAGTCGACCGACGACGGGCCGCGCTTGGGACTTCACCCCCCCAAGATGTCGGTTCGCGTACGAGTCCGGCATAGGCGTATTACTGCGCGTACCCCCTATGCTACAACGAACGAGAAACGCCCTCGGCCGGTCCACCTCTGCGATTGCAACTGATTAGCTTTCATACTGTGGACTGGTCGGTTGGTGGGGATACGCCCACCGAAGGGAGGTGACAGCTCCCGTAAGATGTAGGTAAGTCATGCCTCGCGTAGGCCCTATCCTGTCTTAGGGGCTCGCGAGAGGTATGGCTGGCGCACTCGGCCGGAGCGGCTTAAGGAAACTCCATATGTATTATCTGCGACGAAGGATTTAATTCAACTCCTGCGTGACGCGGCCGGGAGGGTCCCGCGCTGCCCTGGTGCGGTGTCGGGCCGATGCGCTCGACAGGTGGCGCCGTTGCCGGGGATAACGGAAAGCCTACCGTTGTCCCTGGTGGAACGACATCCGGGTATGAGAAGTGAATGGGAAAAGGCATAAAGGAAGGACGAGAAAGTGAGGAGAGATAATGAATGATTAAGTATAGGTGAGGAAATTTACCTACCTAAGTAAGGAAAGGATGAAGGGCGGACGTATAGCATTGGGAAAAGGTACGTAGTAAGAGTTAGGTAGGACGGATGAAATAGACCAGTTAAGGTGTAATGCTGAATAAGAGGATGTGTTTGTTTTTCTTTTGTCAGGGAGCTTGAAGAGAAAGGTCTGGCAAGATGTCGCAGGGCGGCGGCGCATCGGGTGCCCCCAAGAAGGGTCTGACACTCGATGACCTCATAGCGGCTATTGACAGACATGAAAGGAACCCGAGTAATATCCCTAGAGTCGATACCTTCCACTTTTGTGGGGAAAGAGTCTCGGAATGGCCGGAACGAGTGGAACAAGCTTTGGTCGGGCGGTCGGACGTGGTAAAGTTCCAACGCATTCTTCAGTATGTCCTCCACAACTACCACCAGGAAGTGAAGAAAGTCATAGATGCGGCCCAAGGTAGCTGGGAGAGGTTCAAGGAGGGGATGCAAAGGAAATACCGCCTGGCAAACGGGTTATTGACTACCGCGGACCTTGCGGCGATGAACTAAGAGGATTTTACGACGATAGGGGCCTTTGTTCAAGAATTTCAGAAGAAGGCGCGGAAGGTCCATGGGATTTCGGAGGAAGCACAATGCGCCATCTTCCTGGGCTACTCACGGCATCGGAGGCCGTCGAGTTGACGAGGCATGAGGGAGGTAGCACCAAACTCACATGGGCCACTATTGACAGAGGGGTGGAAGTTGGGTGTTTGGACCTGGTGGAGCAACGTCAGGTATGCCTACAAAGGCAGAAAAGAAAGGAAAGAGATGCAACCGCTTCTGGGACCCCGGGAGTAACAAGGATTGTTACAGACGTATTGGCACAACTAGGGTATGCGACAGAGCCGGTGGTGCAAAGGAGGGTAGTGACAGTTGTCCGAGTAAAAGGAAAGGAGCCGGTGATAGAGGAGGCTATTCAAGAAGAACTCTGGGAAGAGGAAGAGCCGGTGCCGCATCACCTGACAAAGGCCCAACGCAAAGTGCGTAACTTGGCGTAGGGCGATTAGGGATTAGGAAAAGCGCAGGAGCCCCAGGCTTTGACAACAACCCCTTCAAATGTAGCGGCTCCGTCATCTAGTACGGGCCCCTCGCAAGGAGGGGCGCCGTCCTACGGACAGTGACCTTGGCTGGTGATCAATGCAATCGTACCATGGGGTAGCCCGCCACCAGTAGCCGGACCGCAAACGAGTATACCGCCACCCATCCACCCCGCAGCCCAGGCCCAGCCTGTGGCACGCCACCGTCACCCGCCGCTAGTTCACAGGGAAGCGTGGCTGGAGGTGGGAACCAGGGGCAGGGCAATCAAGGCAACGGAGGGAGGGGTGGAGGAAGGGGGCGAGGCAGGAATGGCGAGAAGAACCAGGCAGAGGAAGGCAATGGAATGGTCAAGGCCAGAAATACCAAGGCCAAGGGAATCAAGGCCAGGGGTACCAAGGCCAGGGGTACCAAGGCCAAGGGAATCAAGGCCAGGGATACCAAGGCCAAGGGTACCAAGGCCAAGGGTATCAAGGCCAGGGGGATCAGGGAAGTCAGGGGTATGGAAGACCCCGTTTTGACTGGAGGACGACCATCTGCCAACATTGTGACCAACAAGGCCACACTATAAGGTTCTGTAATATAAGACGGGAAAACGAGAGGAGTGAGCTGATTTCCTCCACTATGGATGGGAACATCTACAATCAGTTTGGGGAGGTCATTGACAGAAGGCTTGGAGGAGTGAGGGCGGAAGCCCAACGAAGGGCGGCAGCTGGGCCGCCACCCCCTGCCATGTTCAGGCTATGGCAGGAGAAGAAAGGACCGTCGGTGGGGATAGAGGAATTCAGGTTATGGCAGGAAAAGGAAGAACCACCGATTGGGGTAGAGGAAGTGGGAAGCAATGAGGAAGTGACTCAAGGGCCACGAGGAGGAAGTAAGGGGGAAGAGCCCATTAAGGGGGAAGAGCCCATTATCATTGAGTCAGATGACGAAAATGAGGAAGAAAGGATGGAACCTCCATCCGTCTTGTTGGGGAAAGTGGAGGACCTGCTGGATAAGATGGGGAGGTACCAACAGAAGTTGGTGGGCATCTGTGAGGAAGTGAGGAAATGGAAGTCTAGCATCCCCAAGGTGTTCCTCCACGACTCCGGTCCGGAGTCAGCGCCCGGGCGACCCGGAGTAAATGTGGTGGGATCGCGCCCACCATCAGGGATGATGGGGAGACCCCTCACTCCGCAGGCCCGGCTGGTGCAGGCAGCACGAATGAGAAATCAAGCCAGAGCTAGCGCCAGCCAAGAACCTCCGAGGAGGTCCGAGGAGGGAGCAGGAGCCAGGAAAAAGAAAGGAGACTGTGGAAGTGGAGGATGACGACAATGAGGAGGAAGAGGATGAAAGGTTGCGCAGGGAGGAGGATCAGAGAGCGGAGCAGCGGGCAAGGAAAAAGAGAGGCAGGGGAGAAGCCGAGCCAGTCATACACGACGGACCGCCCAAAAGGAAGAAGTATGCGGTTCGATTGGAGGAAGGGTTTGACGTGGAGAAAGTGATCGATCGGCTGCTAGAAGGGCACAATGACCTCATGACTCTGAAGGAAATCCTAGCGTCAGCCCCGCGACTCCGCGATGAACTGAAGGGGAGGTTGTCGCGGCGCTTGGTGCCCAATGTCCATCTGAGCACGATTCTGCCCAAGGAGGCACAGTGGGCAGAGTCAGGCACAAAGATGAATTGGAAGTGCGTGGCCTGCGGCACAGTGAATTTAGTGGTAAAAGGCTCCAAGTGTGCAGCTATGGTGGACACCGGGGCGGAGATGAACATTATTCGGGAGGCGGACGCGATCAGATTCGGGCTGGATATAGACCGTTCTGACTGCGGTATTCTGCACGGAGCCAGCTGCACGGCCGTATTTTGTGAGATAGCCTCGAATGTACTCATCGAGGTTGGAAAGGTGAAGGCACGAAATTGCTTCTTCATCATGCCGGAAGTGGATCACGGAATCCTCCTAGGGAGGTCATCCCTAAGCAGGACGGAGACCGTGATATTTAATAAGCATGACGGGACGTTAATCCTTCTCTTATGCGACCCTGCCTGCGGGAATTACGAAGTAATTACCTGCAGAAACACAGGGCCAAGGAGCATAAGGAACCGGCCCAATCCAGGATCGTTCACGATCGAAGAGTCGGAAGGTGAGCGCCGGAGGCTCCGGGCAGAGCCCGAAGCCGGAGAGAGGGTGGAAGCATTTTCTCTCAGCCTATAAGATGTTGGGAAGACCATGGACTTGGTGGCCGCGCATGAGATGGCAGATCCGGATGCCATCCAGGCTCTGAGGGAGCAGGTTCTGGAATGCCCCGAGGCAGGAAGGTTGGAGCAGGTATATCGGCTCCCGGGCAGCGGAAGAAACCCCGCATCAGCGCAAGCACAATCTGTGAGTCGGCTTTTTTTAGGGGACGGCTCAAGCAGGGTTCCCAAAGGCGGTACAAAATGGTAGACAAGAAGTGCCGCCCGGTTCCCGTCCTCGTTACAGAAGATGAGAAAGCATACTACGAGAGAGAACGAGGGTTGATACGGCGAATGAGAGAGAGTGCTCTAGCAGGGCCATGTCGTATCAATGAAGGGAACGAGGGGGAGTTGATTATAGAGGAACCCGACTTTCTACTACCTCAGGAGCGAATGATGATGGTGGAGTTGATGAAGAGGAGACATCGCGCCTATGCGTTTAGTGACGAGGAGCGTGGCAGGCTGGATGTGGACAAGATACCTATGATCCGCATCCATACCGTGCCACATGAGCCTTGGAATATGAGAGGGGCGCGATATCCCAATCCTGACGAGGAAAGGAAGGTGGTGGATTACCTCGACGGTAAAATACGTACGCACGTCGCCGATTATTCGAGTGGACCGTATGCGTCCCCGTGGTTCTGCTTTATCAAGCCTAACGGGACGTTGCGGTGGGTGCAAGATTTGCAAAGACTAAATGCGGTGACCGTGCGGGATGCTGGAAGGTTGCCCAATGCAGACGCGTTGTCAGAATCCTGTGCTGGAAGGCCTATAATCTCACTTATAGACCTTTACTCAGGATATGATCAGTTCCCCGTCTACCTGCCGGACAGGCCTGTGACGACTATGCACACGCCGCGAGGGCTAATCCACATGAACGTGGCCCCGCAAGGGTGGACCGATGCGGTAACAATGTTCCAACGAGCCATGATTCGGGCTATGTAGTCAGTCAGCCCCCATATCACACAGCCATACATCGATGATTTGGCGGTGAAGGGGCCGGCAGTGAAGGAAAGCGACGAAATCTCGCCAGGGGTGAGGCGCTTTGTCTGGAAGCATATTCAGGACCTCGAAAAGGTCCTGAGCCTGCTCGAGGAGCATAACCTCATGGCAAGCGGGGCCAAATCCAGACACTGCATGAGGGAAGCGACTATCTTGGGGTTCGTCTGCAGCGAGAAGGGCCGAAGGCCGGATGTGAAGAAGACGGACAACATTACTGAGTGGCCAGTTTCATTCCACTCAATAACTGATGTCAAGAGCTTCCTTGGTACGTGTGGATTTTGGAGGGCCTTCGTCAAGAACTTTGCCGCTAAGACTGAACATCTGAGGAAGTTAGTTCGTCAGGACCAGGAATGGCTATGGGGTGAAGAACAAGAAGAGGTGGTGGCTAGGATGAAGGAGGAATTTCGAGAACGAGGGTTGGTGCTAGGAGCGTCAGATTATGATGCCACGGAAACACGACCCTTCATTGTTGAAACAGATGCGGGGCCGACTGCCTTAGGGGGAGTTCTAATTCAGGCGGACATAGAGGGAAAGGAAAGACCCCTGCGATTTGAGAGTCGGACCCTTTGTACGACCGAGAGGAACTACTCTCAGTTCAAGAGGGAGACCCTTGCTGTCCTCCATTGTCTGCGAATCTTCCGGAACTACATCTTCGGCGGGAGGTTTATTTTGAGAGTGGATCCGACCGCCCTGGCCTACTCTCTAAGGAATTACGTTCCATCAGATCCGACGGTTGCCAGATGACTGACGTACATCAAGATGTTCAATTTCGAATTGGAACGGATTCCTGACAGTAAAAACTGGGCGGATGGGCTGAGTCGGATCAACTGGGATAAACAGGAAGGGGAGGCGGTGGAGAATACGCCCCCAGTTGACGGATTTCTGGATCAGGAAGAAGATGTTCGTCTCCACATCAACAAGTGGTCGCCGCGAGTGCCCAGCTATGTAGGTTATCCTATCTGGCAAGCGCCGAATGGGTATGAAAGGAGGGTCGAGCTAGTCCTCAAACCCTTTGAAGAAGAGGATCCATGGGGTGGTAAGGGTGTTCAGTGGATGATCGAGTTAGCGCTGGCCAGCTCGCATAGCCTGGTGGAGGACGTGAGGACGATTGAGGAAGGACCTGGCCAGGTAGAACGGCATGAGGACCTGATAGGAGGAATGTATCTCCTCGTCAACACGCTATTGCAGGAAAGCCTCGGCCAGTCAGGCTCATTGAACCCGGCAGGGAATGCGGACGAAGTGCCCGAGAACCAGGACGACGAGTTCGAGGAGGGGGAGATTAAAGAGGCTTTTCGTGCAGAGGAGTACGACGGGATCTACCTAGAGCTGGGGCTTCTTCTGTCATGTGAAATGCGGCTTAGGGATGCAAGCGATAGAGCTCAGAGGATGCTGCAACGCTATTTAGTGCGAGACGACCACCTTTTCGTGAGAAGAGAAGTGGGGAATCCCAGGAGAGTCGTCTGCGGTAGGAATCGTCAGATCGACGTCGTAACAGCGCTTCATGATGGCATTGCAGGAGGGCATCGAGGGGTACAAGCCATGTATGCCAAGATAAGTGAGTTGTACTACTGGGATGGGATGATGGATATGGTCAGGAAGTTCTGCCAATCTTGCGTACCCTACAAGGAGAGATCCCGTTTAAGGCAAGGAGAGCCGCTACATCCAAGGATAGAGCGAGAGGTGGGGGCTGTAATGCACCTCGATTTACTTTTTATGCCGCTTGGGGATCAAGGCTATAACTATATCTTCGATGCGTGCGATAACCTGTCTGGCTTCGTAGACGGGCGTGTTATTCGCACCAAGACTGGGTTGGTATTAGTGAGCTGCATCGAGGAATATTACCTGCGTTATCCTTTCGTCAGGGAATTCGTAATGGGTAGGGAATCAGAGTTTACCTGCAAGGAGGTGCAAGAACTGTTATCAAGGTATGGTGTAGCAGCCAACTACACCACGGCCGCGCACCCCCAGGCAAATGCTCCCGTGGAGAGAGGACATAGTACCATTATGAGTCTCCTGGCTAAGTGGACCGAAAATAGGCCCAATCAATGGCCAAGGTACCTAAGGGCGACGTTTTTTGTCGAGAACATTACAGTAAAAAGATCCACCAAGTACGCACCTGCGACGCTGTGGTACGGAAGGCACGCCACCTTCCCTATTGAAAGCTTTCTTAAGACATGGAGGCGCCAGGATCTGGAAGTTAACGTGTCATTTGAAGAGTTGCTCGATATCCGGGCGCAGCAGATAGGGGCGATAGAAGAAAGAATCCAGGAGGCGTCTGACCAGGTGGCGAGAAGCCGTATGGATGATAAGGCTCGATGGGATCAGTCTGCGCGGGTGAGGAAAGTACCCTTGGCAGTTGGGGATGTCGTGCTTCTCTACGATTCATCGCTGGAAAAGCAGTGGTCCAGGAAACTCGATAAGAGGTGGTTAGGTCCCTACCGGTTTGTACGGGTCGGAGACTTCGGAGCGTACCAGAATGAAGAGCTAAATGAAACTGAGTGGAAGGATTGGGTATTTGGAACGCGACTGAAGAAATTTGTGGCGAGAGAAGAGGTAAGAGAGATGACCTGACTGCCTTTAGAATAGAAGTAGCAGGGTGTGTAGGTTAGGTAGGATGCATGTTGTATGAGTGTGGTCTGGTCTGAGCTTGCTTTGATTATCACCTGTTTGTTTATCCCAATGTGTGCCTGTTGTCTCCTTCGCCTGTTGTGCAGGTCTGACTTTACGAAGACAGCCATGCCAAGAGGAGGGAAGGGGACACGGCCGCCTCAGAGGCCGTTGGGCGCATCAGGAGGATATGAGCGGCATGGGCCTCGCCATCGAGAGAGTACTCCAGTGTACGACGATGGGGACATCGAGCTATTCCTGGACAACTTTTGGAATCATGCGAGGCGTATGGGCTGGACCGTGGCCCAGGCGACTGAGAGGCTGAGGGGAACAGGCAGGTTCGAGGAGCCCATTACCAGGATTCGTAGGGAGGTGACGACGAGGCAGGAGGTGGAGACGAGGATGCAGGAGCTACGACCTTCGCCTGTGGGACCAGATGGCAGGCCGATCTGCCTAGAGATCGGAAATGCGGCAGATTTTATTCCTGCCTTCGAGTGGTTCATGCAGGGGCAGGGTATACCGAGAGATGAGTGGGCGAGGACGTTACCCCCCGGACCAGAAAGGCGGAGAGGGCACTGGCTACGCAGGTCAGAGATATGGCCCGAGACTGGGAGAGCTGCAGGGCACATCTGAGAGAGGTCTTTCGACGACCAGAGCCCCCTCAGCCCAGAGGCGAGAGGCGTCAGAGGAGTCAGAGGCAGAGGGACCCTGAGCCCAGGGAGGCGAGACCATCTCGAGGAGGACGGAAGGCCCTAGCCAGAAGAGAAGAGGAACCGGAGCCAGAGCAAGAGGCTGAGGAGCGAGGGGCATACCCTGAGTGTGGGTTGGGACCAGTGGAGTTCCATCGGTTTACCAAGGGTGGTTTGAGGAGGTCGCCAGCACGCACGCAGGAGGAGCCGCCAGCATCCGAGGGGCCCTTGAGGGAGTTGGAGACACATTTGGATATCTCCCGGTGGAGGGTGTCGCCTCGGGGTGAGGAGCATGGAGAGGAGGTGCCACAGGAGGAGGTGCCACGAGAGGAGGTGCCACGGGAGGAGATCCGAAATACTCAGCGAGAGAGGGGGCTGGGCGATGAGGGGAGACGTGCAGGGAAGGAAGTGATAGAGGTTGGAGAGGACACACCTCCACAGACGCCAGCGGTGGGTTTGAGACTCGGGGATGCACCAGGGAGCACTCGCCAGGCAGGGGAGAGGTTGCAGAGAGAAAAGGCCCCATTACCTTCATCAGAAAAGGCCCCTTCACCAGAAGGGAGAGCAGAAAGGAGGAGAGAGTGGGCAGCTGTAAGGAAAGAGGCCTTGACCCTAATTGACAGACATCTAGCAGCTTATGCCCTGGAGCACCCAGACCTGGAGGAGCCAGCGCCTGCAGAGCCGCGCTAGGAGCCATGCCAGCCCGAGAAGGAGATGGAAGCAGAGATCCCAAAGAGGGTCGACCTCCGCACGAGGGAAAGAGCGCCAGCTGGAGAGACGGCTGAAGAAAAGAGGGCGAGAAGAACCAGGCGGATAGATGAAATACGGCAAGAGAGGCAGAGGTTGGAGGTAGCGGGGGGGCTTCCGAAGCAGCAATAGGAAAGATAGAGGTCGGAGGCAGCAGGAGCACTCCCACGTCAGCCACCCAGTGCGCCAGCTAGGGCTCCGGAGATTCCAGAGATGTGGAGGGACTTCTGGGAGCGAAGAGGAGAGGAGCTTCCCTTGCCAGTCAGAGCTGGGTTTGGGGTGGCCAGGAAGGCGGAAGAGAGGTTAGATCGCAAAATCAAGTTCCTGGCCAAGACAACTTTTGACTGGCACTTGTGATTGGAGAGCGATCTGGCAGGGAAGAAGATGAAGGAAGCAAGCCATGGAGTATGCCTGGAGGCTATGGAGGTGGAAATTCAGGAACTCAGGGCATTGGTAGCCAGTCAGGCAGATATCACTGAGAGCCTGAGCCAGCAAACCCAGGGAAAGGTGGACAAGCCAGAGAGCAGCAGGCAGGGAGAGCAGAGGCAGCCAGGACGTGGATTACCGGGACAATCATCTGCAGCAGAGCCTCACCAGGAGCCACCTATGGGGAGAGTTATCCTGGAGCCAGAGGAGGCGAGAGCCCAGAGACAGGCGGAGAGAGAGGCGTTCGAGTTCAGAGCCCCTACCGAGCTCGCAACGCTGCCAGTAGCAGCGGCGGGCCCAGTTGTTGAGGAGGGGCTACCACCATCTAGCAGTGAGCCGGCTCCGGGCTCAACAGAAGGATCCATGGGCGTGCTCCTTGAGGCGGTGCATACTATGCAGGAGGAGGTGAGTTTGTTTTCACCTGAGCAGAGGATAGAGGAGCCTCTTGAGAGAGAGATAGGGATTGAGGCAGAGGGTGCCATCGAGAGCGGGCTCCAGAGGATGGGCACGCCTGAGTATGGGCCAGAAGAGATTGAGGAGCAGCCCATAACAGTGCCAGGAGAGACACTCGAGAGGAGACCTCAGAGGTTGGACACGCCTGAGTACGTCCCAGTGACGTGGGATTTGAGGAGCAGCCTGGGATCATGGGCTACTGGATCTGGGTCTGGGGGACTCGTTCCCGGGACAGAGCAGCAGGAGGTCGTTAGTACCGCAGCTCCTCGATCAGAGCAGCAGGGGGTTGTCAGTACCTTGGTAGGATCTCCTTCATCGCCACCCCCTCAGCCCAAGAAGAGAAGTTCAAGAGGAAGATTAATCAGCTATGCTTCTACTGCAAGAGGGGCGTGCATCTGGCTCTGGACTGTCTCGAGTTCCTTGAGGATAAGGCAGCGGGGAAGGTCTCAGAGGTAGGGGGTAAGATGTCTGATAGACAGGGTAGGATAGTAGAGAAGTCCGCAGATGGACTTAGGGCTCAGTTATATAGACAAAACCAGGAGGAGTTGAGGAGGTAGGGCCGGTTTGTCTATGAAAGTGGGCGAGTGTCTTGTGAGACATCAGCTTAGGTTTTGTGTGATACCCTCTTAGACCTAGAGGACTTTGATGATTGCTACTAGTCTAGATCTGAACTCTAGTGTTCCTACTGAGTTGGGGTCTTGAGGATCAGGGTGATTTAGATGAGGCATGTACATATTTAGGTGGCCTACGCGCTGGCATTGAGAAACAGGTCTGACATGTATTCTAGGCGTGGTTGTCAATATGCGTCTGGTGTGGCTTGAGTTGAGTGAGCTATGATTTGGAGACTTTTTCTGTGTGAGACATTTTATTCCCCCGAGTGTATACTATGATGAGTTTTTTTTTCAGGGACCATTCTTATATGTGATGATCACTTGTCTCTCTCACATGTGTGGTTGTGCTCTGATGTATGATGAGTTTGTGTGGACAATGTGTGAAAAACATCTTATGTGTCATGGTACTGTGAGTATGATTGTAAGCAAAATTGTCTACTCCTCGGTATACTTATGCGACCTGCCCACGAGCAGCTGATAAGGCAGAGTATAAGGGGAGGAAGTGCAACCTATCTGTGAAAGGTTGTGAAAATTTTGAAGGTTTATGAGCCCTGGAGGCTCAAAATGCTTACCATGTTGATTATTGATTGCTTAAGTTGTGATGAGGACCCATAAGATGGTCTCTCAGTGATGATTTGTTTTATGATGAGAGCCTCTTGGATTTTTGGAAAAGTGGATGTTTTGTGATGTTGTGTATCATGATGAGACCCCCTCGAGTTTTGAGGAGGGGAAGTTTGGTTTTATGGCGAGACCCCTCGTGATTTTTGGAAGAGGAGTGTATTGTTTTATGGCGAGACCCCTCGTGATTTTTGGAAGAGGGGGTGTTTTGTTTATAATGAGAGCCCCTTGGGTTTTTGGAAAAGGGGAATGGTTTATGGTTGGAAGACTCACCCTCGAAGGTCAGTAAACTGGTTTATAGCATGGTAAGTTGTCTGATGAGTGATAAAGTCTGACGAAGAGGACCACTTTTGCTTGGAATATTTGAGAAAGTCGCAATGAGTGCAGGGCGAGAGACGTCTCAGGACGGGTGGTTGCTGCCTCTGATCAAGTCAGGGGTCACGGCCTGGTGGACCTAGCGGTGATTTTGTTTGTGAGCGTGCGAAGGATGCCATGCCTATTGTGGAAGGGCTGGTAAATGCCTTCGGACCCTGCGTATCGCGCAGTGGGCCTGTGATTTTGTTTTGCGACGCCCCGTCTAACCACCTGTGCTAGTTCAGGGACATATTGAAGAAAGGCTAAACTAACGGAAAAGAAGTTAGTACCTCTGGGGCGTAACCCCATTGGATGGCTGCTAGCCGGCGCAACCTGGCTGCGGGACCGCGGGGTAAGAGTTTGAGGGGGGGTGCCCGCCCAAGTGAAATTGCTCCGCGGGATAATGATGGTTGAGAATTTTGGGGGGAAATCCTGATTGAGTGCTTATCAGGAGGAAACCTATTGTTGCGTAACCAACGAAGGTACTGTCGTTAAATAACAATGCGGTGGGCCGTGGTCCTGGTCCGATCAGCCAGGCTATGGTGGGCCAAGGTGGAGATCTAGTCTTTCTGTACTAGACTGCAAAGAGAGCTGAGCGAATATTAAGTATACATATATACTTACGTGTATTTGATTGCGAGATTTTTTTTTTTAGAAGGAAGGCTAGTGTGTCTTCAAAAGGTCTCAATTAAGGCTCACGTCCCTAGTCTTTGCCAGGACTAGGGACACCCAACAAGAAGCCGAAGGTTGTCTAGGACCGGGGAGAGGACGATTGGGAAGGTCTTTAGAACGTATGCGGTCAGAGTCCTAACTTCTGGGCGGTGAGAGGCCCAGGTTAGAAACCTGGCAGCATATAGTTGTGAAGGCATGGTTTGATGGAGGCCTCTACCCTGTGTTTGTCGGCTAATCGGATTGGCTCGTGTTTCGTCAGCATTTGGGATGTGGATAAATTTATAGCTTTCTGATTTGGCAAAGCGACGGGGACGTCGCTTAATATGGTCCGATAAGCTGTCGGTGCGAACACCCTTACAAGGGTATCCGCCCTGGTTTTTGCAAGTGACAGAAAATAGTTTTGGTCTAGAGTTAAAGTATACTGCGCTAAGCGCGGCTGCGTCTATAATTGCGTGACAGGGTGGTTAACCACAATAGCGAGTGCGTGGGCGCGCAGGTTTAAGGCGCGCGTGATTCTTTTCTGTTGTTGATCGTAAAGCCGACCCGGACCTCATTCGGTTTGCTTGGTGATATTATTATTTATTTATTTTTGATTTATCAGGAATTAAGGATATTTTCTTTTAATTGGTACATTTGACCGAGTCGAGCGCGCGTGCGGAGAACGACCCCGACGACGGCATCGACAATAACGGCGCGATTTCGTGCGGTGAGCAGGATGTCGTAGGATGGCGGGCGGGGCAATTATGGCATAGTATAAGCAAGCCGGCGCAGGCACTGGGAGCCGCGCAGCCGGGTTGTTGGCCCGAAACGGCGCGCCGCACTGCCTTGTATGGTACTTTGCGGACGCGGGTCTCAGGCTTGGGCTTAGCCTTATAGGTTACGGCATTGGGTTGGCGCCATGAAGATTCGAGGATCGAGGCCGGCGGGTGTCGGTGCGGGAGTGGCCAAGAATTGGGGAGGAAGGCGGTGGGGTTGAGGGCCGTCGGACTATTCCCCTCGGTTTTGATAACGGGCGCGGTAGCGGGCCCGGTCTGTGGGATTGGCGAGGTGCCAGCAGCCCCGCGGCCTCCCAAGTCTATCTTTATTTATTTATTAATTTTCTTTATTTTACTTCCCATTTTTTTTCGTTATTATTATCTTGGCGTTTTTATCGCGTCCCGTGCTGGGACGCGAGACTGCAGTGGGGTCACATGGGTGTTGTATCCGTGGTGTTACCTGAAGTGCAACCGCAAGCTGTTTTCGAGGCTGCGCGTTGTGCCGAGGTGCGATGTGTTGTGATTCTGCTGGGTCTAGGCGGTGGGTTGTAGAGGCATTTGTCCTTGGCCCCTTGGGCTTTGCCCGGGCCAGCTTTTGTTGGTGGCGCCGGTGACAACAGGGGAAGTAGGGGAAAGTGAGGACGGTGGAACGAACCTGGTCGGATATCGGTGCAGGATGCATGCGCTACCTGCGGGCAGATAGCACGAAAGGGTGGTGGGCATCGGGGTTGTGAAGGACGGGCATCGGCCGGGTGCCGTAGCACCACCGTTGGGGCAGTGAGAGCTGGCTGGGGAGTCGGGTAGTACTTGTTAGCGGATTCCCGGTCCCTCCCGACTGTCGGGCTGCTGCCAAAGTTATTCGGCACCGGACGGGCGAGCCGCTGCGTCAGACGCTGTCGGGCCGTCAAGTAGAGAGAGCCGGTCACTGTGATAGCGGGCGCTGCGCTAGCATAGCGGACGACAACGCAACGGGGGACGGGCGCTAGAGCGGTGAGGCGAGGTAGAAAGGCGACGGGCAGCAGCGGATGGGAACGGGGAGAAAGAAACGAGGACAGAGGGGAAGGCTGACACGGTGGTGAGAGCAGGTTGAATGAACCTGGATGGGAAGTTGAGCCGGGTGCTCGCGGAGCCAGGGCGAGGGTGACAATGGCGGAGGAGTACGTAAGGTGCATGCGGTATATATATATATGAAACTCCGACGAAACAGTTTGTCACAGCCCCTCGTTTGTTGTCCTCTTCTCTTTCTCTGCCTACGGTTTACCGGGCAGTTCTGTTTGTGAGGATATATATATATATAGGGTGTTCACAACTTCACAATCCAATCTTCGGCCAAGGATAAGCTCTTAGGGCCTCGGCACACCACTGTAGAAACGAAAAGAGAACGAATGCATCTTTCCACAGAAAACGGTAAGATGCGTCCGTTGCCATTCATAGCAGCCGATGTATCCTGCCCGTCTCTGCGGGAATATGCATTCTCTTTCGTTTAGACAGTGGTGTGGCCAGGCCCTTACTTGGTGAAAGCTAAGCTGCTGNTATATATATATATATATATATATATATAAACTCCGACGAAACAGTTTGTCACAGCCCCTCGTTTGTTGTCCTCTTCTCTCTCTCTGCCTACGGTTTTACCGGGCAGTTCTGTTTGTAACGATATATATATATATATATATGAAGGGAGAGAGGGAGAGAGGGAGAGTCAAAGTAAGATGGTGTGAAGGGAGAACAAAATTTCTTCCTCGATTTCCGGTCTTATTGGGCGGGAGAAATGACCGACCAGGGAGTCTTGACCTGTGCGGAGGCCATAGCATCACTGGATCTCGGGCTGGGGGTGCGTTTTTGGCAGTGCAGCCTGTTTGAGCTGCGCCTGGTGCTTCGGTTTGCATACGGTTAAACCTGGTTATGATAGTGGCCAGGCGCTTTCACCATTTAGGATGTGAACGGTAAGGTGAGAGAAGAGCTGAGGGGTCAGAGACTTTCCTGTTGTCCGATGCGCTGCTATGGAAATAGCATGTGGCCAGCACCATGGTCGGGTGCTCATCCGTTAGTGGGAGGGCTGGCTGCGAACCACTGAACCAAGGAGGAGTGGAGCACTCACCTGTTTAGGGTCGAGCTCATGAAGAGAGGAGAGCATCTGACCACAGACAGGCGGAAGACCCATTTCGAGACCTGCTAGCCCTGCGACTCGGAGTAGTGAGAGAGCGGCTGGATAGGAGACTTGCCTATGACCGGAACGTTGCCCATAGATAGTGTAAAGAAGTGGGGAGCAAGCTACGGAGTCAATGACTTACCTACTGGCCCGACGTCGCTGCTGTAGAGACTACTGAATAGCGGTCTGGTAGTTGTTGTATTCAGAACCCGGTTACGACAATTTGGGACTGGAATACTACTACTGTTTACTAGGACTAAGGAACCACGGGTCGTCGAGCGGCTTGACCACTGCGGTATCTGTTGCTGTGCCTTGGCTGTGTGAACGGTTGTGGTACTTCATTGGTGTGTCTGCTACTGCGACCGTTGCAACCACTACGGACGGTGTACATGTGCCGTGAGGCGGGCTATTATCAAAGTTGTAAGACTTCGAGCCCGTGTTGATTGTTGGGCGTCCCGTACTGTTGTGAAAGGCTTCAAACAGCATGCTGCCGAACCACACGACATAGTTTGACTGCATATCTTCGATGTACTTGCCACACATTAAGTTGCGCATTTATTGTTCGGCGTTTGGCACATGTCTAGCTTACCCGACGTGTCGAGGTGTTGTGACTACATTGCTGAGTATTAAAGTGCGGTATGACGATATAGTACCTTATTATGAGCGCACGGCTACGGGTCTTTGTGGCAGAGCGCGATCGCTGTAGGCAGAACTCGTGCTTGAGTTACAATGGGTCCTTCCTACATTGAGATACGACACAAAGGTGGAGTTTGTTTGAACGAGGCTCTTCTAGGCTGCGCAACGACGGGTCAATCAGTGGAGACTGCGTTGTGATTCGACAGATGGGAGTATTGTTGCGATCTAGAAGGGTGTCGGGCAGTCTACAGTTGGGAGTTGACTTCGTTTTTGGTCGAGCTGCTGCATTCTGGCCATCATTGCGGGGTCCTCAGGCGGATCAAGATTACCAGACCCTCTCTTGCGAGACTGAGAGCACCCTCCTTGGATCTGAGAGTCCCACACTTTTCTCCTTCTATCTTTCTAAATCTAAGTCTGGTCTGCTGGTTACGAGGGGAAGGCGGCAGGCGGGATTGCAACCCGTAGGTCCGGATCAAGACTCAGTGGGGAGTCCACCCACCGATTACGGGAGCTGTGCCGAAACCTGGGCGAGGTTCTGGAGGCAGGGAACCTTCAGGTAAATCATCTTTATCTGTATAACCCACTGCTACCCATGTTTGTCTATCTCCCTATAGTATGATTGCGGTATGCATGTGTTGTCCCTATGGCTTTTACTTTCTCTTCAGGACCTAATCAGATTGAATGGAAAGAATGTGTGAGAGTGAAGCTTAAGTTTCATCTTTGTTTTGACTGAAAGCAGACTAAGGATGAACTGGGAGAAGGTGGGAGGAAGACAGTTTTACGTGCGTTTGGAAGGGTCAACCAAAGCATGAGCATTGTTTCTACTGTGAATAACCTGTTTACTCTAGTTAACTCTGAGGGTTTGTCTGGTTGAAGGGGTTTAAATTCTTGTTTATTCTGAGGAAGGATTTTTGGTATAAGGCTAAGCATTGTTTCCATGGTGAATGGTTTAGCCTGAAAACCATGCACATAAATTAAACTGAGTATAAAGGAAAGTACGTTATGTATATTTGCATGTGAACTGGCAGCTGGGCATTATTTCTACTGTGAATGATCCAGCGTTAAGCCATATCATTAAGAAGAGAAAAGAAAAAATACAGAGTATAAATGAAAATAGTTTGGGCAAGCTGAACATTATTTGTACTGTGAATGGTTCAGTGTCCTACCTATATTTGTCTTTTCTTTTTGAGAACAAAGTCAGAGAAATACTAAATTTTTGGATATTAAACAGCTCAGGGCGACTAGGCATTGTTTCCATGGCGAATGACCTAGTCATCTATCCAAAAAGAAGAAAGAAGTAGTTGTGCAACCTGTTCGTGTATACCATAAAGACAAGCTGGACATTGTTTCCATGGTGAATGGTCCAGCTCTAAGTCTTATATGGAATGAACTTGGGATGGTGAGAGTACTTACATTTGTGGTTTGGTTTGCATATGACTGGATGGGATGACTAGTTTGTTTGGGGTTTCAATTTTATAGGTAGTTGCATTAGTTGCTCGCCACGTGCTAGAGCTATAGAAGTTAGTGTCAATTCCTGCATTTTCTGTAATAACTTTTTTTTACTGAGGTATATTCCTGCATTTTTCTGAGATCTTTTCTTATACTTGGCTTTGTATAAATCTTGGCAAGCTACTTTTCCTACGGGAAGCGATGTCGAAATTTCTACAAATCCAAGAAGTTAGTCAACTTTTGACTTATCAGAGTTCAACTTGTCTTTTTCATATATCTGGCCTAGTTAAAATCTGGAAAGTCTCATTTTCTAAAGGGAGTGCTGCCCAAATATTTGCTAATTCAGGGAGTTAGACAAAATTGAACTTTGGGAAGCCGAAATTATTTTCAAAATTTGAACTTAGCCTTGTATAAATTTTGGAATAGCACTTTTCTAAAAGGAGCGCTGGCGAAATTTCTACAAAATTAAGGAGTTTGTTAAATTCAGTCTAAAGTTGAGCTCGAACTGTTGTTCGAGTTCATATATGACTTAGCATAAATCTGGGAAGTCTCCCTTTCTAAAGGGAGTGTTGCCCAAATTTCTACTAATTCGGACAGTTAGACAGAATTTGACTTTCCAGAGTTAGAAATTATTTCTGCTTTTATATATGACTTAGTATAAATCTGGGAAGTCTCCCTTTCTAAAGGGAGTGCTGCCAAAATTTTTACTAACTTAGAGAGTTGGACATAATTTGGCTTTCCAGAGTTAGAAATTATTTATGCGTTCATATTCGAGCTTATATGAATTCTAGAAAGACACMWTTCCTACGGGAAGCGCTGACGAAATTTTCTTGGTTTAGAGGAGATAAACTGTATTTTGACAGGTGGCAATTCAGGCGACCCGCCCAGAATAGAGGAGATTTCGTAGTTGGTCTACCTTTAGCTTAAGCACTGGCTTAAAAGTAGACTTAAGTTTAACTTATAGGGAGATTTTGAGTGAGGATGTGTTATGGAGTTGTATTCTCCATACACTTATGATCTTAGCTTGGAGATTGGTTTGTCGTGTGTTACAGGTCCTTTTGATGCATTTGATCCAAGTTCAGGACTAGATCCAGCTTGATCCCTTGAGGATCACTTTCTGTTATCACTTAGAACAGGTCGATTGCCGATTCGTCGGTCTATGACTCAATTTCAACTTTCCCTCCACACTCAACCTAAAAGGCTTTCGCCGTGGTGATTTCGTTGTTTTATTAAGGTTTCACCCGGACTTTTATTGAATGTCCATTAAACAAAGGTACTGAGTATTTAATTAAGGTTGGTTGGACATGAGGTTTGGGGTTTGCATGGCTAAAGCGTGGGGTATGAGTGTCGAAGCTGGTTGGGGTTGACTCCGTGTAGTGTGTGGGCTGTTGATTTGGTTTGTTGATGTGATGACAGTTATGTGCTGTGAATCAGATTCTGGATTTGGTTGCCTACGATCATACATATACGTATTATTGTGAGAGACCCCAGTGAGACCGTGAGAAGTGATCGTCACATACTTAACTCTTATATATGTATACATGGATATACTTGGGATGAATGTTTGCATAGGGTTGAAGAGTCCCCATACTAAAATCATACTGAGAAGCTGAGGCTGAGGGGTATAGGGGAGGCATCTCCTTCTATTTTTGTTCTTGTTTTTTTTATGATTTTTCTTAGTCGGACGTCTGGTCCTGGGTCGGGATTTGAGGTCCTTGTACAGGACATCCCAAACCCTAGGCTCTGCAGGGGAGAGGTTTTCCCTCGCGCAAAGCCTATTTGATTCTCCAACCGAGACACTCAGGCCGATAGCCGGAGGTGCTGCGACGGCTGCACGGCTATTCCTTTAGTCGTGCAATGTCGTGAAGGGTGAGGCCCTCACGACACTTCGAGTCTGACACTTGAGTGTCATAAGCGGTACTCGGATTCACGAGGGACCGCTTGATTATGGTTACTACATAGTACGCCATCATTGCGACTGCTTGCGTACGTTTGCATTGTGAGTCGATATGAGTAGGGCCTGCGTCCGCGCGGTTTTATCCTAAGTCTCGTGCGCGACGCCTATTCGATTTCGCGTCGGAAAGTAATGGGACGACTACCGAGGGGCTAGGAGCGTTGTCGCGTTGTTTGTGTCGTGTCGTTTGGTACGTGTGCGTGTGCATGTTTTATGTTTTTGTGTTCGTAAAATGGTGTGCGCGTGGTGTGTGGGATGCGTTCTAGTCGACCGACGACGGAACGCGCTTGGGACGTAAGCCCCCCAAGATGTCGGTTCGCGTACGGGTCCGATAGAGGCAAATTACCGCGCGTACCTCTTATGCTACAGCGAACGAGAAATGCCCTCGGCTGGTCCACCTCTGCGATTGCAACTGATTAGCTTTCGTACTTGTGGACTGGTAGCTCGGCGGGGATACGCCAACCGAAGGGAGGTGACAGCTCCCGTAAGGTGTAGGTAAGTCGTGCCTCGCGTAGGCCCTATCCTTTGGTAGGGACTCGCGAGAGGTATGGCTGGCGCACTCGGCCGGAGCGGCTTAAGGAAGCTCCATATGTATTATCTGTGATGAAGGATTTAATTCAACTCCTGCGTGACGTGGCCGGGAAGGTCCCGCGCTGCCCTTGTGCGGTTCCGGACCGATGGGCTCGACAGCGCGATGTCAGCATGCCACGTAGACCAGGGGCAGCGCCACATATACCGGAGGTAGTGCCACGTCAGCATGCCATAAAGAGCATGAGCAGCACCACATCAGCATTCCATGAAGACCACAGGCAGCGCCACATCAGCATCCCATGAAGACCATAGGCAGCGCCACATCAACATGCCATGAAGACCACAGGCAGCGGCACACCAGCATGCCTGGCGTACAGTGCCAGCGTGCAACCTCCACCTCGCGTCGTCGTCCGCAACACTGATGCACAACCAGCGTCTAGCTAGCGTCGCGCTAGCATAATGCCAGCATCTAGTCAAAGTCAAACCAGCGTTGAACCAGCATAGCAAGACTGAATGTTGGACTTGCTCGAGGCCAGCCTTATGTAGCAGTCATCGAGGCTGTCTGACCTCGATTGTCTTTCCTTCAACCGTCTAGATTGACTCACATCTCAAGACCCGGATTGTACAGTTGCAGACTTCTCCCTTGGACCTGATGTTGTCTGGGTACTTGCGTACAAACAAATGTGTATGCTTGACCTGCGGCCTGGGCTAGGTACCTTTGGACTTTGACTGTTGGGTGGACCGACAGTTGACCGAAGTCAACTGTCACACGTCCAGTCCCTGAAATCGTGAAGGGCCTTTACTGCCCTTATTTGGCCTGGGCTCAGGGCAGCCAAGTAGGCCTTCTGATGGCCCTCAGTTCCTCGAGACATATGGCATGGGTTATTACATTCCTACCGTCCCAATTTTCGAGTTCTATCGCATAAAATACATCATTTGTAAGTTAACCCACGTTCATATGCCACAACAATGTTAGGAGCAATAGGTAGAAGTTCTTTCCTACTAAACCATCTAGCTTCATATGGGGGTTAGGATTCGAACATTACGTTGTACTGCTTCTGAGGTCGTCCTCTGCCACCTGTAGAGAAATAGCCATGTTCCAATATTTTCTCAACTTCATATCCTTCGTTCATAGAAGGTGGAAACGTAGATGGCCGATTTGGGAAATTATCACTTTCTACATATGGTAGCAGTTTAGACGCATGGAAGACAGGGTATATCTTGAGGTGTGGAGGTATATCTATATGATAGGAAGGTCCATCTTCAGCTCCAATTACTTTAAGAACTTCCCGGGGCCCATAGTAGACAGGTAACAGTTTCTGAGACACGTTTTCTTCCAAGGAAAACTCGTTAGACTTAACCAAGACAAAGTCCCCTTCCTGAAATTGTCAAGAACGACGATGTTTATTAGCTTATTCAATCATTTGCAGTTGGGCTTTCTGTATGTTTTCCTTAACTTTCCTTATGCCTTCTTCATACAAAACTACAAATTCTCGTGTTCCTGGGGGTAGCCTCTGAATCTGGTCCTTGGTCAACGCATCAATGAGACGGTTAGGTTTCCAACCTTTATATAGTGCATAAGGCGTTCTTCCTGTAACCGTATGTACACTGTTGTTATATGCACTAGCAATTTTCGGCAAGTTCTCATCCCAATCAATCTGGTCAGGACGGACATACATGCGCAAAAATTGTTGGCAAAGACGATTCATTTGCTCAGTTTGACCATTTGTTTCAGGATGTCTGCCTAACGACATGGTTAACCGGGTTTCATAGACTTCCATCAACTTTTGCCATTGCAGACTGGTGAACCGAACATCTCTATCAGATACGATGGTTTTAGGAAATCCATACTCAGAGACTCATCGCATTTGAAACTTTTGGATGACTAGTTCGGTTCTTGCTTCCACAGGTAAAGGAATGAACATGGCTTATTTAGAGAATCTATCAACGACGACCATTACCTGACTGTTGTCGTTTCGACTCTTAGTGAGGCTCATGAAGTCAATAGAGATGGACTCACCTAGCTCACTTGGAATAGGCAGCGGTCTCAGTAGTCCCATGGGATTCTCATGTGAGGGTTTGTTCCTCTGACAGACAAGACAAGTCCGCACATACGTTAATACATCTTCCTTCATTCCTTTCCATTCAAAACGTTCTCGTACATCGGCATACTTCTTCTTGAAACCAAAGTGACCTTCCGCATCATGGCATTCCCCAATAATCAAACTCTTAATTGGTTCTAGGTGAGGAATACACATTCGTTCTTCGGTTTTGTCCAACAAGAAGAGTAAACCATCAGTCATTTGATATTCTGGAAATAACTGAGGGTTCCTTCGTAGAGTTTTAATGATAGGACTCCAAATAGGATCACTCCCATAACCCTAGCGGATCTGTTCTTTCAATTCATTTCCAATATCGAGATAAGAGACAATTGTTCCAAAGAAATCTGCACGCCTTGACAAAGCATCCACAACCACGTTAGACTTACCTTTGATGGTTTTCACCTCAAAATCAAATGTATCAAGGAATGCGGACCACCTTACCAACTCGTCATAAAGTCTAGGCTGAGTCTTGATCCACTTTAATGTAGAGTGATTAGAGTAGACAGTGAAATGTCTTTCTAACAAGTAGTGTTTCCAGGTGTATAGTGCAGCTACTAAGGCATACGATTCTCTTTCATATGTAGAGTTGGCTACTTTTTCTGACGGAAGTCTTCTTGACATAAACTCAACAGGTCTGTATCCTTTACCGTCATCCTGTTGTAGCACAACCCCAGTTCTATACTGACTTGAGTCAGTCGTGACAATGAAAGGAAGAGAAGGGTCAACAATCTTTAGGACAGGGTAGTGAGTCAAAGTATGTTTTAACTTTCGAAGTGATGACTCACAGTCTTTGTCCCACAACCAAGGTTTTTCCTTTTCCAATAGTCTCCTCATAGGAGCGGCTATCAAACAGAAGTTTCTAACGAATTTCCTATAATAGCTGACTAGTCCTAAGAAAGACCTTAGTTTAGTTATAGTCTTGGGTTGTGGTCAATCTCTGATTGTTGTAATCTTATTTTCTTCAGACCTTAGTCCTTCTTCGTTTACTATATGCCATAGGTACAAAACTTCAGGCTTAGCAAACTCATACTTTTTTTGATTCAGTTTGAAGTTGCCCTCACGCAACTTCTGCAAGACCATTCGTAAGTGTTTTTCACGATCTTCTAGTGTTTTGCTATACACTAGAATGTCGTCGAGATAGACTATAACGAATTCGTCAAGCCTGGTTCATTCATTCATCTTTGGAAGGTCACAGGTGCATTGGTCAGACCGAAAGGCATAACCACAAACTCGTAGTGGTCATACCTGGTTAGGAAAGTCGTCTTGTGTTGATCCTCAGGTGCCACCTCTATCTGGTGATACCTTGACTTGAGATCAATCTTACTGAAGTATCTACACCCCTTCAACTGATCCAATAAATCATCAATGCGCGGAAGAGGTTCCGCGTTTTTAACAGTGACGGAATTCAGTCCGCGATAATCAATACATAAGCGAACTTCACCTTCCTTTTTAGGCACGAATAAGACAGACGCACCATAAGGAGATGAGCTAGGGCGAATCCATCCTTTATCAGTAAGTTCCTGCAACTGCTTTCGCAGTTCCTCAAGTTCCCTCGGAGACATTCGGTAGATGGGACCCTTGGAAATCTTGCTTCCGGGAATGATCTCAATCGTGTGCTTGATAGCACGCTCAGTGATTCCTGTCGGCTCAGTCTGCAAGTTTTTATACTCGTCAAGAAGTTTTTCAATAGAAGGTGGGTAGGACGGCGAACACTCACCTACTTGTTTAACAAACACCATCACCACCTCCTGATCTAACTTCTTCTTAGCGACCATCAATCGGAAAGCTGGATAACTCATACAACAGAAAGACAGCGTAGAGTCAGAGCAAAATCTATGGTATAACTTTATCGCACGTAATTCGAAGTTCTCATTCTTGAGTTTGACAATTTTATCTTTGAACTTAACTTCCGGGTCAGCTTCCTCATGGCAATTCATACCAGAATTAAGTCAAAGAGTAAATTCTTCTCTATAAGGAAGGATACCTCCTGTAAAATCTTTTCACCTTCCTTGGTCCAGAAGTAACACTTAACATGATCGACATATTGAGAAACAGTAATCGTTCTCATGTTAGTCGGTATAGACGTGATAGATCTAGGTAAATCTTTTACCTTCATTCCCAAATGCAATTTTCGAATTGCCTTCTCTGAGATATAAGACTGCGTCGATCCCGTCTCTAACAAGGCATCTACTCCCGTGTGCGTTGTCGGGGCAGAAACCCCCTAACAAGGGTATCTGCCCGGTGTTTTTAAATGTCGGACAATGTCCGACTTAGTAAAGGGTTATTTGGACTTCATAACTTGATGAGATGGGTTATCTGCCAAAAGTTCATTCAAACTTGACCTATAACCGAAAAACGAAAACTTTTTAGAGCCCTAGTCCGGACGTCTGCAGCATCCGAGAGTAGTGGCAGTAACAGGACGTGTTTGTCTTGTTGGAACCGCAAAGGAATGTGTAGACATGGGAACGTTAAAGTTAGACCTAATCTACCTGAAATAACAGCCGCGCGATTCAGGACCTACGTTCGCCAGGTATACAACCGCGGCATGGGGGTAGTAGAAAGAAGGGTCTTATTTCCCGGCCGCGGGGGTTGACACCGGGTCAGGGGATTGATAAACCGATGTCAAGGCCACGCGGCCAATCAAGCATGTGGAGCCACAAGCAGGTGAGGCCTGCGGGGCCGCAGGTAGGCTGGGCCTGAGGCAGGAGGAGCCTGCAAGGCCACGACATGGGGTTAGCAACTGGGCCAACTCTTCTTATAGAAGAGTGACTCATATCGCTTACATGATAGGAGCTAGCCCAATAGGCTACACCACCAGACTGCTACCTGACAGATACCGAGATCAAACTCGACCGCACGCGCTTACCAGGTTAGCTCCTTTTGGAGCTGGTCATTTAGAGCTGGCCATTGCCATTGCTGACGGCGCGGCTAGATCCGGGCGTCCGATCGTGGAAATCGTGCAACCCAGATCTAGCGCGCCGAGATTAGCATGGCCCCTGCGCGAGGATGACACGCATAAATTGAGAAAAATTATTTTTTTTGATCCCCAAGGGGATCGAACTCGGGCCTGCATTTCAACAGTTTGGGGGTGTCTCGCGATGTGACCGCTGACCCAGGCCGACGGGAGTGAAAAA
>BFEA01000525.1:400562-411873 GCA_003427395.1 Chara braunii | reverse complement strand
AGAGAGAGAGAGAGAGAGAGAGAGAGAGAGAGAGAGAGAGAGAGAGAGAGAGAGAGAGAGAGAGAGAGAGAGAGAGAGAGATGGCGGGACTGAACAAAACCCCTTCTGTGTGTGGTAGATTCACAATTTCACACGGGTCCACTCTGCCGCGTGGCAGGTGCCTGGAAAGTCTGCTGTTCCCCGAAAGATTGGGACTTTCGGTGCCCTTTCAGGGCCGATGTCCCAAACCATCAGAAAGGCCACTGATTGCCCACCTAATGTCCCATGTGAAGCGGACCAGCCTGGTACCTGGTTTGCAACTGATACAAACGAAGCTGCCTAATCTAAACACAGCCCTTGTCTGAACCGCCTGCCTGATGTCCCAAACCATCGCCAAGACCGCTGATTGCCCTCCTAATGTCCCATGTGAAGGGGAGCGGCCCACCTAATGTCCCATGTGAAGCGGATCGGCCCGGTATCTGTGATTGCCCACCTAATGTCCGATGTGAAGGTGAGCGGCCCGATACCTGTGATTGCCCACCTAATGTCCCATGTGAAAAGAGTTACGCCAGGGACTCGACAGAAGAAAGACGGGAATACCGCTATGAAAAGGGAAACAGGGAATATCAGTGTTCGGACGGCAGTTGCGGTGGGACGATTGACAGAGCTTCCAAATTGGCTGAGTGTCGGGATGTTAGCGGGGTTGGAATCGTTTGCGGTAACAACTGTGAAACGAAGAAGGCCGGGGCTGATTCGGAAATCAGAGGAAAATACTCGAGGCCCGAGTTAGCTTCGGTACCAGGCCGCTGTGAGTTGCCAACAGTCTGGCCTGTTTCGTTGCACTCCTGCCTGTTCGGAGGGCGAAATAGGTTCGGGACTGGGCCTGGTACGCGGGGGCGCTGCAATCTTCTCTACACCACGCCTGACTCCCGGTGGTACCGGCGGCTGCTGTTGCTGGGCCCAGCAAAGTACTTAAGCTGGACTGGGCCCGTTCTTGGGGGATCTCCGGGGGGAGTACCGGAGGGATGGGCGCACGGGAGTGTGTTGGTCCCCAGGTGCACCAGTCCCCGGACGGGGGAGTGGCAGACGTACTAGCGGCAAACAGATCCCGCGGGCATCAAGGAGGCACTATGGGAGCACGCACGAAGGGGGCCAATGCAGGCTTTTACCACGTACGATGCGCGAGAGGAGGGGAAGCAGCTCGCCCACTAACGCACTGGGCCAGCGCTCCAATCAAACACGAACCGGGACAACTTCCCGGTCTGCATTCATGTCCAAGAAAGCGCACGGGGGAGCTGGCGGCTAATTAAGATGGCCGGGACGTACTAAAGGGAGGGGCACGGTCGGCACCGGGATCTCTCTATTATCAGGCCCTCCTTGCCTACCGGAGAGGAAGTGCATGTGGCAGTGAACAGGGACATTGTGTGCCCGAAGGCCACGATCGAAGCGCTCACCAGAGGAGGAGCCTGGCTTGAAAAAGGACTTGGTACGCAACCGCACGAGGGCATTTCCTTGGCTGTGTTCATGCACGGATGGTAACTCTTCCCCAGCAGGAACTTGCGAGGTAGGATCTAGTGGGGAAGTGGGTGGATGGGGGTTGCGATCGTGGCTGACACACACTTGCGCACGGGCTTGATAATCAAGCCAATCGGGTGATCACACCAAACCGAGCCATATCAACCTATCACATGACTAGTGACCATCAAGCTGAACACTACCAATCAGGCGTTGCAACCAATCAACCGGGCTACGGTCGTCTGATAGATCCGTGATCGAACACGAGCGAAGGTGGGCTGTTAATTATTCATTTTTATTTTTTATTTTTATTTTCAGGAGTGCACAGACCAGGGACTGCAGCGCACCTCACGCCCGCTGGGTGTTGCTTGATGACAATTGGAAGGTGGACGGAAGCACATTGAAATTGAGAGTTTTTCAGGACGCACAGAACAGTAATTACCTCCAAATTCATTCATTCATTACTGAATCATGAGCAAACTCGTCGGGGCGACTGCTTGTGCTATGTGCGGATGCAAGGACGAGCTACATAGCGACGCACGTGACATCTTCGAGACGTGGCCCATAGGGCCACATGAAGCACCACCTCTCTGTTGCCACCTCAGATTGCCAGCTGGCAAGCTCAGCGTTGGGATGGTGGGGACTACATTGCCCAGTCTTTGGATTACAGCGCTTGCTGAGTGGTTGGGGCGCGGCTGTTAGGCGTGGGATTTGGTGGATGTATCTTCCCATGTTCTAGCGGAAGATTCATTCTCATTTTGCTCACCCAGTGACCGGTGGCCATGGGCGAGATGGGCGAGACAGGCAACGGTGGCCAAGTATATCAAACTCAATGCACATAAATTAAAAAAAAAAGAAAACAAACAAACAAACAAACAAACAAACAAACGAACAAACAAACAAACAAACAAACAAACAAAAATAAAGATATGGCTATGCACCTTCCCATGTTCTTTCGAAAGATTCATTCAGATTTCCACACCTTATTCATGCTGAAGAAACACTCCGATGAGCAATCGGACAGGTCTGGAGTGCACCGAATACAAAAAGGATATACTAGTGTATCTATCCGCATTCTGGCTGAAGATTCATTCTCAGCTTCTCGTGATTGGATGAACGAAGGTGCTGCGGTACTCAGCAACGAGAGTGAGGCTAAGCACCTTCCCATCTTCTTGATGGATGTTCAAACGAAGGAACTGCAGCACTTCCACAGACGAGAATGAGACAGTGCACCTTCCCATGTTCTTGATGGAGGTTCATTCTCCGCTGGTACGTACTCAAGGGAGAGACCCTAGTGCCCTCAGAAGGAATATGGCAATGTATCATTCCATGTTCGAGCCGCAGATCCACTGGTGTGTCTTGCAATGTTTGAGCTGCACGTTTATTTCAGTTTTACTCGTTTGACGAGTATAGACCAACAGGAGGTAGAGTACAAGCCAGTGTATCTGCCCTCGTTCGTGATGCAGGTTCATCTTGTTGTGCTGTTTCACACGCGGGGAACCCCCTCACACAGCTAGGGGGAACTTGCATCAATCAACGAAAGCTCCACACACACACACACACACACACACACACAGAGAGAGAGAGAGAGAGAGAGAGAGAGAGAGAGAGAGAGAGAGAGAGAGAGAGAGAGAGAGANAGAGAGAGAGAGAGAGAGAGAGAGAGAGAGAGAGAGAGAGAGAGAGAGAGAGAGAGAGAGAGAGAGAGGAACAGGGCAGCCACTGTTACGAAGAGAAAAGCTGGTAAGGGCCTGGCGAAGTCTGTGGATTGGCATGGGAAAATCATCTCTGATTTTCGCACGGAAATTTGGGAACAGTGACTGTGCGGGAGATACAGCTTCACGCCACTTTCATGATTTGAAATCGGACACGGTGAGTCCTAAGGGAACTTCAGATTGGACAATTTTTTGACCGTTGATCTCCGAACACTGGAGTATTGGACATAATGGACGGACACTGAAAGGGGTCTTTCATAGCGCAAGTACGGTTTTTCCTGACCCTCAACCACTGCTGTTTTCTGGCAAACACTTGGCTGTACAAAAAGGGACTCGGCTGATCCAAAAGAAAGTGAGGTGGCTCAAAAATTGTAGACTCGACGGACAAAATCAATAAGAACGAGTTTGAGGCATACTCACCCGGTGTTTGGGCATTGCTCGCCAAGCCCTTTGTAACTAAGAGAATAGACTCGGATAGTATGAAGGACCCAGCGGACGGACCGGACTCAACAGACTGCGCGGGGATCCGACAAGGACAAGACAGGACTGAGCAGGGACTCAACAAGCTCAGTGGAGAGTCGAAGGACTCAGGGACTCAGCCCACTGATCACAGTAAACTTAGGCCAGTAGAATTTGGACGAACAAACAAATGTCAGCAGAATTCAGTAGGTCTCAGACCAACAAGGGCAGAAATCAGGAAAACACAGATCGGCAGTCCAAAGTCTCGAGCTGCAAATCCCCAATGTTTCTCAGCTACAGAGCTACTATTTTCTCGGCAGAATCAGCGGCTCGCAGATCTCAGACCAGCGGAATGGCGACCAGCTGATCTAGGATCTACCAAGGTCAGACTCCAAATCCCTTGCTGACAGTTTGCAGGCATCAAGCTAGGAATCTGACCACAGTCGGACATTGAACTCAGAAACCGTTTGGAATTATCAGACTTTGGCATCAGACGACTTAGACACACGGCAGGCTGTGATCGTTTTCCTACCACGACTCTGAGACCGAGAACCCTAATGCTGATCCCTAAAATTGGAGAACCGTTAAAGACGCTACAGGGTGAGAAGGGGAACTAACAACGAAAACAAGAGGAGATCGGTTGACACTCAGGCAAAAGCAGTCCTTGTTTAGTTGGTTATGTGAACGATCAGACAGAATCTGCTGAGATAAAATTCATAGTCCAAGAATGATAGTTTTTGTGACCCCGTACATGCTGTCTCATGTCTTGTCGCTGCTCAATTTTGTATCTTGGGTTATCAGCGCTGACTACTTGTTGCAGGTTGCAGGAGCTGTGGAACAGTCCTCCCGTGGGTGACAGACACGGGGCGGATTACAGGGCCGTTCCGGTGTGCCGGCAGATCCCTTTTACCGGTCGACAGTGGCGCCGTTGTCGAGGAAGGCTGCCTCTCGGGACTTCGGCCCGCCTGTACCCACAAAGGCGCGGTAGGTGTAGGTGCCAAGATCTATTTTGCTTCGACACTCACGTCGGGATATTGCTTTGGTATGTGCAGGTGCGGCACGGACGCGAGCGAGCGGATGACGGACGATCGACCTGTTAACGTTTCCGGTGAGACGTCGATTTTGCATCTCCATGATTTTATGTGGTTCCCTCTTGCATGTCCCTGTGATTGAGAGAGGTCTATTCTGATCCTTCCCCACCCTTTGGTCAGTTATCCCTGATTCGACTCCAAAAGAGAAATCCATGAGCAGGGGAGGAACAGAAAGGGATTGAAGGGGAGGGGAGAAGAGCCCCGGATCGCAAGGAGTCGGGGGGAATAGATAGGCTAGCTGACCTAATTGCTAGTGAGAGGACTGATTAGGGCACTACACAGTGTCGGGGGAAAGCGTTCCGGGTAAATCTATGTTTGAAATGGGCCAAGAAGAGACATGTTACCGGATAGGATTGCACGAGGGAGATACCATCGTTCTGTGAGCGTTTGACTTTGGTCCGACCCTATGACGCACGAGTTGGTTGGCTCGCGTCGGGGGGATCGCTCTCGGGATCGGTAGGCCAACGATGATGGCGACATGTGACCAGCCTCTCTTTGGACATGAGGGTAGGAGGAGATACACCAGAGAGCGGTTCTCTTCTAGGCCTGTTGACATCATCAGGGATGTAGGTAGGTCTAATGGAGGCCTGTCGTAGGGATCTATGAGCTCATTAGTCGGGCTAGGCTACACAACGTCTGAGAGAGTGAACTTCCATCTTTTTGTTGAGTAGTTGGAACGATGAAGGGTTGGAAAAAAAACACTGGAAAGTTATGGAGAGAACTTATCTTTCAGTAATGAGGAGTGAGCCTGATATTCCTGAGAGAAAGACGGGAATGGAGAGCTCTGATGGAAGAGAAAGGATGACGACAGGAGTAGGAGAAAGGTGGAATGGTGAATATGAAAGCAGACCACCTCATATAAAGGCGGCAACTGGGAAGGGTAGAGAAGAGAGTCCGGGTTCCATAAGATTTACTAAAGGACCACCGTATGCAGGTATCCCTGAAGGAGAGACTTGGCGAGAAAAACGATATGAGCCACCATGCGGACCTAGTCCATATTCTATGGGGTACAGATAGTTGTGCGGCCCTTTGTCCTACCAACCACCATACTTCGGCCAGCCTCTATATTTCAGTGGATATCGAGTAACAAAATTCCTGAATGATTGGGAAGTTCACGCCCCGAGAGCATAATTGACTGAGTGGGAAACGATAATTGGATTCATTAATCACACGGATCTCAAACTAGACAAAGATGTGTGTGCTGCTATACCCGAAGATGGGAGGTGAAGAACTTTCAGAGAGCGATTGTCTTGGTATTTTGCTTGCGACGATATCGTGTGCTCCGACGAGGACTTAAAGGAGATGAAGAAAGAGGAAGGAGAGACGTTAATGGCGTTTGCAAGACGTTTTGAGAAGGCGTTCGAACCATTGATAGAAAATGGGTTTCTCGGTGAGTTAGAACAATGTGCTATATTCGTAGGGACTCTACCTATCGAGAAAAGAGAGTTCATCGTAAAAAACATGCCCACTAAAAGACTGTCGTTCACTCAGACGAAGGCGTTGACTTTGCAGACTGAAGGACGAAATACCATATCTTATGTACTTGCTCGGTGATGGTGGAAGAGAGTTCCGGTCGCCTAAGAAAAGTAAAGCAAAAAACGATAGTGGAGAATGAAAAAGAGGAAACCGTGACGAATGGAAGAAGGATGACGGTAAGGGATCTCAAGATAGGCATTGGAAATATAGAGAAGAAGAGGAAGAACGAAGGAGATCAAATAGGAAACAATGGGAAGCGCTTGAGGAGATTAAGGCCCTAAGGGCCAAACTAGAAAGGATGATGAGGACGGAGAATATCCCACCTCGAAGAAGCGCGGCATCGTTGAAGGTTCCTTCACTACAAGAGTCTCAAGACAGACGAAAAAAGAGTCCTGAGAAAATCGTCAAGCTCAATGAGAGGTGAGCGATGGAATGGGGAAGTGATGAGAAAAACATACCCTGCCAACCTCCAACGGAGACGAACATCGATATTGAAGTAGGAACGATGCAAGAGGCAAACCAGGGGGGAATCAGGGTGCCGAGTATCCGGTTTGAGGAAGACCTGGATGCAAATGATACTCTGGCGATTGGGTTTTCAAGTATTCGGTTCGAGAGTAGTGAGGAGGATTCCTATGCGACTTTAGTGTGTGCTAAGGGGGTAGGTGGAGAATCAAGTAAAGATAGGACCGATGATACTAGCCTCGACATTGATGTCTCACCGAAGGGCGAAGAACCGAGGGCTATGGAGGAGTTACAGTCACTTTGTCAAATTGCAGACCTTGTCTGAGTTTATCTCCCTGTCCGAGCTTATCTCCCTGCATGATTGTTGTCCTTCCTTTTATTTCATCACTCGCTTCATGTTCGTCCGTGCAATTTACTACCCAAGCAGTTGTTTTCATTCTAAGAAAATCTTGTGGGTGGAAATCGATTCCCTTGTCCAACTCATAGACCTCGTGTGTGTGTGTGTTGTTAAAGCACCCCAAATTCTTTCTCTCAGTTCCTCCACAAATAATAACAAACCATCCATAACGAAAGACAATATAATAGAAAATGCAAGGTTGGATAAACAGATCCCAACTAATTGATCCCCTAGACGGATACTGTTCCTCGCCAGCAGCCGAAATACGGATCTCCTAAACAACACATGTCCATGGAATCAAGTAGGGATCAAGAGAGCTTAGTCAAAATTGATTGGCATGCGAAGGGCCTCAAAATTCACAGTTGGAACGCTAACGATGTCGACAATATACTTACCGAGGATGACAAACTACGCGACATTAGGATAGGCCTAACAGAAAGAGACAAATTAAAACCGGATGTGGTCTTATTCCAGGAGACCCACCTCTCAAATCTCACTAACCACTTCAGAATCAAAAAAACAGTAGAAAAAAGCTTAGGAGGCTGCGCTTATACACTTGGTCTAACAAAGGTGGACTCAGCAAACGAGGCACTGCAATCCTCATACCTCACTCCTCCAAATTCTTAACAGAAGTGTGGATTCTGAACGGGCCAGGAGACACAAAAGATGGCAGATGGTCCTGGCTCGACATCAGATGGCAAGAAGGTGAATTGAGAATTTTGAACTTATATGCGCCTAACGCCGAACGATTGGAGTTCTTCAACAACATCACATCGCTCATCCCAAATCCCCAACCAGTCATCATAGCAGGGGATTGGAACACGACCCTGAACCCCAACCTGGATCGTATCTCCCGAGCTGTGTTGATGGGCCCCACACGAGCAGGTACCCATATTCGAAACTTCATAACGGAATTCGAACTGATTGACCCTCCACCCTCTTGCAAAAACTCTCTCTTTGGTTAAGAGAAACCGCGCCAACCGAACATCGCTATCTCGAATCGACTTCTTCCTGATCTCTAAATCCCTCCAAGGAACAGCCAAAGAGGCCAAAATCCTGCCTGCAGCAACATTCAAGGGACTGAACCACAGGCCAATACACCTGCTCTTGAACTTCGATTCCCTGGTGGAAAAGAGATAGGGTTTTTACAGACTGAATAACTCCCTCCTCTCCAAAGACCACTTGACAAAAGTTATCAAATGAAACTGACTTTTCATGAGACAAAACGAGATAAGGCAAAAAGATAGACATAAATGGTTCATAGACAGCTATGCGGATCTAACACAAACGGTGTCCGCCGAGTCGAGAAGCATAGCAGCCGAACGAAAAAACAGAAAAGAGGAACTACAAATAACTATAACAATAGCTAAGGTCAATCTCATAACAGAACCCACAACGACTTCTACTACGACTTACACAAATCTGCAAAAGAGGAACACAATGAGTGGAGAAGATGGGAGATGAGAGGCCTACACTTTTGTGCCAGGATGACCGAGTACACACTCAACGAATCAATGACGAAGTTCTTCTTCTCCAAAATAAAAGCCAACGCAAGAAACAATATGATTGAAAGACGGAGAGACCCAATGGACTGAGACAAGGTCTAATTAGCCAGCACAAACAAGGTAAAAATAGCTAGGGCCTTCCACATACCCTCTGAAAATCCAAAACACGCTCCCCACCCTCCACAACAACCACTGCAGCCCGCAAACTCATGATGTCTCTCCTGGACTGAACAATCTCATAGGAACAATCGGAAGGCATGGACAAACCAATTCCCTAGATGAACTCAGAGTAGCCCGAACCCAGATGGGGAACGAGAAAGAACAAGGTATCGACGACCTCTCAAAAGAATTTTGGGTCCACTTCTGGCCGATACTAGGAAGCGACCTTCTCAACTTCTTCAATGACTGTAAAGCTAAGGGAGGTCTTGGCCAACTCCTAAGCACAAGTCTGGTTTCACTACTCCACAACAAAGGGGAAAGAGAGAACCTAAAAAACTACAGACCTATCTCACTACTCACAGCCGTATATAAGATCCTCGCGAAAGCACTAGCCAACATGATCATAAACCTCACCGACAAATGTTTTCACATTGATCAAGCAGGATTCATCCCGAGGCGGTACATACTGGATAATGTGACGACCCTGAACGAGGCAGCAAAGAAAATCACAGAAAAACGTATGCAGGTTGCAACTTTTTTCTTCGATTTCGAAAATCCTACGACCAGGTCAACTGGAACTTTCTACGCGACTGCATGAGAAAGATGGGAGTAGGCCCCAATTTCAAAGAATGGGTCAGAATACTTTTCGGAGATGCCACAGGAAGAGTCCAGATCAACATAATATTGTCAGACACATACCCGATCTCGAGATCCGTTCGCCAAGGAGACCCACTGACACCCCCTATCTTCCTCTTCATCATGGAAGCCATAGCATCCTTTTTTCGCAAGGACCCGTTTATAGACTGCCTCATAGAACAAAAGTTACAAAACTTCAACCCTCTACATGACTTCGCCCTACCCACCGCCTTGATGTTCGCAGATGATCTTATCGTCCTTATCCGGGCCAACAACTCTTCATTTCAAGCCCTTGTCAGAGTTATGGAAGCCTTTTGACTGGCATCAGAAATGAAGGTAAACTGGGCCAAAACTGAAGGCTGGTGGTTAGCAGAAGGGACCCCCCCCCAATCCCCGGATCTCCCTACCCCCTTGTCATGGTCCGAGGGAGAACAAGCGCTCAAGTATTTGGGCATCATGGTGAACAGAGAAGGCACATGGCCAGGTATGGGATAAAAACCTTATAGCCAAAGCAATAGCTCGCCTGGACTTGTGCAAGAAAGCCCAAACATCTTTGATGGGTAGAGCACTAATCATAAACACGACAATATTCTCTACAATGTGGTACATGGCATCCATCTGGTCCCCTCCCGACAACGATCTCAAGAATCTGAAAGCACGGTTCAAAGGCTTCTTATGGACTGGGGACCCAAACAGAACCACCTGCATAAACACGGTAGCCTGACATTACATCACTATGAAGCCGTACGACGGAGGCTTGGGCATAATAGACCCAAAACAGGAAGCAATCACCCTCCAGACGAAAATGGCCTTAGACAGTATAAGGAACCTGGCACCAGCCAACTCGCCATCTAACATGCAAGAAGGTCTCTTCTGGGCCCTGGCCAAAGAATGGACGATTAAGACAAGCAAAACACCAAGAAGATTCCGGCAACTACCAACGAGTCAGCCCAACCCCACGCCCACATCTTACTGGACCCCAACCATCAAAGTCTGGCGCCGTCTGATGCAAATCAAACACGGCGTCCCAAACAACAAAGAGGAAGTCCTCAGACAGCCCTTGTTCTGCAATCCTTGGCTGACGGATACAGAAGGCAATCCTTTTGGCCGCTCCGTGCCAAGGATTGGGGATGGCTATCATGGGTGGAGAAAGGAGTGTGGCAGATCAAACATCTGTGTTCCGAGGAGCGGAGAATGGCGAACAGAGCAAGAGCTACACATCCCTCTGAAGGGCTGCCACTCCCTTGACACCAATCTAGCCGCAATACGCCAGAGTATTCCACCGCAATGGACAACCCTCTTAAGAGAAAAATTCTCGTGAAAGCCGGGCGACTGGGGCATACTCGTCTCTCAGACCCCACCTCAAAGAGCCTACCGCTTTGTAACCCGACTGGACCCATCCAACTACCAATCTAAATTCATATTGTACCCTATCTTGAAACACAGTCTTCAGGAACTAGAAATTATGAGTACAGACCCTCAAGCCGAGTGCCTAGAAACCTTCCAACTCAGGAAGATCAAGGTATTACAGACCAGACCCAGAGTAATCTTCCAACCAGAGCTTGACGTAAAGCTCGGTTACGACCTCGGGCCACAAAATTCAGACCCAAACCCCAGTCTAATAGAGAACTGGCGAAACATTCTGAATCTAGACTCCACAACCTCCTTCAACATTCCTCATTAGACCCGTCAGAATCCTTAGCATGCAGTGGCTTATAGCACACGCAGCACTCCCTGTCAACCAGTGGCTCCACAGAAGAAGGAAACACTCAGACCCTGACAGTTCAGAACAGTGTTCTGTGCAACAACAACACACCGGAAGATATCCCTCACTGCCTTCTATTATGTCCGGACGCGACATGGATCTGGAATGAAGTCCTGGACCTATGGTCTACCCTCTTCTCAGCACCCCCCCCCC
>BFEA01000525.1:308815-332753 GCA_003427395.1 Chara braunii | reverse complement strand
TGTAGGCCCTGCCAGAAGGAAGCTTCCAGGCAAGAGCCTGGAAGTTTCCCTGTAGGGAAACAGGCTGGAGGTCCGGGACGGGCCCTGCAAGGCCCGTGTGGCTGCACAGTATGCCACAGAAGGTCATGAACCGCTGATTCATTTTTAGGAGAGGCTCAATCTGCTTTTGCAGATATACTGGTGGTTTAAACCACCAGTACTTCCTAAAGTTGTGCCCGTATACAAGCCAAGATTTTAGGAAACATACGGGCCACTACAGGACAACCAAATTCATCTGACTAGAAACGTTTCTACTCTAATTTTTTTTCCGCGGCCGATAGCTGGGCCGAGTACTAGTGTTTTAAACAGCAGCAGATCACAGAGTGGTGCCTTGAACTGCCGTTGCACAGTCCCCCAGCTATGGCGCCCAGGTAAGTACTCCTCCAAACCACCACTCTCGCCCTGCACCTGCTCTTAGTTCTGCTAATCTAGTGCTAACTTGAAAGAATCTAATCCTAGCTCCAACCAACACTGCCATCATGCAGTGTGGTGCCGAACTGAAGCTCTAACACTGTGTGCTTCTCTGGTCCAACACTGCCGAGATAAATAGCGCTCGGTCAGAGGTCTTGCCGGCCTGCATCTAGGGCCGTCAGATCTTAGCCCAATATCGATTGTCCTAGATGTGGATTCTTAAGTCCTGGTCTATAATCTGGGCCCAGGGACGGCCATTATGAGTCCCTACTGGTTTCCGAGGCCTACCTGCTGATGCAGCAGGGGCTTAGATTAGAATAGAATGTCAGTCGACCATATCAGTCACTGCTGAACAAACCAAGGTCCAACCCTATACGGACGAAAGTGTGCTTCGTTCAGAAAAGGCTCGCAGACGAATATCCATTGCACATAACCCCATCATCGATTGGCTTCCTGCGAATCCAGACTTATTAGCTCCCGATCACGATTCAAGACTACTGTTTCATTAAGGTTTCACCCAGACTTTTATTGAATGGCCATTTGACAAAGATACTGAGTATTTAATTAAGGTTGGTTGGACAGGAGGTTCAGGCTTGCATGGCTAAAGCGGGGGGTATGAGTGTTGAAGATGGTTGGGGTTGACTCCGTGTAATGCGTGGGCTGTTGATTTGACTCGTTGATGTGATTGCAGGTATGTGTTGTGAATCAGATTTTGGATTTGGTTGCCTGTGATCACATATATGCGTATAATTCTGAGGGACCTCAGTGAGACTGTGAGAAGTGATCGTCGCATATTTCCCCCCTTTTATATATATATATATATATATATACATGGGTGTACTTAGGGTGAATGCCAGCATGAGCAAAAGGGGCCGGGACATATGGACGAATGTTTGGGGATTACTATAGGGCGCCGACATCGCGCGAAAAGGACAAGGTACCCCAAGGCTATGATTTTATTTGTTAGGCGGGGGAACCGTCGGCCTATTCCTTGTCCCTTGTTTTTTAAAGATTTTTTATGGTTGGACGTTGTAGTCCGTGGCAGCCGTCAAAGTCAAACCCCTTGGCTTTCGCCTAGACCCAGGGAGGACTTACCCCTAGGGCCGCAAGAGATAACTACCACCACAGGTATAAAACCTATGTACCACCCACTCTGCACCCACTCTGCATAAGGGTGTAGAAGCAGGTGTGTGGTCTTCAACCGCGCATGGCGGTTGTCCAGCGTCGAGAGACTAACCCTCAAGGCGCGTGTCAGCCGACACTTGAGTGTCGAATGCGACCCTCGAGATTAACGGGGACCCCATAGGTATGGGTACCACATAGTACACCATCATCGCGACCGCTTGCGTATGTTTGCATTGCGAGTCGATATGAGTTAGCCCTGCTTCCGTGCGGTTTTATACTAAGTCTCGCGCGCGACGCCCATCCGATTCCCGCATCAGAAAGTTATGGGATGGCTACCGAGGAGCTAGGAGCGTTGTCCCGTTGTTTGCGTTGTGTCGTTTCGTATGTGTGCGTGTGTGTGTTTTATTTATTGTGTTCATAAAGTGGTGTGCGCGTGGTGTGTGGGATGCGTCCTAGTCGACCGACGACGAGTCACGCCTGGGACCTTAGCCCCCCAGGATGTCGGTTCGCGTGCGGGTCCGATAGAGGCGTACTACCGCGCGTACCCCCTATGCTACAGCGAACGAGAAACGCCCTCGGCTGGTCCACCTCTTCGATTGCAACTGATTAACTCTCGTACTGTGGACTGGTTGCTCGGCGGGGATACGCCCACCGAAGGGAGGTGACAGCTCCCGTAAGGTGTAGGTAAGTTGTGCCTCGCGTAGGCCCTATCTTGTCGTAGGGGCTCGCGAGAGGTATGGCTGGCGCACTCGGTCGGAGCGGCTTATGGAAGCTCCATGTATACTCGCGACGAGGATTTAGAACGACTCCTGCGTGACGCGGCCGGGAGGGTCCCGCACTGCCCTGGTGCGGCGCTGGACCGATGCGCTCGACACCGTAATACTATAATGAAAAAAAAAAAGGTTGAAATGGGAGGAAAAAAAAAGAGGGGGGGGGGGGGCAAATAACACCACAAAAACACGCAATTTTACAGGACCGGGCCGCAGTTTACAGGACCGGGCCGCAGTGCACGACTGCCACACACACACACACACACTCTCTCACCTATAATGTACCGAAATGTGGGTTAAGAACCATGTTGGATACGTGTTGGTTCATGTTGGAGGTCTGTCCGAAACCATGTTGGAGTCGTTGAGAAAAAGTTTGAGACATGTTCGAAACCATATTGGACTCATTGGGAATAAGTTGATAATGTTGATGAGTAGTTGAACACAGCAGAAGACCCAGTTTCAACAATTGGCCACACCCCTTCTGGCGTGAATAAGTTAGACATCAAAAAAAAATTTTGTTGAATTTCGGCGACAATTTTTCTGTTGCCGGCCGGCGATCACGCTGAGTCTTCAATCATCAACAATTTAAAAAGGATCACGCGCGCCCCAAATCCGTGCGCCTACACACTCTTTGTCCTAGTCAACCATTCATTCAATGTAAACGGCATACACTGCCGCGACCCGCGCGGTGAACTCAAATTTTAAACTAAACTTATTTTCTGGCATCTGCAAAAACCAGGGCGGATACCTTTGTAAGGGTATTCACGCCGACAACTTACCGGACCATATTAAGCGACATCCTCGTCGCTTCGCAAAATAAAAAAGTTGTCAGATTACCCAAGATGCAAACGAAAGGAGGGACTTATCCAATTAATCGAGAAATTGGGGCAAAGCCTCTAACCATCTGTACTTACCCACCGGTACACCACCAACATATCACTGGATCTTTAGTTATTCCTTCTCTTTTTAGGATGAACCTCCCCAGGACCTTTTTAAAACACCTTCGTTTTGAAGATGAGTCTTCCAACAAAATCATATCAGCCCCTTTTTCCAAAAATATGAAGGGGTCTTAATCCATAAAACTTTTCCAGTCATGGAAGTCACTGCCGTTGACAAGACCGTTTGCAACCTCCAATAAGGTTAGTGAGGGGTCCCTTACGTTGGCGGGTCTCCCTACCGCAGGGCACCTTTACTAGCCCTTTTTGTGACTAAGCAAACATGACTGCTGATTCTGGCGGTTCGTCCCTTACCCTCTGCCTCGCACAAAACCCACTTTGCGATTCACAACCACAGGTCAGAACATGAGGGGTCTCTGATTCTGGCGGGCTTCCCGACCGCAGAAGACGGCCCTCATCGGCAGCTGAGGACCACCAAGTGAAATTTGCCGATTCTGGCCGAGGATAAAATTCTTCATAAATCTTCCAGGTAAACATGACCCTTTTCGTCAGACTTTATCACTCATCGGACAACTTACCATGCCATAAATCAGTTTACTCACCTTTGAAAGTAAGTCTTTCAGCAACCAAAGTCACCCTCTTTTTTCAAAAATCCAAGGGGATCTCACCATAAAACCAAACACCCCCTCTCTCAAAATCACAAGGGGTCTCGTCACAGCACAAAACATCACAAAACATCCCCTTTTCCAAAATCCAAGGGGTCTTTTCATAGAACAAAACATCACTGAGAGACCATCTTATGGGTCTTCATCACAACTTAAGCAATCAACAATCGGCATGGTGAAGCATTCGAGTCTCAAGGACTCATAAATCTTCTAGAAATCCTCACAACTTTTCACAAACGGACTGCACTTCCTTTCCTTATACTCTGCCCTATCAGCTGCCCGTAGGCAGATCGCACGAGTATACCGGGGAGTAGGCAGCTTTACATATCATACATTCACACATCCTTCACACAAAGCCAACATTCATCAGGATAGGCCACACGCGTGAGAGTGATAGTGATCGTCACAAAAACCAAGCCTCGTAGGGTCTTAATTCAATATGAACATCAGGATAAAATGTCCCTCTTAAAAATAACACAGGTACCCAACCCTCACACCCCACTCTGCTGAGTAACCCATGCCTTGAACACACGAGTACCTCGGAATATACCGAATCATACACAAAAGCTCAAGGCACGAGATTCTATCCCAACACGCCAACATATCACACATCTGGATACAACTATCTAAATCACACCTAAAAAAGGAGCAAAAGATTCGTCCAATACTACAATCCGCACATGTATAGATGGACAAGCTAGTCGTGGCTACGCCTAAGTATACACATATCTAGCTCAGTCCCTATGCACAGGAAACCTCATTCCTACTGACGTATAAGCGAACCAGTCCCTACTCACTCATTTCCTCCTGGCTTCACCTATACGGTTGAGCTTTACTCCTATCTACAGTCCCAGTTACCTTACCGGACCATTATCGCGAGAGTTCCCCTCCAATCTGTTTTCCCTCTCTCGCAATCAACTCCCATTGTCTAAGTCGTCTGGACTCAATGCCTCTACCTTTCAGCTGAGCCTAGACTATATCGGGTCGGTCGCATCTCTTCCCTTATCATTCCCTTTCTTTTCTTCCCTGCGCGCTCGTCTCGCTTCCTTACACTTGCGAGGCGTATGACCCGTCTTTCCACAGTAATTACACACAATTCTCGACCACAGCTCTCGCCGCCTCCTACTTTTCTGACTTGCCCAACTAGAAGTTGATACCATCTTTTTGTCCTCACTTTCTCCTCTAGGATCTAGCGCAGCGGGAGATTGGGCCACCGCAGCGTCTTCCTGGCCTTTTCGCCCTTCTTGCCCCTTCCTGCTTGGAATGTCAGTTTCTCTCTCGCAGGTAGGGATCACAACATTCTTTGCCTTCTTCTGCACCTCTTCTTCCTTGGCAGGTGACTCACGTTTTCTCCCTTCATCCCACCCATGATCCCGCTCGCTCGCCTTACCATCCTTCCGAGGCTCATCTTTCCTGCCTTCGGGGGTGCCAGCCGCCAATTCATCTATCCTCTTGCCAGCCTCGTCCCTTTCACATTCTCTCAACGCCTTCCTTCTTCTGGCTTCACGTAGGATGTGGCAAAGGTACTGGTCGAAATCCTCTCCCACAAAATTATCTCGTATCTTGTCCCATATAAGTCCTCTCGTCCCGCGGATCAGGTCTCGCTGCTCTTCACCCGTAAAGTGCATAAGGAAGAAAAAGCATCGGTCATGTTCAGACAGTCCCCAAACCTTGTGGGAAGCGCTCTTATACTCCATCAGGAAATGCCTCGCTGACTTGTAGTCGTATCAATCCATCTTCTCGAGGTCCTCTTTGGTCAATTGTTCCTCTCCCAGTCGGTACTTATTCCTCATGTCATTATAAAACTCCCTCTATGATAACCCTGCTTTCCTGATCACAATACTGACATCTTCTTGTAAGTCAACATGGATATACTTTATGACCTCCTTCAACATCTGCGTCTCATTCCACTCACACTAGACCGCTATCTGCTCAAACTTGCTAAGGAAGCTAGAGACATGGTTACCGTCGAAGAAGCCGATCTCAACCTTGGGCATGTTGTCCCGCTACCAGTCCCGCATGCTAAGCAAGTCAACAAACTTCTCGGCCCCAATCCTTTCTTGAGGGTTCTCCATCTCGGGTTCTTTCAACCCCATCACCTGTCAAACAAACAACGATCAGTCAGGGTCGAGACCCGAGATGACTCATGTATCAAAATACAGAACCTATCATACTAAACTTACCCCTACACTTGCCTTTGCAACACCATAGGTCGCGTATATCTTATACTGGCAAGGTTTCTCAGGGCTAATCATAGGCAGACAGTAATGGTCTCTACGGCAGTAGGTAGCGAGAGACCTATAGTCAAGTCTGAAGGAGAGCACTTCAGTAAGACGGTAAAAGGTTCCTTCTATCGATCCGCTGCTGCCCGTAGCCCATCCCAGTCTTCAATTTCCTCATTTGGATCATGAGAAATGGCATATACAACCACTATACTGGCCATGTGCCTGAGCCACCAACTAGGAGGTGAGAATTTCGGGTCTAACCACAGACCATATATCAGTTCGCATGTATATCGCCAATACTCCTAGTCTCGCACCCTCATAGCGGCTTCGGCTGCCGCTTCTACCCTTGCTGGCCCACCAAAGCTCTTCTCTATGAGGAAGTTAGGCAGGGTGACTCGCAGCGGAGCAGATGGAAGCGCAAACTCTCCAGCGCACTTAACCTCTACACGGGTTAGTACTTGCTCTTCCCCGTCACGGGACACTTCCCTCGCCCATTTAGCTGTGGATGCCTCGGCTACCCTCAGAGGCCTAGCGAGCAGGTTTCCGTGCCCAAGCGCCAACTCTATCCCATGCTCGACCCAAAACGTGGCTGAGGCATACAGGGTCACCCTTATAATTGCGCATTCCTGCTGGTCATCGAACCCAGACTCGATCCAGACAAAGATGTCCGTGTTCATCAGTATGCCCCACCATGACGAGAAGTATTCTCTTGCTCTGACCCACCTGGGTAAACACACCTCGAGCCTCCCTCTTTCTCAACTGGGCCGAGAATACGCGGGTCTTCCCATTCATAAGGCATCCTGAGTTCCCTTTACTTTGTCTGGGTTCTGCCCATCACAGACAAACGTCTAGCATACGTCTTTCGTTATTTAAACTGACAATCCTTACCCTTCTCGGAAGAGCGCCCCAAACGTACATGCTAAATAGCCAACCCTGAGCCAAATGCTGGACTGGAGGCATTCATATAACTCCTACAGGCTGATAAGATCCCCATATAATCCCAATAGAATAACCCCCACGAGATACTCCTAGGAAGAACATCTACTTAAACACCTAACTGCTCATAATCAGACATCAACTAAGCTTGCAAGGTCTGAAATCCATAGATGAGTCCAACATATAACTCAAAGTAACATCCTCAAGACGAGAGGTCTCGAGCCTTTAGCTTCCTAAGTGGGTGGTCCAACCTGGAAGGGTTCAGGCGAGAGTCTAGCATCAATTACTACCCACCGCTCACTTAGGGGCGAGCAAAAATAGTCTAAGCATTAGCTCTTCGATTGTTACACCAACTTCCTCTAGGATCAGACGTCCTCCACGTAAAAGAATGTATTACCCAGACTCACTACGTCCCGTAACAGATCAACCGCTTAGAATCCAGGCTCAAACATATAAGTCCATGCAAGTAGATCCTTCAATTTTCCTTGACCTACTTTACCTCAAAGCGCACAGACGATTCCTAATCTGCCACCTAGGACAAGGTATATTCCTTCCACTCTTGACAAAGGAACATTATTTCACTTGTCCTTAGCTTCATTCTGATGCAACCGTATTACGATGCTTTCTCAATTACTCAGACAACTCTTATGGCATCAAAAAAGGGTACATCATAGGGCTAACTTTCACAATAGTCATGCTTAACCTTAGCCACGTCAGGTACGTAAAGCACCGCCCAGACCTGCCAATTATCGAATCGGGAGGGTTACCAATCCCAAATACCATCATGCCAGTCAAAGCCGGTGAACGCAGAATCAAAACACTTATCACCTTCGAGTCACTCATATCACATCAATCTCTATCAGGTCATATCAATGAGAACCACATCGCTTGACCCTCACTTCATGTTTTTCATCCAGCACTGTCTACTACCGACCAATCTGTCCAATTCAGTCAATAAGGAAGAAGCGGTCACCTTGCCCGAATTACCAACTTGCCTCGAATCTAGACCCGATTTTTAAGGACCTCTCAATTCTACGGCGCTTCCAATCAATAGTTGAGATATCAACTGATAACTCATATAGTCCCAACGAAACTTTTCATATGCCTATTCTCTTACTTCCAATACCCGGATGTCGTTCCACCAGGGACAACGGTACGCAACCGTTATCCCCGACAACGGCGCCACCTGTCGAGCACATCGGTCCGGCACCGCACCAATGCAGCGCGGGACCCTCCCGGTCGCGTCACGCAGGAGTTGGTTTAAATCCTTCGTCGCAAATCATACATGTGGAGCTTCCGCAAGCCGCTCCGGCCACGTGCGTCAGCCATACCTCTCGCGAGCCCCTACGACAGGATAGGGCCTACGTGAGGSACGACTTACCTMCACCTTACGGGAGCTATCACCTCCCTTCGGTGGGCGTATCCCCGCCGAGCTACCAGTCTACAGTACGAGAGTTAATCAGTTGCAGTCGCAGATGTGGACCAGCCGAGGGCGTTTCTTGTTCGCTGTAGCATAGGGGGTACGCGCGGTAATACGCCTCTGTCGAACCCGCACGCGAACCGACATCTTGAAGGGCTGAGGTCCCAAGCGCGGCCCGTCGTCGGTCGACTAGGACGCATCCCACACACCACGCGCACACCACTTTACAAACACAAAAATAAAACACACACACATACACATACCAAACGACACAACACAAACAATGCGACAACGCTCCTAGACGCTCGGTAGTCATCCCATAACTCTCCAATGCGGAAATTGGATGAGCGTCACAGGGCTTACTCATATCTACTCGCAATTCAAACGTACGCAGGCAGTCGCAACGATGACGTACTATGTAGTACCCATACTCACGTGGTCCTTGCTAATCGTGAGGATCACTTTCGACACTCAAGTGTCAGCTAACAGACGCCGCGAGGGTTAATCTCTCGACGCTGGACAACCGCCATGCGCGGTTGAAAATCACACACCCTCTTCTGCACCCTATGCAGAGCAGGTGGTATATAGGTTCATACCTGTGGTGGCAGTCGCTTCTTACTGCCTTGGAGATTAGTTCCACTCCGGGCCTGGGCGAAAGTCAAGGGGTTTGACTTAAACGGCTGCCATGGACAACAACGTCCAACTATAAAAACTCAAAAAAAAACAAAGGATACAGAGGGTCCTTCTTTTCTCTCAAGCCATAATCCGGTTAACCCTTATGCACAAATAGAATAGGCCTCTCAAATACTTAGGGTACTCGTAAATATATGAGGGTTAATTATATAGGACGATCACTTCTCACAGTCATTGTGGGGCTCCTCTCAACCATATATGTATGTAATCGCAGACAATCACATCAAGAGTCAAAACCACAAACGCACCTGCAATCACATCAACGATTCATCCAGAAGTCCACGCACTACACGAGTCAACATCAACCATTTCTTGCACTCATACCCCTTGCTTTAGGCATACAAGCCTCACTCGTGCAACTCTTAAATAAATACTCAATACTTTTGTTGGATGACCATTCAATAAAGTCCGGGTGAAAACACAACAAAACAGTTCAATCATAAGGCTAAAGCCTTTTTAAGTTGAGTGGCAGGAGTGAAATAAAGTTGAATCGTGAACCGACGAATCGGCTACCAACCTGTTACCAGTGATAACAGGAGATGATCCTTGTGGATCAAGTTGAAACTGAATCAAACGATCAAGAGGACTTGTACCACACGACAGGTCAATCCCCCAAGCTAGATCTATAAGTCAATGGAGAGTAATCCTCATATCCCGATCTCACTCAAGAATCATTCTACATAACTACATCTAAGCTTACCTCTGAGCAAGTGTTCAAAGAAAGGTAGACTAATGACAAAACCTCCCCTATTCGGAGTGGACTACCAGAATCGTCACCTGTCAAAATATAATCTATCTCCTCTAAACTAAGAAAATTTCGGTAGCGCTTCCCGTAGAAAAAGTGCCTTCTCAGAATTTATATAAGTCCAAATATGAAAACAAAAATAATCTTTAACTCTGGAAAGTCAAATTCTGCCAAACTCCCTGAATTAGTAGAAATTTGGGCAGCACTCCCTTTAGAAATAGAGACTTTCCAGATTTATACTAAGTCAGATATGAACTCAAAAGACAACTTGAGTTCAACTTAGACAAAATTTAACTAACTCCTTAGTTTTGCAGAAATTTTGACAGCACTCCCTTTAAAAAAGTGTTATTCCAAAATTTATACAAAGCTTAGACCAAAATTTGAAAGTAACTTTGACTTCTCAAAGTCCAATTTTGTCTAACTCCCTGAACTAGCAAAAATTTGGGCAGCACTCCTTTTAGAAAAGGAGACTTTCCAGATTTTTACTACGTCAGATATAAAGAAAAGACAAGTTGAACTCTGACAAGTCAAAAATTGACTAACTCCTTGGATTTGTAGAAATTTCGACAGCGCTTCCCGTAGAGAAAGTAGCTTGCCAAGATTTATATAAAGCCAAGTATATAAAAAAAATGATCCTAGAAAATGCAAGAATTGACCTAAGTAAAAAAAAAAAACTATCCAAAAAAATGCAGGAATTGAAACTAACTCCTATCGCTCTAGCACGTGGCGAGCAACTACCTATCAAACTGAAACTTAGACCAAGTAGTAACCGCATTCAACCACATGCACGTCAAACCACAGAGGTAAGTACTCTCACCATCCCAAGTTCATCTGAACAAACAATAGTTTATTGTCTTTCAGTGATATAACCCTTTACACCCAGCTTACATAAGGTATATAATCAGGTCACCAAAACTTATGGAATGCGCCTAACTTAGCCAAAGAGTATACTCAAAACAGAGGGCACAACTACTTGTCTCTTCTTTGGGCATATGACTAGACCATTCTAGTCGCCCTGAACTGTTTAAAATATCCAAGTTGTATATACTTGTCTTCACTTTTGTCTTCTAAGGCTGCATATGACTGAAGTAACTTAAGTTCAGCCTGCCCCAACTTACCATCAATTTTATTCTTAATTATACTCTCTTCAAGTTGTGATACGGCTCTAGTCAGACCACCTAAACTTATAGAACAGTTTGATTAGCTCGTTCTTAGATAAAGTAGTAGTAAATTATAACCAAGTTACAACCATTGGGTTCCAGCATGTGCGAGGCTTTGAGCCAGACCCCCTGAACTTACAGAAGGATCTAACTCTCTGCCAATATCATTTCTCTCTGAATTATCATGTGCGTGGCATCGAGTCAGACCCCCTGAACTTACAGAAGGGTCCTCCCTTTTGCCAGGTTCGTTTTCTTAGAAAGCCAGGAAGAGGCTGAGTCACCTAAATTTATATAATGACTCAGACCTCCTCGTTCAGAACCGAATAAACAGAGGAAACCCCAAAATAAACAAGGCAACCAAGGCACCTGAACTTACAGAATGCGCTTGGTCCCTGAAAAGTCATCCACAGTCAGCCCCCTCAAGTCAGAGCAGTCAGGCCACCTAAACTTATAGAACAGTCTGACCTTTCATGAGCAATCAGACCCCCTAAACTTATAGAAGGGTCTGACGCTCCATGCAATCAAAATAAACAAAGAACTGAGTCTCCCCAAACTTATGGGGATTTCCCAGCCTTAATGACCCAGTCAAACCTTCAATCAAAACAATCCTCCATCCTGCCTTCCCCAAATGCAATTCCTTTCAGCAATCTCATTTCATACAACAAATAAAGTTGAAACTGAGACTGTTCAAGCATTCCTTTACTTTATCTGGTTCAAGTCCTGAAAGTCAAACAAAAGTTAAAGTAGGGTTGCACACCATATACTCAGTCAAACATGCAATGGGTAGTACAGATAGGGGTTACAGCTGGGTTTATAGAGGGAAAGCAATGGTTACCTGTCAGTTCCCTGCCTCCAGAACTCCTCCTGAGTTCCGGCAGAGCTCTCGCAATCGGTGGGTGGACTCCCCACAGAGTCTTGACGCGGTCCTACGGGTTGCAATCCCGCTTGCCGCCTTCCTCTTAGACCAGGACTAGACTTAGATTTAGAAGGGCAGAAAGAGAAAGATTTGAGACTCTCAAATCCAAGAAGGGTGCACTCAGACTCGCAGGAGAGGGCCTTGAATCCTTCATGCGCCTGAGGGCCCCGCAATGGCAGCCGACTGACAGCTTGGTCAAACCAGAGTTCAACTGCCGAACTCGACCCTCGAACTCAACCTCCCTGATGGTCTCCTATTCACAGCACTAACTCCCTCTGTCGCCACTCTACCATATCGCACTCGTAGCCCCTCTTGCAGTCCTCTAGCCACTCTCTCGCACATTACACCCGAGTTACCCGTAGTTGGACTGCAGTCACCTGACGCCACGCGGCTGTATCCAAGTAGAGCAGTAGCCTAGCGTAAGCCTGGCAGCCCTGCCGCCACAACACGGTAACTGGCCAGACTCGTGAAGCTTTCAGTAAACGGTGGTGGTTCCGTCGCAGCTGATAGCCAATGCTGTAGTGGCTAGTAAGTGCAACTGCAGCCGCCAGCAACTCCGCAGCCTGCAGCAAGACACCACGATCCCAGTAGCACAGTCGTCAAGGCAGGTACGAAGCCCGTAGTAAAGAAACAGCAAGGCTGCTGCAACCTGCAACTCTGTTGGCCACCTCCAACCACCCTGCACCGCAACCCAGGACTCTCCGGTTAGCCGGCAATTCTCCGAGCTTGTGGCCCGCTGCAGTCGTGCGGCCCGGTTCATGCTACTTTGCCCGGCAGACCGGCCAGTATACTCGGCTGCATGATAATCCCAAGGCCTGCCCGTCGAACGTGGACTCGGGACCAGGCCTGCTGGACGGCAGGCAGAATACACAGTTCGACCACAGCCTGCCATGCCAGCTTGCTAACCCAACCGCAAAAAGGACTAGGCGCCTCCCCACGTCCTTCACCATTCTCAGCGTATCTGGCCCGACTGTCTGGCTAGACTCATTCAACGTTCCAAAGTCCACAAGAAGATCGGCGCAGCTCAACTCTTTCTCCTCTCCATTACCTCGAAGTCTCCCTTTCCTTTCTATCTCTCTCTCCCTCCTTCTCTGCTACTGGGACGCCCCATCGTATCGACCAACAAGTGGTCTGAGCAACTTCGAATGAATCTCCCGCTAGAAACAGGGGGGATTCGTCGTTCTCTCGGTCGTGCATGCCGAGAGAAGCGAGACCCCATGATACCTTGGTCGTGGCTCCGGGTGACAGGTAAGTCCCCAGCCTCAACTGTCCTTCAGGCTGTCATCGATGCCTCAAAACAAAAAACAACGAAGGGATCGGGCCCTAGGGGCCGGCCAGGTTCATTCACATTTACTCACTCCACCCTCGGGCACAACTCACTAACGACGGGGCGTGAAAGCTAATCACTAACTCTCAACACTAACTCTACTATTCGACTCGCCTCATTCCCGACTCCCAGGTTCGCTTCTCATCCCGCTCGAATCCATCGAGAATCGAGCGGGATTCAGAACTTGCATTCCCACTGTCMCCCCTCCCGCCATAGCCTCCGCGCGGTCTATTTCCTTACTAACTCCTAATCCGCTAATCTAACAGTCAAACTAACCTCGTAGTCCGACTCGCAATCACAAAAAACGTCAGTCTAGCCTCCTCCCTCGCCCCATTCCGTAGAGGGACGGAGGAGGTAGTATTTCCTTCCTGCCACACCCGCCATAGCTCATCTCCCCGACACTGATTTTCCTACTAACTCTATCTCTGCTAACCCTCCGCCAAAACTAACGCCATAATCACGCTCGCCCTAAAACCCCGAAATCGCATCTTGGCTCACCCGATTTGGCCAAGAAGCGGGCGAGCAATGGTTCATTTGCCCCGCCATCTTCACTACTCCGCCATCACCACCTCGAAAGCACCTGGCCTCGAAACCCGTCCAGGTCCATTCACCCCTCTCAACGCCCAGATCCGCCCTGTCCCGTCATCTATTTCCCCCAGTCTCGGTCTGCACCGCCCTAGCGCCCATCCCTCTACGTCCGCTGTATCTCCCCGAAGCTCCTTCTCACTGCGCACGTACCTGGTGCAACTTCATATCCAGGTTCATTCCCCCCTTCACCCTTTTTCATGCCTCCTGCTTGTCGCTCCCTAGCGCCTCAGCGCCCGTAACCGCGCCGCCTCGCTCTGCTCTTCTACTCCCTATCTGCGCTCACCATTCGGCCATCTCCGGCCTCCACATGCCAAACGCACCCGGCGCGACTTCGCACCCGGGTTCATCCCTCCCCCTTTCTGCATCAGAGTAGCGCAGCCCCTGTAACATCACGGCCCCGCCCCTTAGCTCTCCGCTCCGCTATTCTTCCGTTGCTCCTGCCTGCGCTATCGCTCCACTCCCTTGCACTAACCCTCTCCCCCGCTACCTATCTCGGTTAGCGCTGTCTCCCGTCAGCGCTCGGTGGTGGGAGGTTGCGCAGCGGGCCGACTGGCTGCCCACCGCCTAGTAGGGCATGGCCGCGGCATACAGCTACCGATGGCCCGGTCCGACTACCCTTTCACCGGCTATAGCCCGTAGCTCGGTCTTATGTACAGCAGGGCCTGGCGCAGAGCTTGGTGGTGGTAGCAAATGTTCAAAAGTGGACCCAGAGGGCCGAAGTGGGGTGGGTTCCACGTGACCAGCAACCTGGGCACTGCGGTCACGGCCCTGGTGCCCCTGCCCAGGCATAATCCACCATCTCTTGGGCCCCAAAGGGCATGCTCACACTCAAACCTCACAAGGTAGACGGTGGGAGCGGACCCCATACCCGCAATAAACCCCGCCACCCTCCGAATCTCTCCCCGACTACCGCGCTCGGGCACTAACCACTATCTTACGTGCCCGATAGCACGCCGACCACCAAGCCTCTCATTATACATAACGCCTACGACAGCAAGTAATACAATATTAAAAGCCTCCTAATTGTTCACATATGTCGGGGAAAATAAACCGCTAGCACTGCCTTGACGCAGCAAACGGCAAAGCCAAAAGGGGAATAGCCCTACCAGACCCTCAACCCCCTCACGCCACTCAGATACTCCCACGTCATCGCCACTCGACCTCGATCCTCGAGTGTCTCAAGTGAAAGTCCGATGCCGTAATTAACAGTGCCAGGCCCAATCTGGGTCTAGCTGTGGCGGACGCCTAAATAAACAGACATTGCGCGATGCGCTACTCTACCGACAACGCCTCCAGAAGTCATATTGATGTTGATGTCATCCTCCGCACGTACGCACAGGCCACAGACAAGCACATCAGTCAACGAGACATAATCTTTTTAGTCTGAACTTAATCAGAAAAAGAAAGGAAACCGGCCGGCGATCACGCCAAGTCTTCAATCATCAACAATTTAAAAAGGATCACGCGCGCTCCAAATCCGCGCGCCCACACACTCTTCGTCCTAGTCAACCATTCAGTCAATGTAAACGACAGACACTGCCGCGACCCGCGCAGTATACTCAAATTTTAAACTAAACTTATTTTCTGGCATCTGCAAAAACCAGGGCGGATACCCTTGTAAGGGTATTCGTGCCGACAGCGTAGGGTCGTCGTGCCCAGGGGCTTCCAAAGCTTCGCTTTCGGCCCCTAAGCGTAATAATCGCACCTCCTTATCGGATGACAATAGGAAACGAGACAGCCCTGTAGGCCGAACGCCTTCTTTTCTCGGTATCTCGAAAGAAGTGGGGTCGTCGCTTCGTACATTGTTCGAGGGGGTTCCAAAGAGTCGACTATCCAGGATACTTGTAAGGGGGGTTCTTCAAAAATTAAAGCCCGAGTTCGTTGAGGGTTTCTTTCCGTAAGGACGAATGTTTTGAAAGTTTTTTGTCGGATTGGATAGCGAATCAGCTTTCGAGTCGTATCGAGATCAGCTTCATTTTCGCCATCGGATTCGCTTGAGGAACTATGTTCCTCATCCTCATGCTCGACTTTCCAAGTGGGTTGTTCCCAGATGATTATTCGCAGAGCGACTCCGGGGGTCGGAGGAACTTTCTGAGTCGTGGGCATCATGGTTCGCAGAGTTAGGTGCATTGGAATAACATACGGTTTCACACCTGTACTTCGTAGGATTATCGATCGTCGTTCGAAGTCCAGATTGGCTTGTAGGGCGACGAGCGTCGGTAATCCCAGAAGTACATCGTAGGTATTGACATCCAATACTACCACGTCCCCTAAAGCATAGATCTTTCCCAATCGAAAAACGGCATTCGTCATTCTTCCCATTGCTTTTATCTTTTCTTCATCCGCAGAGACGAGATGGTTTTTCTTGGTTAGCGTGATCATATCTTTCTGTCAGCCTGCCTTTTCCACTATCCTCAGTGATATGGCCAAAACAGCTGCTTCTGGATCTATGACAACATTGTACGGAACTCCCAATACTTCAATGTCACATTCCGTGGATTTCCACGAAATGGCTTTGATACGTAGGAAATGATCATCCTTCTAGATTAGTCCCAATCATATTGGGTCTGACCGACTGAGCTTTTCGGGCTGGTCACCGGGAGCTGGGGCTTTCCCTTTCGTCATTGTCAGTTTACTAAGAGCGAATCGTTTTCTGTTTGCCTTACAATGTTGCAGCATGCGTTCATTAGCTTGTTCTGATATAGACAACAAATGGCCAATCGACAATGGGATCCGGTGGTCTAAGGCCCGAACAATGTTCAAAACGTCGATTTCTCCTGTTACGAAGGTAGGACCGCCTGACTCCATTTCGTTTGGGGAAGGTCTCCATTCGGCTGCTTCCTTTTGCTCGTTCGTCGGTCGGATGGTTCCGATCATCCCTAACCCCGGATATCCTAAGGCGACGTTTTGATCGAGCGGGATCATTTCCACTGCTTCCTCTGTAGTGGCTATCGTGCTTCCCCCTCTCTCTATCTCATCAAGCATCGTACCTACCCTTCCTGGACCGTTGGCCACCGGCGCAGCGACCACAGGAGCAACCTCGACTTGAGCTTGCACAGGTCGGTGTGGACAGTCCCGGGCGATATGGCCCGGCTGATGACATGTGTAGCAGACACTCAGATTGGTTGCCATCCCCCCCACCGGTTGAGCGGGGGCAATGCCTTGTGTCATGGGGGCAGCTCTAACAGCAATGGGGCGCATCGATCACATCAAGGATTCCATCCGGGCGTTAAACTCCCGTTGTTCCTTTTTGCTTTTTTGTACTATCAGGTTGACTAAAGTCCGGGTCAACTCTAGTATCGCGTTGGGCTCACCGACTCTACTCGTCGTATCGGGAGGGCGCGCAAGAACGGGTACGACAGGTATAGGAGCGACCATCGCTGCCATGGGCAATCCTGTGGTTGCATCCGCTCTGTTTTTTTTTTGTAACGATGTGTTCCAAATAGGTGACGGGACCAAAGACAAAACCCATGTTTTCGAATTTATTTTGAAGCGCGACCAGCTCGACCCTTGCTCTAGCCAGTTCCGAGGAGTCTCCCTCTCTACGAAAATCTTCCCCTCCTAGGAAACTGGCAGCGAATTTCTGCTTCATTTCTTCTGCCGCAAACATAATCTGCTGCAGAGTATAATTGATCGGGTAGAATTGCTTTCGCAATTTGGTCCTCATGGTCCTGCTGCAGAGCCCATCGATGAATAGATCCCTCCCGACTTGCTCTCCTCGTTCGGTTTTGACAAACATCCTATAAAATTGGTTCCGATATTCCGTGATAGATTCAAGTGGCTTTTGTACTCGATCCTTAATCATGAACAAGGCTTGTTCTGGATGAATGTAGTCAAATCGTTTCAGGAAATCTCGTTCAAAAGTTGGGAGATCTACCCAAATGTACGTGCAAAACCAATGATGCGCGTCCCCTCCCAATCTAGCGGGGATGCTAATTCGAACTTCATCGTTATCGTATTGTTGCGCGCGTAGCATGGCTAGTCATGCCCCGACCAGATGATGTGCATGGTAAAAAAGATAGAGATCCGGTGGAGCCATGGGCGTGCGAGCTCGCGGGGCCGGGACTAGACCAGGATTCGGATTCTGGTTCTGATTCGCATTCATATTGGCGGTCTGCCACCTTGCCGACCTACTTCGTATTACTATAGGATCGCGGCGCGGCGCGTTCCTCTGTCTCGGTCGTCGTTTGTTCGCCAGATCGTTCGGCATAATCACCTTTCGTGTTAATCTGTAACCCTGCCACGTGTCGGCTTCGATACCAACCTCGCACCCAGCGCAACTTCCTGATCGGAGTGGGATGGGGGCCCGGAAGTGCGAAAAGGGGGTGTGCCAAGGATTTTAGGAAAGTGGGGGTGGAGTCCCCGGTCAGAAGTGAGATTTCGGGTGATAATTTTAGGGACAACGGTGCAAGATGGTACACGAAGATCGTGTCTGGGATTATTATCTCTGCCAGTTGCGTCGCTGTGGTCGGTTCCTTATCTGTTGAAACAGTGGGTCGTGGTGGCTGTTGCGCGGTTCGACTCGTTGCCGACGCCGCTCGACTCTGATTCGGGTTTGCCGGGTAATTTCCGAAGCTCGATACGCCCTGGCGCCTCTGACAGTTCTCGCACGATGTGCGAGGCCAATAGTGGTCTGTGGAATTCCACGGTACCACTGTGAGCTGGTGATATGGAAGGAGGAGGTAGAAGGGAGGAAAATTGGTGTACTAATAACGACGAAGCCCGGAGATATGAAATATTTAGTGTTGTTAGTCTCCGGATAGTCCAGTCCCCTGGATCGTTAGTTATGGCGCACTGAAAGTCTCTCACGTACAGCCGATCGTTCTCCGTCAGACAAGGGAATTCCGGGTTTCTTAAGTTTTCCGCCGTCTGAGATGTTCACCCTCCAAGTACTCGCGATACTCCAGGTCCCTCAGGCTCTCACGATCGTTGATCCAAGAGGGGGTTCTTACAGCCCGATTAGTGAACACAGTCTCCCTCATCCTCAAAATGAATTCGAGGTTGACTAATGCAAACGGCCTCGTACGCTGCGACTCGGTTTTCTCGAGATCTCGGTTGTACGTGAGCGTGCACATGAGCGAAAGTGGATCAGACTCGGGTTTCTCGTGTCGGTGTATCAATTGTGTCCTACATGCACGCAACTATCCTACCCGTGTTATCTCGGGTGAGATCCAGTCATTACATTCACATCCATGTCATTCAGGTGACGAAGGAAAAGAGAAGGGGAGAGGGGGGGGGGGGCGACAATTATCTTGGCATCGAGGGACAGTACATCACACCACTCTCGGCGATCTGATGACGATCAAAGGCTAACAATTAAACCTGAAACATCTATAGTGAGGGTTTTCGATCGGACCGGGGATTATTGCTCGACGACGATGGAGTCTAGAAAGTGACGAAATTTGAGTTAAGCAGGCATCTGAGAACAAGATAAAGAAAGGTCCGAAAAAATCACTTAGAAAGATCTCGCATTCATTCCATGGATACATTCGAAGCAAAAGATAACAAAGAAAATCCGAAACGATTTACAAAAAAAGTCCGAGAGGGCCGCAACAAGATCGGCCAAAGTGGAAACCAAAATTATACAGACAAGTGGAAGAAGAGACCTTATCCCACACATAGATGTTCTTCCCTCTCTCTCTCTCTCTCTACACTCTCCATGCAGGCAGTCTGTCACCGCTCATCAACATAGAGTTGTCACCCCGATTGGTTCGAGCGTGCAAGCAAGGTTCCCCCGTGCGCCAAAGTCTGTCGCAGCCCGCACGTCAGCCCCTCACACCCGATACCAACTCGTTGGATCGCCCAACTCTCTTGTCGACTCACCTCTCAAGCTGACTCGTTAGCCGACCCTCACTGATCGCGCTAACTCCAAAGTTCATAGAGATCAAACTAATCGCGCTTGCCAACTTTATAGCATGCATGCTTGCGCGAAAGATACGGGATTAACTTAAAGCCCAAGTGATTAGGAGGAGAAGAGAGGAAGTGCCTACGTCTGCAGGGCCAGGCCACAACGTGGAGGTTGTAGCCGCACTCCACGCATCGATCCGGTCGTACAGGCGTTCAGGCCAATTAGAACGGATCATTAAGCATGCAAGACAAAGAAGAAGAAGGCGGGCAAACACGAGGAAACCAAGAAAGAAGAAAGATACAGTTACAATCGCGCCCGCCAAAAACGACAGTTACACAAGATTAAGGGCGCAATCCAGTTACAGCCCAAAAACAATTCCGCGACCCCGTGGGGGCTCGTCGTTAGTTGAAAATTTAAAAATACGATATTCCCACACGATGATCGTGCCAAAATTCCTAGTGCTCTCAGCGGAACAAGAAAGAAGTCATGGTCACCGTTGTCCGTCGCGCTCGCTAAGGCACGGTTACTCAATCGTTGGTCCGGGACTTTCTCGACATCGACCCGACAGATTCCCATAGAAAACAAAAAGAAACGTAGGCATCCATGGAATTTCACGCAGAAAGTCGCGCGATTATAAAAAATGGTTCGTCACAGGAAGGGGGTTCTGATGGGGATGGTTGGGAACGGATGTGATTGGCATTGAGTGGAGTCTCGATGGGTACCGGCCGTGGTCAGCTGACTTCATCTGAACATACTTGGGACCTCCTTTTCGATGACGAAGGCAGAACCGTCGCACTTGCTGGTCTCTGGGGCCATAGTTCACCATTTGGCTATCCTGAAGTGTGACCAGTGTCGGAAGGCGATGCGATGCAGCCGTGGAAGTTGACTCGTTGCGGTCAACCTCCGCGCTGCGTCAAACCCGCACCATGGAACCGTCCACGGCCTTGGTCAGTTAGGCCCTAGCGCATCGGTTGAAACTCTCCTTGGGCCGAAGCCACGAAAAGGACGCACGGCGGCATAGCCCTCTGGGGGTCTGATCGCCCCCTATGGACTGAACCGTCGCGACCGCAAGGGGGGAATTAGTGGGGTCCGGTCCAAACGGCACCTGAAACAGACCAAGGGTTAGTGAGATATTCAAGTTTGACCGGTTGGGACCGGACCGACACGGCAGCGTAACCTGGTCGGAAGCGGAATAGCCCTGAAACAGCCAAATAATTAAATAACTAGGCCCTACTAATAATTGAGATGGGGCCACGTGCTATTTTTGGGATGGGACTGACAGTTCATTTCCCAAAGTCGGGCCTGCACTAGTCCCGTGCTAAAATTAGCACAATCCCACGCTATTTTTAGCGTGGGACTGACTGTTCGTCTACCGAGGACTAGGCCTGCACCAGTCCCGTGCTAAAATTTGCACAATCCCACGCTATTTTAGTGTGGGACTGACTGTTCGTCTACCGGGGACTAGGCCTGCACCAGTCCCGTGCTAAAATTAGCATAGTCCCATGCTATTTTTAGCGTGGGAATGACTGTTCGTCTACCGGGGACTGGGCCTGCGCCAGTCTTGTGCTAAATTTAGCACAGTCCCATGTTATGTTTAGCATGGGACTGACTGTTTGTCTACCGGGGACTGGGCCTGCGCCAATTCCGTGCTAAAATTAGCACAGTCCCACACTATTTTTAGCGTGGGACTGACTGTTCGTCTACCGGGGACTGGGCCTGCGCCAGTCCCGTGCTAAAATTAGCGTAGTCCCATGCTATTCTTAGCGAGGGACTGACTGTTCGTCTGCCGGGACTGACCGTTCATATCCCAAGGTCGGGACTGCTGCTATTGTTAGCTCAGGCCCGGTCTAGAGTTTGACCACGGCCCCGACCATGGGACTACAGCACTCAGGCCCGATCACTTGGACTCTCCATTATAAAAGAGAGGCCACGTCACCCAAAAGGACAGAACGGAGATCAGACAGATCGAGAGAACCCTTACTTGAGGGAGTACGGCGGTGCCGACAGAACGGCAAGAGAGGGAGCGAGATGCACAAGGAGCAGCGACGTGCCATCTGGGACAAGAGATAGCACATTGAAGTGCAGGCGCTCTGGCGGAACGGCGAGGTGAAGCTGGGACCAGAGCCACAACGTTGAAACAAGTGGGAGAAGCAAGCTGGGCGAGGTTGAGGCAAGTAAAGGGAGGTAAGGAAGGGGGTGGGCTGCACTGGGTAGGTGTGGTGGCCAGGGTTCTCACTTGGGTCACGACCATCCTTCTGCAATCTCCTCTCACCCCCTCTCCTCTTCTTCCCTCGTCTTTCGCCTCCCTGATTGCCGCTCTCCCGCCTTCCTTTCTTTTTCCTCACCTCCTCGCTTATCATCCTTCGGCCGCCCCGGCTGGTTGACTACACAACTCACTAAGACCTTCGTGTGCGGTCACTTGTGCTTCCAATAAGAACTGTGAATTGACTTATGCGGTGCACCATACCCAAGCTAATGGCCATCTCTTGAAGATCCAAACAAGCATAGCCACGCATGGTGACGTGTGGTAAGCCAGGGCCCGTAGCTTCAGCCAGTGGTTCGGGAATGCCCTTGCACTCGCTGCCTGTTGGAGAGTACCCTTGCGTTTGCACCTTGCTAATTGACAAAAGATTGTGTTGATCGATTTGAGGGGAGTGCACTCCTGCAAATACTGATGATCGGGTTGAGTAAGAGCTCATTATCACCTGCGCCCACGTACGCTGCTCTCGCTAGGAATTTATGGATTCTTGTTCACTGTTGACTGGCTTAGGCCACTAGGCAACCCTGTGCATGACATGCGCAGATCTGCCATTTGTTCTGCCGGTGCAATTTGACAAAGATATGATCTGTCACGTGGCAGATTGGCGCAACTCGGCAGCCTGGTGCAACATTGGTATGTGCTGATCAGTCACCTGTCAGGCCTGTGCAGCATGGCATGAATCTGACAATCCGGCTCAGCCTGGCATGATTCCGGTCTGCCACTAGACAGGCTGGTGCACCTTGATTATCCACTTGGTTGGTCTGCGCAGCTCGATAAGATTATGCTCAGCCACTTCACAAGTCAGCGCAAGTAGCCCTCAACCGCTGAGCACGGTGAGAGTTTATTTTTTTTATTTTATTTTATGATATGCTTTTTATTTCTTAATCAGCCTTTTGACTTGGCTAACCGCAGCGGTGCTCTGGCCCTAAGTGAAGGTCGAGAGCGGCACACCGCTGTTGTTCTCACTAGCAATTATTCGTTAATCAGCCTTTTGACGAGTAGATCGCAGCGGTGCTCTGGCTCTAGGTGAAGGCCGAGAGTTGCACACCGCTGCCGTTCTCACTAGTAATTATTCGTTAATCAGCCTTGATTGGCTGATCGCAGCGGTGCTCTGGCCCTAAGTGAAGGCCGAGAGCGGCACACCGCTGTCGTTCTCACTAACGTCTGTTCTTTAATCAGCCCTTTTGACTGGCAGATCGCAGCGGTGCTCTGGCCCTAAGTGAAGGCCGAGAGTGGCACACCGCGTGTCGTTCTCATATGCATTTGTTTATTCAGCCTTTGAATGGCTGATCGTGGTTGTGCTCTGACCCTAAGTGAAGGTCAAGAATGGTATACCGATGCTGCGTTCACAGACATTTATTTATCAGCCTGTGATTGGCTGATTACGGCGGTGCTCTGGCCTTAAGTGAAGTGATACATCGCTGCCGTTCTCAGAAGTATTTATTCTCAGCCTTGATTGGCTGATCGCACGCACCTAAGGGCAGTGGTGTTGTGGCCCTAAGTGAAGGTCAAGAACGGCACATCGTTGATCCTCTCATTAACGAATAATTTATCTTTTTTATTGGCTGATCCTGCACGCTGTGGACGGTCATGCCTTGACCCTAAGTGAAGGCTAAGCGGAGCACTCGACCGCCTGGTGCAGCAAGTGATTATCGCGTGACCAGAAATCTGCGGGCAGCAGCGCCTCAGCCGTTAGTGAAGTCCGAGTATTACCGCACATTGAGAAATTTGTTACTGCAGGCTGTTTGAGTGTGCGCCCAGTCTCAGTTTGACTCATAGAGTGCGCGCCCGAGCCTGACATTGTTATTTAAGTGTGCGGCAGTGCACGCCCAGACCAGATATTGTTATTTAAGTGTGCGCCAGTGCGCGCCCAGACCAGATATTGTTATTTAAGTGTGCGCATGCACGCCCAAA
>BFEA01000525.1:275585-308610 GCA_003427395.1 Chara braunii | reverse complement strand
ATATTGTTATTTAAGTGTGCGCATGCACGCCCAAACCAGATATTGTTATTTAAGTGTGCGCCAGTGCACGCCCAGACCAGATATTGTTATTTAAGCGTGCGTCAGTGCGCGCCTGGACCAGATATTGTCATTTAAGTGCACGCTCACGCGCGCCCAGACCAGATATCGCTATTTGAGTACGTGCCCATGCGCGTCCGTGCTCGATATTGCTTTCAGAGTGTGCGCCTATGCGCGCCCAAGCTTGGCATTGCTATTAGAGTGTGCGCCCATGCGCGACCAAGCTTGGCATTGTTGTTAGAGTGCGCGCCCATGCGCGCCCAAGCGTGGCATTGTTGTTAGAGTGCGCGCCCATGCGCGCCCAAGCTTGGAATTTCGGTTAGAGTGCATGCCCATGCGCGCCTAAGCTTGACGTCACTATTAGAGTGCGCGCCCATGCGCGCCCAGGCTCGATACTGTCATTTGACTGTGCACCCATGCGTGCTTGCACTGGATATTGCTATTTGAGTGCGCGCCCATGCGCGCCCAAACCTAGAGCTGTTATTAGAGTGTGCGCCTATGCGCGCCCGGGCTGGATATTGTCATTTGAGTATGCGCCCATGCGCGCCCGAGCCTAGATTGCGCGCCCTTATGAGATGATGACCTCAGAGCGAGTATTATGCTAGTATGATCCAGTTGGGATGATTTGCTATCACGCACCTGTCGATTTATTTCCTTGCTGATCAGCACCACCCCATGCACATGATACCTTCCCGCATGGGGAACATTTGCAGTTCAGTTGCTGCACGGACGACTTGGTACAGTCCAGCCCCAGTACATTCCGCATTTATGACTGGTCCCTGTGCATGAGATGTCTTGCTGATCAGTTGCTGCTTAGCCGGGCCCCTTCAGGCGGGCCCATTCCTTGAGATTGTTGCTGCTCAGCCGGACCCCTTCAGGCGGGCCCATTACTAGAGATTGTTGTTGTTCAGTCGGGCCCCTTCAGGCGGGCCTACTTGAGATCGTTGTTGTTCAGCCGGGCCCCTTCAGGCAGGCCCATTCCTAGAGATTGTTGCAGTTCAACCAGACCCCTTCAGGCGGGCCCCTTTTCTCGAGACCGTTGCAGGTTTTAGCCGGGCCCCCTCTGGCGGGCCCATTCCTTGAGGTTGTTTGTTCAACCGAGCTCACTTGGGCAGACACTTACATTGAGTTGCTGACTACCATCCGGTCAGGTCTTGGAGGGAGCATCCGCACTAGTGAGAGTGCGCCTTCTGTCCAAGGTGGCCCGTCATCATGAGACTGCCCCTGCGTGGGGTAGACTGGTTGAGAGGTTCTGCTACAGAAATGTGGGACATCAGAGTTTTGTTATCAGGGCCAATGAGTCCCCAACTTCCAGACACGCATTAGTGATTACCTATTCGGTACAGGGGGTAGAGAAGGGGGTGAAGGGCACCACATATGACAGGATTGCTGACTACATATTTCGCAGGGAGAGCTATTGGAGGGATAATTGGCTACATGTGGTGTTTTCTCGCGTACCTTCAGCACCTAGGGGTGTACTCTTTGACTTTGATGGGTGTAACCCCAAGCCCCTTAGTGAGTCTCGCAGCAAGGAGAAGAGGCGGAAGGACAACCGGATTAGGACGGAGATAGCCAGATCCGGGGTCTCGATCACTACATGCGTACAAAGATCTGAGACGGATGAGTCCGATCAGGAGCCTTGCTGCGTGAGTGACATTGATCTTGGCGACTACTTCGACTGGGACACTCACAGAGACTGAGTCTGTGGATAGTAGCAGGAGCAGTGAAGGTCGGTGAGCGACGACGACGGAGAGCGACATTGAGGAGGATTGCGTATCTTCTGGCACGGTATCTACTCGAGGGTGATTGACTTCTACATGTCAGACGACCCTATGACCGAGGCGGTTATTGGTCCCCCAAGAGGGGAAGGTCCAGTTCCATATCTCGGAGATGACTATAGTCATTTGGTCAGGGCTGACTTTCCTATGCATGCTTTTCAAAAGCCTCTTTACGGAGATCGTTTCCTCGAGGTTTCTTACATCTATGCTGACAGGAGAGGACGGATTGAGATACTGATTGGAGCTACGGGCGACATCACCCTCGTGGAGGATCTTTATCTCAGGAGCGTTGTAGACGAGGAGATGGCGAGATGCATGGCCTATATCTGCAAGATTGAACCAGCAGCGCCTCTTGATATCAGCTATGTGGTTCCAGAGTCGATAGCCACACGGGTTCTCAATGATGAGGGGAACCAGCGGGTACCAGATATGGAGTCCCAGACAGCAACACTTACTCACAAGGGGTTACCACTTATCATTATTGATTGAGGTTCTCTCTTTCTAGTCACTATGATGTATCATGACATTATTATTGACTACGGCCCTCAGATGGCTGCTCCCTGCATACACTGTGTACTACTCTTCAGTCTCGTATCTCTGGTCATGCTCTTGCAGACTATGGTTTCTGGTCTTCTCGTTCTGTCAGTGTCAATTGCTCTATGATGTATGTATGTTATTTTCCTCCTTATGTTAAACAGGTTACATTCAAGGCAGCTTGAAGAACTCCTGGATAATAGGGACTCCGGTGACCTTGAATCTAACCTTTATACGGGGTCAGGTGCAAACGATAAACCCGAACGCCTCACTTTAAGTCGTGTCGCCGCTGGCAGGAGGGATAACCCTGACTACTTGGCTGCATGACTAAGTGTGACAAACACTGCCTTTGAATACACCTTTATCCTATACCTACCAAAATCCTGCGTGACAGCCTGCTAGTCCACCAACCCACTGCGCTCGGTCCGGGGAAGGACATCTAACCAGACCCTTGAAGCAGTGGGGGCGCGACAGCGGGACGACGGGATATCACTCGTCCTACCAGTGAGGGGGCTAGCTGGTAGGATTGGAATAGGGCACAACAGCAGTGGAGATAGTCGCTCTGCTGCGGTAAGTCTTGTCGAAGAAATTGAAAGACATAGACGCTTATACTATGGACGAGTTGTACGAGCTCATAGAGCAGTCTCACACGAAGCCTCCCAAATATATTTTCCTTGATACGATGACAAATTAGATTAGTATAGAAGACCCGTGCGTTGCGTCGGACATTGCTGGTATTTTGAAACCGCACTTGCTTAAATTTTTTATGCTTGGAGATAATCCGGGTACGTTGTACAAGGAATTCTGCGATTACGACAACTGGTTGCCCGAAGAAGGTCCGATTTATTGGTTCAATCAAAAACCTGATGAAAGCTATGCAGGTCCTTCGTGGCCGTTTGACCCGCCTCTTGTGCAACCCCTTCCTCGAAATGACTATTGTAACGACAAAAATGGGGTTATTCGATTCTGCGAGTTGCTGGAGAGCAGACGGTCAACGTGGTGCACTTACAACGACCATGAGGTGAGTAGGAGAGAAAACAATTTGTGTTACTTGACGAGGTTATCAAACATGGGGATGAGATCATTGCCAACGGGTTGTCCTTACAACCTCTTGAAAGTTCCTGGCCAAGACTACGGCTGCTCGAAAGCGATCAACAACCTTCTCCTCGCAGTGTCAACATCGAGGACAGGGAACCCCTATTTGTTGGATGAAGAAAAGATCGCCCGAAGACTAGTTTCTACCCCCTCGTGCATGTTGACGTGGGCACATTTCTTATCCTTCGCCTCTTCGACGATGATCTGTCCAGCGGTATGCCAATCTGGGTGGGCAAAGCTCTTTCTCGGGTGGTTGTTGAAAATATTTGCAGAATTATAATCAAGTGCTAGTGGAATACTGGGTGCCGACTGGGAGAGCAAAGTCGCTTGAACAACTTTATGAGAACGGATCAGAAAAACAATGGAAAATGACCGAGCAGACACAATGGCAGCATGCTGACTCGATCGCTTTTGGTTGGGAGAGACCGGCCCGAGGTACAAAACCATTCACGACTGGACTTGTCATTCCTTCCAATGTTCGACTGAATGCTGAAGCTGCATTTCTAGATCTGGGTCCATCTGGTGAAGGGAGTGTAGATGCAGGGGACAAGAGCGACGAGTGCACGTCCGCCCAATAGAGTGAGGAAATAGAATTTTTGAAAATAAATGTTTGGACAGACGAGAATTCGGAAGGGAGCATTTTTTTTTTTTAACCTAGTCGATTGCGATGATTTTGCATGGCGGATTTTGTTCACGGTCGAGGGTTAAATTTTTTAAGATGGTTGGGCGATGGTTTACCAATTTTTGAAGTAAAGTTTATCGTGAGGGCAATTTTTCTACTTTTTCGACATTTCATTTTCATTTGTGTTTGCATTTCATGTCTTGTGTAGGAGCGTGCGACAGGAGTCATGGACTGTTGGCATGATTATGCGTATCCCATTCACTTTTGTGCATACGGATTGCGTGGTTCGGGTGGCGATAATGAAATTCTCGAGTCGATGACAACGGAGTTCGAAAACGACCCGTGGATGAGCGTCGTCCCCTTCTTGAACAAGCCTCTCGATGCGTGGTCCGAGGCGGAATGGGATAGATCAATCTTGGCAAGGAAATATTCATGGCATAAGGAGGAAAAGTTTGCTTTCCGCGATGGAGTTTTGCTTTCCGCGATGGAGTGGGGGAATTTGATCAAAGTACCTCATTATGCCATTGGCGTCAGACAACTTTCGTCCCTGCGCGTTGCGCTCAGACAGGAAGAGAATAAACGGTTTTACCTTCGCCTGGACAACGTCATGAGGTCACCTCGCGTGTGGTCTGCGGATTTGAAACAAGAGTTGTTGGATTGTGCATCCTACAATCCATTTTTGGAAGTATATCCATTGCGTGGTGCTGGAATACGTTCAAAGGATGTGTCGTACTGTTGCATACGGGTTGTCTTTAGCAGGTTCCGACTTTTGCAGAGTGTTGTGTGTGGCATGTTCAAACCGAAAATGAACTTTGGTAGACGTTGTAGTGCTAGTTTCTTGCAACGAGCTTAGAATCTATGGTCACAACATTGGGAATTTGCGCCTTCTCTACGAGAACGGACAGTCCGATTTGAAGATTGTCGGTCAAATTGATGAGGTTTATAAGTGGCGTGAGGTAGAGCAAGTGACATGTTGTGTGCGTGACGCCATCGGTAAGTCTTTGGCAGGTATCGGTAGGTTTGTAAGGATGAAATACATTTCGGTCTTCTCGAATGTGACAACGAAGAGACATCAACAAACCCTTGCTTTCGGGTCATCAATGAATGCCTTATACGGGTTTGGTTGTCATGAGACGCTGGCATGCTTGTATAAACTTTAAATTTGTAAATGGTAGCGTTTTAGAAAGTTTAGATTATGGCCGCTCATAGCATTTATTTTAGATGTAGTTCGATCTTTAGTTGACTCGTAGCATTTAATTTAGACGTAGTTCACTCTTGCATTTACGATTTCTTGCACGTGTGCGTACAATTTTTAACTTTCAATTTTTCATGATAACGATGTTTCTTGAAGTGAAACGGAATCCATGATGCTCACTTAAATTTAAGTTCAATATGACAATGTCCTGTCAGTTTATTATTTATCAAAATGTGTCAAAATCCATACTTAAACCATCTTGTCATTCACAACCTTGTCGTTCAGTGTCTCATTACGTTCACTGTTTGAGTGAATTTCAATGCATGATAGTGACATGCTAGTTACGTCTTTTAAGTTAAACATAAGTCGAAGTACGATGGAGTCCAAAATTATCGAAGTGCGATGAAATCTATACTTAAACAATCTCGTTTACCGTGTGATGGTCTTTACTATTCGATTGCGTTCTAATTTATGCAAGGCACACCTGGTCCAGTTACGTCTTTTAAGTTAGTAGAACATAAATTACCGAAGTGCGATGACATCCATACGTAAACCATCTCGTTTACCGTGTGATTGCCTTTAGTCTTCGATTGAGATCCAATTTATGCAAGTCACACCAGTCACGTCTTTGTAAGTTTAACTTGATACATAAATTATCGAAGTGCGACGAAATTCATACTTAAACCATCTCGTTTACCGTTTGATTGCCTTAAAGTCACACTTCGATTGAGAACCAATAAATAAATACGAGTCATAATATCATGTAAAATGGGTTCGATTCAATGCTCACACAAAATCGAGCAAGGTGTGATGAAATCGAGAGTTCAACGTTCAATTTGTTGTTCTGTGTCTCATTGCATTGAGTGTAACAGTTGAACTTCTCTTGAGTTTCAAATTCTTATAACTCCATGTTATTACCATAACGGTTTTTAAGTAAAAAAAATTATGCAAGTGCAATGGAATCCACACTTAATCAATCATGTTCAGTACGTGATTGTGTTGAATCTCCAGTTCAGTTTCAATTTATGGTCTGTCAATTGCATTCTTCGGGTTCACCACTCGTATCCTAAGTTTCATTCAAGTAAAAAATATGATGATTTTGACATGAAATTAATAGTTTGCGAGTACCAATTTAAAATATAATGGCCTCTTTTAACGAATGACATGTTTCAATCAATCAATCAATCAATCAATCAATCAATCAATCAATCAATCAATCAATACAATCAACCAATCAATCTATCAATTAGTCAATCAGTCGGGATATCGTGGAATCGATTGGTTCGATAGGATCTTGATCAAGATCCTATCGAACCAATCGATTCGACTGGATCCCGACTGATTGAATGATTGATAGATTGATTGGTTGATTGTATTGATTGATTGATTGATTGATTGATTGATTGATTGATTGATTGATTGATTGATATGATGTTCGTCAACACTTTGGTGGATTCTGCTCGACAGTGATAGGAAGAGTGACGTCGAGGGATCAAAAAGCAATGTCGCTATGAACGCCTGACTGCCACAAGGGAAGCGAGCGACCGGAGGGGAAGGGAGGTCGATGACGACTAGGAGGTGGACGTTGGCGTAGAAGAAGAAGAGTTGGAGGGGGGGGGAAGGGGGAGGAGGACAACGAGGAGAAGGATGGCGACGACGAGGATGACGAGGAGGAGGAGGTGGAAGAGGAGGAGGAGGAGAAGGAGGATGGGGAAGAGGAAGAAAAAAAAGAGGAGGAGGAGGAGGAGGAGGAGGAGGAGGAAGAGGAGCGGAAGAGGAGGAGGAAAAAAATGATGAGGAGGAGGTGGAAGAAGACGTGGAGGAGATGGAGGACGAGGAGGACAAAAGGAGAACCAGAAGGCAAAGGAGGAAGAAGAGGTGGAGGAGGAGGAAATGGCATGCACGAAGGGAATCAAACTCACCTGGCGCGGGCGGGCGATGGCGCGTGGGTTGCGATCGTTGGGCGTCGGGGTTCGGCACCTGCAACGCCGAACTCTAACGACAGGGTTGGGCGAAGTTGCACGCGAGAGAGGGTCGCGACACCTGGGAATTCGAATTTGAAATCGGCCCGATCTGGGCTGTCGATCTCAAAGATCTGACGGCCCAGATCGGGCAATTTTCGTTTTTGATTTTGGAGGCCCTATCGGCCTCGAAAAATTTCTCCCTTCGGTTCCCCCCGTTCGCCCCTGCCCGCTTCTCGACCTCACAGCCTCGGATTCCCCATGGAAGCGGCCCCCCCAATTTTGTCGTCGATCGGACGCAGGGCCCCGGGCGGACGATCGACTGGTTGTCCGATCGGTTAACCCCAGACGGTCAGGGGGGGTTCGGACGTCCGATCGGGTAACGTTATATATTTTGTTTGTGACGACATATATTTACCGGGCAGTTCTATTTGACGATATATATATATATATATATATATATATATATATCGTCAAATAGAACTGCCCGGTAAACTGTAGGCAGAGAGGGAGAAGAGGACAACAAACGAGGGGCTGTGACAAACTGTTTCGTCGGAGTTTCACCGACTCATCAGGAGGCTGAATATATACAGGGTCACCAGCGCGTACGTAATGAGATCCTCGGGCCGATCTCCGTACGTACGGGTATTCGGGGTCCCATACGGGGTCTGAACCCGATGGCATTGGGCCCCTACAAAAAATTATTTCCGGGGCTATTTTTTTTTGTTCTTCTGAGTTTTTGTTTTTTTTAAGTTCTTAATAACGTGAGGTACATGACAATATATTTTGACGTCATTTGGTTCAGACGCAAAAAGATTAAAAATGGCCAAAGATGGCAGTGTCAAAACGTGCTCGTCCATGTTTTTTTTCACTTCTTACTTTTGTTTTCACATTAGTTCGGGGTCTAAACAATTTTATTATTTGCTAAAACGTTTGTAGTGGGTTGTGTATTATGCGAAGTACACATCTGTAAATTTTCAGGGCATTTCGATATGCCAAAACAAAATGCCAAATCGCCAAATATGACATTGTCAAAAACGTGCTCGCGCATTCACTAAATTTAATTGTTTTTTTTTTGTTTTTTTTTTAAATTATTATTATTATTATTTTTATTATTATTATTATTATTATTTGTTCTCCGTATTTTATTTTTGTTTCAAATTTTGTAAGGAATTCGAATGTAATGCTCGGCCAAATTTTGTTTAATTACTTTTTTTTCATAACATTTTTTTTTTTTTTTTTCCTAGGCTACCAGAGTGGCCCGAGGTCACTTGCTTGACCAAGCCAAAAAAAATAAAATAATAATAATAATAATAAATATTTTATTTTTAAATTTTATTTTTAAATTTTATTTTAAATTTGGTGAAGAATGTTGATGTGACCCTGAAGCAAAAGTTGTTAATTTTATCCTTCTGCGTAACAAAGTTTTGTTTTGGATTTTTTCGTTTTTTTTTATTCCCCTGGGACCTTCCCTGGTCCTTGCACGGGCTGGGCACCCGGGACCCGGGCGGCCCGGCTGGTAGCCTAGGAATTTTTTCATTTTATTTTATTATTACTACAGGGTATTATTTTATCCAGATCACATATATGACTGACCCTTTGGAACCGTGATCTTTCTGTTTGAGTATTGGTAGTACACTTTCTCTCTAGAGGAGATACCCGCAACTGTCGCAATATCTCGATCTCTTCACCTCTTTGCCTTGACCTTTGCTCACAAAAGATGCAATGTTAGGATTAATTAAGGAAGATGTCGAGACACCGGTTCGGGACGTTCAGGATCTAGTGGATGAAACGAATGAGCTCACGGGATTGAAAATTGCGCTTAGCACCACTGATCCATAGATTGATAAAGAAGGAAAGGAAACGAAAATGATCAGCCCCGCGAAATCTTAAATGCTTGTCACTGTGTTCTCAGTCAAGAGTAGCAGTTCAATGTTGTCCATCATGGAGGGAATGTGTCTGCTTGTCCCCAATTGATTTGAAATCCGAACCGATATTTTTGGGGCCAACCCGATGGTCACATTACTGTCGCACTCAAGTTTTTAAAGGATGTATTGCATGGATATGAAGTCGTATTGAGTGTGCACGATCGCGACATTAGCAAGATGAATGTGATTGAACATGAAATCAGTATGGGAAATTATCCACCGATTAGTTTCACTCCTTATGGATATTCTCCGGCATAGCAACTCGCTGCATTTCAAAGAATCACGGAATTTAAATCTGATGGGTCGATCGAACCCGTGATTGGACCTTAGTCATCCTCGTGGTGATAGTACCAAAGAAAATAGGAAGAGTTAACAGTGTTTTCGTTATAAGTGAAATTGTTTTCATGTTCACTTTTTTTTTGAACTGTAAATTGGCAGAACGAAATGAGAAAATTATAGACGAAATAACGACAAAGCAAAATAACGACAAATCGAAATAACGACAAAGCAAAATAAGGACGAAACAATGTTCATATATCAAAGTTTAGCAATGCACAGTCATGATTATACAAGTTCAAAACAATCATGCTCCTGTGTTGCTTGTGCTCAAAATATAATACAATGCCAAGTTTTTACGTCGAATGCTTACACTCTGTAAACATGTCAATCTCATCAACAAAATATTAACTACGGACTGTAGCTTTAGTCGCACCTCATTGACTTTCCTATCTAACCATGGACAAAATGTCAAATGCTATTCTAAGCCTCATATCAGAAATATTGGCTTGTGAGAAAGTTAATGGAGTGAAGTGACCTCTTGCAAGCGAAGATGCAAAACCTAACATAAAAACACCACAACTACAAAGATCCTCTTGAGCAAGAATCCCATTTACTGATATATCAAAGGAGGATGTAGGCCCGTCCACATGATATCTTTCATGAAGTTTGTGTCGATGAAACTCCGCTTCGAAAAAATCTTCCAAACGTTCAAGGACTGAAACATAGTCAACACGAGGGAGAGAGTCTATGAGGTGGAATTTACAGTTCGGACCGTTTATGCTGACATAAGCTAAGGCCCAGTGATTTCCAAAATGAAGAGGGATAATCACTAAGTCATGATAAAAAAAATTTATGTCCTTCACCCATTTCATCCCTTCGGAATATGCGGTTTCAAACCTCGAAGCACCTGACAATCGAGTGAAGAAAAAGGAATTGAAAATGTACACAAAAGGAACACTACAAGAGTTTTCATGATTTCTTGTCACTTCTATACATGCCGAATCAACCTTGATGTGGTCATTGGTCATCTGGACGGCTAGCAGGTACAAATTGACGACTTCGTCATTTAACCATTTCCCATCCTCGACGACGACCATGATGTCTTCCTTTCCCACCTTCCAGCTCCCCTTGTAATCGACAATGTCGTATGCTTCATTGTCTTCGCTGCTGCCTGTAATCATGTCAAGGTACTACTTTTCTTCTACGGTGAGGCGTTCTGTTGCTAAAGGAATCTGGAACGAAGGGTCATGAACTGCAAACAAACACACATATAAACAACAACGGAACGACTAGGACTTCATACAAAAACGAACTTTTCGTTATGTGATGTACGACGTAGACCCGAGTTCATGTTTTTTGTTGTCTATCTGTTTCGCTATCAGAGCTACCATCCACAATAGATAAATTGCAACCTTCGCGATGCAATTTCTTCCCTTCTCCGAGGCTTATTCCAATAGCTTTAAACATCCTTAGGGCAACTGGCTTCATAGATGGAAATGTCATAGGTGTAAGTCTTCTTCTCTCTTTTTTGGGCAATAACGGCAAAGTCGATAAGGCTTGCAAGCCACGACGAATAATATTCTTCTCACTCTGCCTTTGCGAACGTACGTGCGTCGTTTTCCACAGTTCTTTTCGTCGCCCTGCATGTTCAACAATATAAAACGACAACGATTGACAAGACAAAACATTATGAGTTTAAGTTCAATTTTCCACATAATTGCAAATAAGAGATACACAATATTCTACTTCATTTCTTCTCATGACCGAGCGCACGGTTGCAAACGTAGGCAAAAAATTAGTTCCTATGAGATGAGTGCATGTACCCCCTAATCCGCATACAGTATTAGATATTCCCTTAGAGATAAGTACGTGCTCACCTCGGTGACTCACTAACACTTTGTCTTCAACACGATCTTCTATCGCACTATGCGATGGTGTAAAAGGAGATTCGTTGATAGATATCACGAGGTTAGCAGACTGTTGTGCTTCTGATTTTGCAACCATAAGTTCAGGCTGTACAAGCGTATGTTGCTCCCGTGTACTTAGTACTATATGTCCTTCATCCTCTTCGATGACCTGTACATTGGCAGTTTCGTTTGCACCTGCAGTCGCACTTTCATTTTTCATGTCCAGAGAGACTGCATGTCCGTCTTTCTCAGCTGGCATATCCAATGGCATCTCTAATTCTGCAAGTGCACCAGTATTATCCACTTGCGCAGTAACACTCTCGCTCGCCAACACAGTGGTTGCCCAAACTTGGTCATCCGGAAGGACGTCCTCGACACATTTCGGCAGTTCTCCATGACTTACGCCCTTGACGCTTGCACCGCCGCTTCCTCCCAAATCCTGGCCACTTGCATCGTCTCTCGATCCCCTGCCATGTGCACCGCCACTTGGTCCTAATCCCAGAGGCGAACCCGATACCCTGCAATGTGCACTGCTGCTTGGTCCGAATCCCAGAGGCGAACCCGATCCCTTGTCATGTGCACCGCCGCTTGGTCTTGATACCTTTCCCTCTCTTGCTTGACGCCCTTGACACATTTCGTGTTTTTGCAGTTCACCATGACTTATTGGCTTTTCACTTGCACCGACGCTCGGTCCCAGGCCCTTGCCACTGGCACCGCCCCGTGGTTCCGATCCCTTGCCATGTTCACCACCGCTTGATCTTGTTCCCTTGCCAAGTGCACCGCCGCCTGATCCTGATCCCTTGCCTCTCTCATCGCCGCGCGCTCCTTTCCTTTCCCCAACTTTGTCTTGAAGTTCCTCTTCGATACGCCAATTATATCCAAAAGCTGGACTTGTTTCTCGATCATAGAACTCTTTCAGATACTCAAGCCATCGAGATGTTTTGAACTCCTGAAAATTTTCTTATGTCCTTGCATCCAGTCTTGAGTCAGAAACCTTCGGATTAAGTCGCAGTAGTCGCTTGCCAATCTGATTTCTGGCGTGTGTGACAAACTTGGATTGTGACATACGTCTGTGGAGGCAAAATTGCCACCCCCCTTCTTCTTCTATAGCCATTACCCAGTTCCCTCTCGCCAATGCAGGTTGGAAGTGGTGGGGGTGCCATATAATGTGATGACCCCATACGTTGTCAGGCATCACCGTATAATCGTATCGGCACACAATAGGTCCAGGAGGCCGTGCAATGTCCGGAGGGATGATGTCTTCAATCTCGTACTCCAAAGGCTCAGACGGAAATTGTTGAGGAGTTTGAGAGCGTAGCAATTCCAAAACAGTAGCCAGTCTATGTGCAAGTGCTGACAGACTTGCCATAACCTCTAGGGAGAGCATTGCCTGCACCCTCGGATCATCCGGAACTGCGCCGGAAGATAGCACTGTTGTGTTGCCCTCCATGTAACTGGTCCGTTGAAACTGGTCCGTTGTAACTGCCATACTTGAAGCCCCCCCTGAACCGGACGATGTGCCCGGCGCACCCATCTTCTGTGAAGCCGAGCTACAAGCTTTTTGCCTCTCATCTGCCAAAGCCGCTTGCAAAGTACCATCTTCACTCTCTTCCTCCGAGTCCTCAGCATCGAAGCCTTCCCCAAAACAAGTTGCATAATCTGCGATTGTAAACACCCCGATGTGTTCGTCGAAGTACATCATCTCCAAACGGTTTAGAAATGCAACTTCCGTCTCCGCTAGTGCCTTATGATACCCCCTCAGAAGTGATTCCATTTTTCGCCTTCTGGCGACATATGCACGTTCCTCTCTATTTTTTGGCTTAGTCTCGAAAAGGAACTCCCAAATGTTGACGATGTTTTGGCCGACTTTGTAGACGAGATCACGCTTTTCATCATGTCGAGGAGGCGGCTTAACAAATTTGGCGAAGTAACCTCCACTCTTGATCATCCTGTTGACGAATTGAACGAGAAACTCGAACTTCATACCCTCACCTTCCAGAACAATGCAATGACGGTGACTCTTGAACAACTCCCAAATCAACGCCGCATGACCTTTTCCCAGGTAAACAACCACCTCATCCGCAGGACAAAAATGCACCAATGTCTTCACCATCGCATTTGGCTCCCTTTCCATACCTTCGTACACAAATTTCTTTTTTGGCTCCATACCTGCCATTTTCAACTTCGTGGGCGTAAAGTTCTTCTCCACGACATCAGCCAACATCTTTGGCCTTCTCTCTCTGCGCACAAGTGTTGATAAGTCACCCGCCTGCTCACCAGATGATCGATTTGCAGCTGGAGTGCTTGCTGGAATGTTTTCAAGCAAGGGAATAGTGTTGCCGTGATAATCCCCATCGTTGGAGTACATGATGACAACCATTCTGTCTGTGTCCTCCAAAGGCAAGTTCGCAACCTTATATGAATGCTTCGCCTTCGTTTGTTGCTGACGAGTCCACTTTAGAATAGACAAGTGAATGTCAATGTCCCAGCTTGTAATTCGCTTGAAAAATGTATACTCGCACGACCGCAGAACGAAGCACAATAATGTCCAATAATCACCAACCAGTTTTCCCATGAACTTCCGTAGACCATCAAAGATTTCTTCAGTCCGCACCCCTATCTGGGTTGGGTGACACAAATCCAGCACGGCCGTGTGGCAACTCGGATGTTTGACGACTCTATATATTTCCTTGGAATCCATCTCGTCTGAAATATCGCTTGGTTCCCATTGGAACGGGACGAAAACAGAGTTCACGTTCTGTTTTTTGAAATGTATATATTTTGCCATACCCGACATTCTTATGCTTTCCGAACCCCTGGTTTCTGATCTGCGCAGCAGCTTGTTGACAAACTGCACGAACTCTTTGGGGCATTTCGCAGCAAGTGATGCTGTTTTCTTGAAGCCCTCTTTTCATTTTTCCTCCTCTCCTCCAAGTGTAGCCGGGAACGTTCGCACCCAATTCATGTCTTTGAAATGGCGACGCTGGTCGATCCACCTCCCGGACGTCAATCCTTCATCACAGTGCTTAGCAAACAAATCAGAAAGGTTGTTGAAGAATGGTTCTGTCCACTCTGACGACTTCCTGTGAGGGTCATAAATGAAGACGAAGTAGTGAAACATCCTCAACATTGCTCTTTCAATCTTCACCATTTCCGCGTATGTCTCCGTTGAATGTTTCCCGGCACGTTGAGCAGCTCCACTTTGCTTAGGAGTCAGTATTACATTGCCTGTGAGAATGTCTCGCAACAGTTGAAGCCACTCACGCCTCCCAAGCGCTAGAAAAGACTTCCACGCTCTGATATCCGGATCGTGCACAGCCACGAGGTAACCCGGTCCTTTGGTACCCTTAACCCAGTGAACCGAAAACCTAACTCCACCTTTCAACTCAAATCCGGGTCCAGCCCTCGGTGCCTTTCCTGATTCACCTTGTTTGGTAGCAGACTTCACAACATCTCTCCCCGAAAATTGTCCAGCTTCCCATGCGGCGTACACTTGTTGCACCTTTTCGAAAACGTCATCTGTCACCCTTGCCAACAACATGTAGGGCCCAAGGGCTTCAGACCACTGGCAACTCTATTGAGTAGTAAGGGACATGTTAACCAAATTACGAATCCCGGTCAAACGAAGAGACTGTCCTGCAAACTTTCTATAATCTGCATTTTTCACTTCTGCCGCTGAGCTGCCTTTAGCTTCATGACAGTTCGATGCGTGCCACAACTTCCGTACGTTCTGGATGACCACGATCTGGTGCGGTGGGGTGTTCCATTTGTCCTTGGCATTCTGGAAAGTGCTCAACGTGCCGTAATTGTCCATGCTCTTATCCGGATATTAAACAGGCCTCGCAGTCCAGCGATCCAATCGGAGCTCTTGTGCGATGTTAGGGCGTTCAACAAAACACCTTCTTGCCGCCGCCACGTTATGCTGACCGCTGAGAGGAGTAGTAGTAGTACTTGTTCACAGAGCCGAGGTCGAATTCATCGAGCAACACCCTGCTTGCTCTCACAATCCTCCCTGAAGCGTGAGTATGCAATGTATCACGGAGGGCAACCAACAAAAGGACAGGTTTTTCATACAATGTACAAACATTCACGCTCGCAGCTCCAGTCGTGCTCTCTCTGATAGCAGCCTCATCCGATGCAACCATTGCGTCATAAATGTCATCAATCGTCTGCTGCAGAAGATAGCGTTGATTGTATCTGAATTCCCCGTCGGGGATATCCAGAATTCCGTCGAACTTGACAGAAATGAATTCCATGTCTGGACACTGGTTCCCATGCTCGTCCAACTCAAGGAAGAAGCCTTTGCTGAGAACACCCGAAGAAGTCACCGATGACACATTTCGCAAACTTGGCGGCCTAGTAACTGTCTTGCCTTTGGCCTCTTCATCCGATTGTGGTTGTTCCGCTGGAAAAACGGAAGTCTTTTCCATGATACCACCTTTTGCCTTTCTTTTTTTTGGCTGCTGCTTTTTCTTCGTGGCCGCCTCAGTCTCCCGTGTTCGCTGGACCGCCTCATCCACGGACAATATTATCAATTGTCTTTTTTCACCCGCTTCTTGCTTACTCTGTTTACTCTCCAAAGCACTTGTCCTCTCCTGCCTGTGTTTCCTCTTTCGCTCAGTAAGCCCTGCACCATCTGTATGCCCAGCCACAGGCACTGTCGCGTGGTGCACCCCCCCTCGTGTTGGATGCACATCCCCCTCACATCCTTCGTAGTTGCTCCCGTATCCTCCTGCCAGACCAACCTTTCCACCCAATTCGCTCATAGTGTGCTCACTGTCTTCATCATGTCCAACCACTTTACTTGTCTCCCCTGGATGCCTCGTCATGTCGCCGACACACACCGCATACTGTTCCTGTCCTCCTGCTCGTTCCGAATATTCCTCGCTTTTCTCTTCATCATCATCTTCAAAATACTCATGAGCTTCCTCTGCGCGGCTTGGCACAGTGTAGTCATAGCGTTGCTGGCCCACCAAGGGGAGAGGTCCCTTGGTGGCCGCTACATAGCGCGGTCGGCTGCCCAAGGCAACTGGTGCTTCGGTCGCCGTTGGCCTAGACTTCACAGGGGCTGACGGCACGACCAGTCCGAGGCACGGACCCTTCTCTCCAATCTGCCCAACTTTCGGGCCAGGCAGCGTATTGCGGATCGTGATCGAAGGCCCAGTCTCCACGGTTTTCGAAAGCACGCATTTAGGCTCCGATATGTGGTCTTCTGGATGCACAACCGGCTCTTCGCCCACGATCACATTACTATCGAAAAACCCGAGGACATCGATGAGCTTAGGCAACTTCACTTCCGTTGTCCTTGGTGGGTTGAACACATCAACCAACGACTTTCCAAATCCTGCGTGTTTGGCCCATCGAAGAGCGACGTATTTATCATTCGGCATTCTTTCCCCTCTTCCATTCAGGACCATCGTCAACTCGAACGTTGCAGGCGGCGCATTTTGTCCAGTCCACCTCACCAGGCCGCCAACCGGCACAATATTTTCTTTCATGACGACGTATAGAACAAGGCCACTCGATGGTTCTCCGATCACCCCCACCTAGTCCAACATCCAGAACTTGTCCTTGTGATCAACCACGGGCACATCGTCTTGCCGACCCGCGACATTCGTTTCACCAGACGATTTACGTTCACCATACGGTTTACGTTCGGGCATAACCTCCACTGCAGATCTTTCCTGCTGCGGACAGGCACACGTTCCTGACTCGCAGGCCCGCCAGTCATCAACACAACCTTATCCGGTCTAGAGCCCCAAACACGAGTCGACGGAGTGCTTGGGGAAGGTGCACCCCTCGGAACCGGAGTGCCCGTGAACTCGTGACGCGGAACCGGGGTGCGTTGCCTCTTAGACCCCGGTGCCTCCTGACTCTCCACCCCAGCGGCCGGCGTCCCCTTCAATTTTTTTGGAGATTGTTCCATGCTCCCAGAATTCTTACTTGCTCATCGTTTACTTGCCTTCCCCTCTCCTTCCATGTTTTGGAGCGCTGCCGAATCTGAAAGCAACACAACACATCACCGCAAAGCCAAAAAACAGAGGGTCGCCCAACGTTGGTATGACACGAGGAGTAGAAAATTGAAAAGTTTCAGATAGTGGTAAGGCAGCGCAGCTCCTTCGTGGCAAGGCAACCCCGGAGATGGAGTTCGAATCGACCGCGATCGTGTTCAATTCGATCACGATCGTGCTCGTGCTCGACACGATCTTGTTTGACTCGGTCGTGTTCGACTCGATCGTGTTCGACTCGATCATGTTGGACGCGATCGTGTTCGACTCGATCGTGTTCGACTCGATCGTGTTCGACTCGAGCATGATGGGCCAGCAAGATCGTGTTCGACTCGATCGCGGTTGCTCGATCATGTTCGCCTGAACTCGACCGTGAGTCCCGACGATCGTGTGCGTGTCGATCGTATTCGACTCGATCGTGTTCGACTCGATCGTGAGTCAAGGCGATCGTGTTCGACTCGATCGTGTTCGACTCGATCGTGTTCGACTCGATCGTGTTCGACTCGATCGTGAGTCCAGGCGATCGTGTTCGACTCGATCGTGTCGCTTGAACTCGACCATGAGTCTAGACGTGTTCGAGTCGATCATGTGCGACTCGATCGTATTCGAATCGATCGTGTTCGACTGGAGCCTGACGGGCCAGCTTGATTGTGGTGGGCCAGCGCGACCCAAAAGATTGCGACTCGATCGTGTTCGACTCGATCGAGTTCGACTCGAACGTGGCGGGCCAGCGCGACAGTTCGACTCGATCGGGTTGGACTCGATCGTTGCTGGCCATCGTGACAGAGAACGGGAGCGGTGTATCCAATAGCAGGCAAACAGAACACGGGAGCGGCATATCCAAAAAATCACATCAAACAAGGCAGATCAATTGAAAGCCTACATCCATTATCAATTCTGAGCATTCAATTGGCAAGGCATGCAACCGGCACCCAAGACGAGCGACAAACAGTCTCAACGTATGTAAACGGCATTGACAATCTCACATCAAACTCACTGCTTCCATAACACACACAGTCTCAGTTCACACTCTTGCTGAATAACCCACATTTCTCACACTGTTCATCTTCCACGCACACATAGTTTCAGTTCACACTTTTGTTGAATAGGGAGCGGCGTTACCAACAAGTCACATCAAACAAGGCACAGCAATTGAAAGCCTACATCCATTATCAATTCGAAGCATTCAATTGGCAAGGCATGCAACCGACACCCACAACGAGCGACAAACAGTCTCAACGTATTTAACCGGCATCGACAATCTCACATCAAACTCACTGCTCCCATAACATACACAGTCTCAGTTCACGCTCTTGCTGAACAACGCACAATTCTTACACTGTTCATCTCCCACGCATACATAGTCTCAGTTCTCACTTTTGCTGAACAGCTGAACAGCTCACATGTCTCGCATTGTTCATCTCCCATGACCTCCCCCACGACCTCGCCTATCGTTCAGCCCCGAAACCGTACAGTGCGTTCAAGGATGAACCGTACGTTAGGAGCTGTGGACTACATAGGGTAGCAGTGGCGGAGAAGTGAGATACGTATCGCGCACGGACGAAACCACATGCTCTGGCTCAAGTGTGACCGATGGCATCTCGAATGACCGTCACGTACTCCTCGACCTCCTCCCACTGCCGGGGTGCGTCAACCTGCCCCGCCAGTTTCACGTCAAACCTACTGTTCCTATAACCATGCGGTAACATAATCGAGTCCCCGTCAACGATGAGCTCGTTCCTGGACACGTAAACACTTGCCTCCGGTGAAGTCTTACTTCTATTTCTTACCGAAACACACAGAACCCTAGCGAAAGGGAAACGACAGAGTTCAACATGTACGCAGAAGTATGACACACTCCCCGTCAAGTTGTCCTCGAAGGGAAGGGGATATTTCTCTAGAAACTGGTTGTGTTTCGCACAGTCCAGCAACTTCTCCTTCATCGATGGTCCCCACAAACGCGGCGAACACGACACGTTGTGCGCAGTCAACGATAAAGACAAGTCTCGGGTACGAAAAATGTTACATACAACACCAGCGTGTGTTTCGTCACGAGGATGTGGTCGAGGAAGATGAATGTCCCCCATTCCTAGCTGGAAGCTAGTCAATAATCAGACGCCCATGGGCAGTCTTTCATGGTGTTCTCCCAGTCTAATTCGGACCATGCATCAAGGGGCCTTTCAAGCCAGGGCAAAACGCTCATCCAAAAGTCCGTGTCGAAGTCTTCTCTACGGGCCCCAAGTATAGTAGTCTTCCGCCTTGAACCTCGTATGTACCGCGCGCTAGCATTCAAAGGGAATGAGTAATCGAAGATGGCAACCGACGGGCGGAGTGTCGGGGAGTGGGGAAGGCAGGCGGCCGAGGTGAAAGAAGCCGAGCGCAAAGTTGCACCGGGCGTGTGTGAGGTAGTGAAGAAGGAGGCTGGCAGCAAGCGGCGGGCGCTGGCACAGCGGGGCGACGGGCAGAAGGCAAAAGGGAGAGTGGAATGAATTCGGACGTAGATCCGTGCCAGGGGTGTTTAGTCGAGGAGGTGGCTTGGTGAAAATTGGCAGCGAAGGAGGGAGTGGATCGAACCGGTGACTGGGCAAGGCGCTGCGGGGTCGTTGTGGCCGGGCTACTGCGTTCATAGCAGGGAGGGACGACGAGTTCGGCCAGGATGAATCCGGGCGCGTTTCGACGCCAGATCCATTCGAAGGACGAGACTATGGAGGAAACGCAGCGAACGGGGGAGGAAATTGATAGTTCGCCCGATTCTTAACAGAATCGGGCACGGAAAGACACTAAATAGGGGGTTCTTATGGTTGTGAGTTGAATGGCGAGGTTAGAACTGGCATCAGTTCAGTAGAAAAGGAGCTAGATGGGATATGTGGTGCGCCGGGATATGGCGAAAGAGAGAAAGCAACGGGAGGAAAGGTGGACAGCGATCCTAATCGTTGGCGGATCTCAGCGAGCCAACAGTTGAATCCTGGGTTCTGGGGGGGGGCGAATCAAGCGGCAAGGCTAGAATCAGAAAAGGAGCGTTGAAGTTGGAGTAAAAGGAAAGTAACAGTGCGCCGGAGCAGTGAGAAGTTGACTATGGTGAAAGTGAAAGGTTCTCCAACTTACCCGTACTTCTATAAAAACCGGCGAGTGGAGATCTGTCTTTGGAGTCTTCGCTATCGTGAACCCGATGGCAAGGTCGGGTTTGATAGTTCGCATAGGGATTTGACGGTAGGGGCATCGAGGACTTTGCCCAGAAAAGGGGGGTCACTGTGAGAGTTCAGAAAGATACCAATGTACCTTTCCACGTTCTAGCGGAAGATTCATTCTCAATTTTGCACAGTTCGTGGGTGGTCGACTGGACGCACAGAGTAGAAGGGGCGGAGGTGTATCTGTTCAGGATCTGGCGGGAGATTCAAGCGGTTCCGTTCCCGTGATTGTTGAAGAGAGAGAGAGAGAGAGAGAGAGAGAGAGAGAGAGAGAGAGAGAGAGAGAGAGAGAGAGAGAGAGAGAGAGAGAGAGAGAGAGAGAGAGAGAGAGAGAGAGAGAGAGAAAGAGAGAGAGAGGACGAGTATCTTACCTTTGGACTGGGGGTGCGGGGTGAGCCAGACTTTGGGCTCAAGAAGGTACGACTCGGGTGTCAAACTGTGAGGGGGGGGCCGCCTGTGTCTTGGACTTAGACTCATGATGTATGATCCAGGGAATAGAGGGGACTGGTCCAGACCTGCGGGTGGTAGGAGCCGACAGACTGCTGGGTTCTTACCGTGATCAGAGCGGATGATGTGTTGTTTTGCTCCGTGCTGGATGTGTGGGCGACCTCGTTTTGTGCCTTGATGATGTCTTGCTGCCTGTTACCTGCTAGTCCAAGTTCTTCCGAAGATGACCCGCGAAGTAGTCAGGCGCACGCAAAAGTTGGGAAGGGCAGGTCAGCGCTGCTGATCGCTGATGCACGAGGGCTGGCTGCTGTTGACGCTGAATCAAAGTTGCAGTATTCCTTACTGCCCTTTCGGTGGTGAGCTCTGCAGGTCGCCTCTGCTGGGGTGCTGCAGCGACAGTTGTGAGTCTACTGCGGACGGTTGCACTGCGTTGAGTATAATCGTTTCGAGCCGTGTGACTGCAGACTCACTATGGGCCGCGATGATGTAGCGTGAGATGGGAGTGTTCGAGTTGCGAAAGAGGTTACTGCGAGAGTTTGGGAAGGCGGCTTAGGCTTGGGAAGAAGGGTTGATGCTACGAATTGGCGGGTCGTCAGGAGGGGCTACTATGGCGGTTGACTTCGTCAACCAAGATGTTACAGTTGGCCGCCATTGCGGGGCCCTCAGGCGTGTCAAGGTATGGAAGCCCTCTCGCGCGAGTCTGAGTGCACCCTCCTTGTATCTGAGAGACTAAATACTATCTCTATCTCCCCTTCTTACTCTAAGTCTGGTCTATTGGTTCTGAGAGGAAGGCGGCATGCGGGATTGCAACCCGTAATCCACGCCAAGGCCTCTGTGGGAGGTTTGCCCCACCGGTTGCAGGAGCCCTGCTGGGACTCAGGAGGAGTTCTGGAGTCAGGGAATTGGGAGGTAACCATTCCTTCTCCCTCAATATGCCCTGGTATAACCCCTATCTGTACGTCCTCCTACGTTTGACTGAGTATACTGTATGCATCCCTACGCTGACTTTGGTTTGACTGACAGGACACAACTCAGTCCAAATAAAGGAATGTATGAGGAATCTCAGTTTCAGTTTTTGTTTGCCTAAAAGCAGATTTGTTAAAAAAAAAAGGGGGTGCATCTGGGGGAAGGGTGGGTGAAAGATGGTTTTGCTTGAGATTGACAGGGTCCTATGGGGTCAAGCATGTTCCATAAGATTGGATGGCCTGACCGTTGTGCTTTATTTTTGGAGCTGCATTGAGAATCAGATAAGTTTCATAAGATTGGATGGTCTGATAGCTCTGAATTGTGAGGGGTTGACTGTGGTTGATTTTTAGAGGCCAAGCCTGTACCATAAGATTGGAGGGCTTGGTTGCCTTGTTTAGTTGGGGTTTACTCTGTTTCGTTGGTTCTCGGATCGAGGGGGTCTGGGCGAGTCCATAAGATTGGACGACTCAACCCCTTCCTGTTTTATTCTGAGGGGGTAATTCTCGCTGATGCCAAAGCATGTCGATAAGATTGGATGGTTTTGGACTCACGCTGCACACAGATCGTTCAGAGAGAAACGAACGTGGCAAAGGACCAAATATGTTCTATAAGATTGTATGGTCTGGCCTAATGCCTCGCACATGCTCGAACCTGAGAGGTTATAACTTGGCTATATTTTATACTATCCTATCTATGAACAGGCTAGTCAGGCACGGGTTCCACAAGATTGGATGGTCTGGCTATAGCTTATCATGAAATGAAGAGAGTATTAGTAAGAGTATAACTGAAGGTAGCCATGGGCAGGTTGGGCCTTGTTTCTAATTAAACGGCTCAGTCCTACTTCTAGTGTTTGAACACTAAGTTCAGAGAGGTATATATATCTTGGATATTAAACAGTTCAGGGCGACTAAGCCTTCCTTCTAAGATGAACGACTTAGTCATATGGCCAAAAGAAGAGAAAAGTAGTTGAGCGACCTGTTCGTGTATACTTAAATGACAGAGTCGGGCATGTTCCATAAGATTGGATGACCTAACTTTACGCCTTATGTAAGCTGGGTATAAAGGGACAAAGCATTGAAAGATTATGAACTATTCTTTGTTCAGGTTGACCTTGGGATGACGAGAGTACTTACCTTTGTGGTTTGGCCTGAATGTGACTGAGTGAGGCTACAACTTGGTCTGAGTTTTAGGTTGGCATATAGTTGCTTTAGAGGCTCGCCACGTGCTAGAGGGATAGGAGTTAGTTCAATTCCTGCATTTTCTGGGCTAAGTTTTTTTACTTAGATCTATTCTCGCATTTTCTTGGATCTTTTGTTATACTTGGCTTGTATAAATTTTGGTAAGCTACTTTCTCTACGTGAAGCSCTGCCAAAATTTCTGCAAACCCAAGGAGTTAATCAAATTTTGACCTTTCAAAGTTCAGACTGTCTAAAGTTTGTATATGACTTAGTAAAAATCTGGGAAGTCTCCTTTTCCAACGGGAGTGCTGCCAAAATTTTTGCTGATTCARGAAGTTAGACAAAACTGAACTTTGAAAAGTCCATGGTTATTTCTGTTTTCATGTTCGAGCCGGTACAAATTCTGAAAAGGTACTTCTCCTACGGGAAGTGCTGCCGAAATTTTCTTGATTTAGAGGAGTTAGATTATATTTTGACAGGTGGCAATTCTGATGATCCACCCTAAATAGGGGAGATTCTGCCATTAGTCTACCTTTGCTTTGGGCACCGACTTAGAAATAGGCTTAGACTTAGTCGGCARATGGCTTGAGTGAGAATGTGCTATAGAGGTTCAACCACCATATGCTGATGAYTTAGGTTGGRCATTGACGTGTCTTATGGTACAGGCCTTTCTTGGACATTCGATTCAGGACTTAGACTAGTTTCGGCTTGAYCCTACGAGGATCATCTTCTGTTATCACTGATAACAGGTCGGCTATCGATTCGTCGGTTTACGATTCAACTCCAATTCACTCTTGCCACTCAACCTAARGACTTTAACCTTGTGATTGAACTGTTTTGTTGTGTTTTCACCCGGACTTTATTGAATGGTCATCCAACAAAAGTACTGAGTATTTATTTAAGAGTTGCAAGAGTGAGGCTTGTATGGCTAAAGCGCGGGGTACGAGTGCAAGGAATGKTTGAAGTTGACCCTATGTAGTGCGTGGACTTCTGGATGAATCTTTGATGTGATTGCAGGTGCGTTTGTGGTTCGGACTCTAGATGTGATTGCYTGCRATTATGTACATATATGGTTGAGAGGAGCCCCACTACGACTGTGAGAAGTAATCGTCCTATAAAATTAGCCCTTATATGATTATAAATGCCCTGAGTGATTGAGAGGCCACTGCGACTGGGCATAAGGGTTAACCAGATTGTGTTCTGAGAGAAAAGGGGTTATTCCTTTTCTACCTTTGCTTTTTAGAGTTTGTATGGTTGGATGTTGTAGTCCGTGGCAGCCGTCAAAGTCAAACCCCTTGACTTCCGTCCAGGCCTGGAGTGGGGCTCATCTCAAGGGCCGTAAGAAACGACTACCACCACAGGTASGGACCTATGTACCACCCGCTCTGCACAGAGTGCAGAAGAGGGTRTGTGGTCTTCAACTGCGCATGGCGGTTGTCCAGCGTCGAGAGATTAACCCTCAATGCGCTTGTCAGCCGACAGTTGAGTGTCGAACGCGACCCTCGAGACTAGCGAGGGTCGCGCGAGTATGGGTACTATATGGTACGCCATCATTGCGACTRCTTGCATACGTTTGTATTGCTAGTCGATATGAGTAGGCCYTGCGTCCGTGCGGTTTTATACTAAGCCTCGCGCGCGATGCCCATTTRAYTTYCGCATTGAAAAGTTATGGGTTGGTTACCGAGGGGCTAGGAGCGTTGTCGCGTTGTTTGTGTTGTGTCATGTTGCATGTGCGTGTGTGTGCGTTTTATTTTTGTGTTCGTAAAGTGGTGTGCGCGTGGTGTGTGGGATGCGTCCTAGTCGACCGACATCGGGCCGCACTTGGGAYTTCAGCCCCCAAGATGTCGGTTCACGTGCGGGCCCGATAGGCGTATTATCGCATGTTCCCCCTATGCTACAGCGAACGAAAAACGTCATCGGCTGGTCCACCTCTACGATTGTAACTGATTAGCTTCCGTACTGTGGACTGGTAGCTCGGCGGGGATACGCCCACCGAAGGGKGGTGACAACTCCCATAAGGTGGAGGTAAGTTGTGCCTCGCGTAGGCCCTATCCTATCGTAGGGGCTCGCGAKAGGTATAGCTGGCGCACTCGGTYGGAGAGGCCTAASGAAGCTCCATATGTGTGCTCGTGACGAAGTTGGTCCAACTCCTGCGTGACGCGGCCGAGAGGGTCCCGCGCTGCCATGTGTGGTGCTGGACCGATGCGCTCGACAGGCGGCGTCRTTGCCGGGGATAACGATTGCCTACCGTTGTCCCTGGTGGAACGACATCCGGGTATTGGAATGTGAGAAATAGGCAAATTAAGAAGTTTCTCTTGATTTTCATGGTTAATCGATTGTTGGTATTGGATAGAGACCAAGTGAGGGGTGATTCTGCGAGTTGGGTTTGTTCGGTGCAGTAAGGGTGACGCGAAAGGGATAGGCTTTGACTATGTGCCCATGTACGTTGACTATGCGCGCACGTATCTCGACTATGCACTTGCGTACTTTGACTAGTATGACGRTAGCTGGAGTGCATACCTTTTCGAACCCCGATAGTTGATGGGTTTGGGCRATGATTTGCATGTTTGATATAACTAAGGTAGGATGAGGCGGTATCAACAAAGCTAAGTGTGGTGGTTGTRGGAGTTGGTCGTGTGAGGTGCCCACTATGGTAAAGGGGAGTTACTCGAGTGGTTCCAAGGGCAATGTGGTATCTTGGCTTTAGGGCGAGGCAAAGGATGAGTAAAGGAAGCCTACTATGTTAGAAGTCGTCAAGGGACTTCGAGGAGAGTTAGGCTAAGGATATTGAGAGCCCGTATGAGTATGAATTGGGATCCTGGAATTTGGGTTCTAAGCAGTTGCTCRAGTTGTATAGCCATAGAMGTCTGAGGCTTGCTCCACATGGTATGTTTCAAATTAGGCGTATAAGGCAGTGAAGAGATAMAGTGAGCACCGTGGTAAGGCCTCAATAGAAACGACTACGGGAAATAGTAGACTTGTATGGCGCCTGRTAGTGGAGGGTATAACATGTTAKTTATGGTAGACCATTGCCTTGAGCCCCTTCCAAGCTTGGACCATCCACTTAGGAAGCTAAAAGACTTGAGATCATTTGTTTTGARGATGTCATTTTGAATCGCATATTGGACCCATCTATGGATGCCGGACCTTGTAAGCCTGGTTTACGCCTAATTAGGTGGAGTTATATGTTTAAGCAGATACCCTTTTCAAGAGTATTTCGTGCGGGTTATTTTCTTGGGGTCATATTTGGGATCTTATCAATCTGGAGAAATTTATATGAATGTCCCCAATCCAGCAACTGGCTCATGGTTGGCCATTAAGCTTGTGCGGTTGGGTCGCTCTTCCCAAGGGAGCAGGGATTGTCAGGTAAATAAGGGAAGRCGCATGCTGGACGTTTGTCTGTGATGGGCATAACCTAGAMAAAGCAAAGGCAACTCAGGATGCCTTATGCACGGGAGGACCCACGTATGCTCGGACCAATTAAGAAAGAGGGAGGGCTCRAGGTGTCTTTAACCAGACGGGTCAGAGAAGGAGAGTATATTTCTTCATGGTGGGGCATGATGATGGGCACGAACATCTTTGTCTGAATCGAGTCTGGGTTTGATGATGAGCGGGAATGCGCAATTGTAAGGGTGACCCAGTACGCCTCAGCCACCTTTTGGATCGAGCATGGGATAGAGTTGGCGCTTGGGCACAAAAACCTGCTTGCTAGGCCTCTGAGGGTAGCAGAGGCAGCTGCAGCAAAATGGGCGAGGGAAGTGTCCCGTGGCGGGGAGGAGCTAGTACTCACCCGTGTAGAGGTCAGGCGCGCTGGAGAGTTCGGGCTTCCATCTGCCCCGCTACGAGTAATCCTGCCTGAATTTTTGATAGAGAAGAGTTTTGRTGGACATGAAAGGATAGAGGCGGCAGCAGAAGCGGCTTTGAGGGCGTGAGGATGGGAATATGGACGCTATACATGCGAAATGATATATGGGTTGTATTCAGACCTGAAGTTTTCGTCCCCTAGGCAGTGGCTTAGAAGTATGGYCAGCGTAGTTGATGTATATGCCAGTACTCATGATCCAGATGAAGGGGGTGAAGACTGAGAGAAGATTCAGGCAGCGGTGGGCCGATAGGGAATGCCTTCTTTTTTCCACTAAATGTGCTTCTTTTGGCTTGGCCGTGGTCATCTCTCTGCCCATTATCGTAGTTATAAAGGTAAGGGGCCAGGTAACTAGGGGTTGAGGCCTGATTGCTTGAGTGAAAGGGTAGATAGCGTGATTTAAGTGTTAGCGGTTTGCCTTTGTCTGCCTGAGCTTACTTGAATCACTTTTGATGATCTATTGCCCGCTGTGCGTAACAGGCTGTTGTCAGCATCATGGCAAAAGAAAGCAGCTTCGCCAAGATCCTGCGTTGGAGGAATTCGTGCCACATGAAGGTGTTGTTGCGCGAGGCACTTCAAGAGTCAATGCCTCCAGACCTTCGTGCTCTACTGTTCCAAGRAAGCAACTTGTCTGGCTTTCTGCGGGACTTTCATGACTTTAGCCTTGCGAAGGAGTGGGATAAGAAGGCTATGTGATGTATGTTTTCCTTGTTCGTCTGCGAAAGATTAAGTGAAGAGGTGTATACCCTCAAGCAGGGGACGAAGGCGTGGGATGAGTTGGAGGGTTTCTTGAGGCTAAGATTCCCAGAAGAGGGAATAGAAGGTCAACGTGGGGAAAGCTTTGTGCCACCAGTTGCGGGCGCACTATYGCAGACAGAATTAAGTGGTCTACTAAGACAAGTAGGGGTATTGGAAGAGAGGTTAGCACGGCTGGAAGAGGCCAGGAATGGCAAAAGGAAGGCCTCTGAGGGAGCATCGAGTGGGCCGACTGAGCGAAGTGAGGCAGGGAGAAGAGGAGTTCATCAAAAGTTACTCCTCCACAAGGGAACCGCGGAAGGACGAGCCTGCGCCCCGGGAAGGGACGGAGGCGAGGAACTCATTGAGATAGCGGAGGAGCAAGAGGCTAGTATGGCCCTGCCTGTTACTGCGCCTGATCCGAAGAGGGGGTTCATTAACGTGGAAGTATCCGCAGCTGCGGGATGGGAGAGGCAAAGGAATGAGTGGTGGCCAAAGCACTGGGCAGAAGTGGTAGGTGATCGTTGGGGAAAGATTGGTCGCACCCCTCAAGGAGGAAAGGAAGAGGGGGTGATGGGTGAAAACGGGAAGCCTGAACCTCCCAAGTTGACGAAGGCTCAATGGAAGGCGAGGAATCTGGCCCAGGGAGGCCAAGGTATCGGAAAGCGGCAGGGCATGTGGCAGGGAGGGGCCACCCCGCAAGAATTGGGAGGAAATCCATCACAGGCGGGGCCTCCGCCGACTGAGCGAGCATTATACGGGCCGTGGACGCCATACGGTCAAGTGGGACCAAGACCCATATATAATTCATATCTGCCCTGTGTACAAGGCGTTTGTTTGGGCCCACAAATGGGTATGATGCCACCTAGGCCTCCTGCAGTCCAAATTCAGCCAGCCTTGTGTATAGGGTCATTGCAGCCACCGATACCACGGGCGACAGAAGGTCACGTGGCTGGTGGAGGGGGCCAAACGCGGAAAGTTGGAGAGAGTTGCAGGGATGAGGGGCACGGAAAAAGGGAACGCGGTGGCAGCAAAGGCGGCTCTAGAGGGAAGAAAGTGGGTTTGGGAGAAGATATTTGCAGACATTGTGCCAAGGAAGGGCACATAATGAAGTTTTGTCGAGAACGAAGGGCCGATGAGGCAAGCGGTCTGATAAGGACTAAGATGGAGGGAGGCGTTTTCGACAGGGCCGGGAAGTGTATCGACCCAACCATCCCAGGGGGAACACAGAAGGAGGCTTTGCGGCGAGATGCAGCATCGAGCACGGCCTCGTGAATGTAGTCATGAAGGAGAAGGGTTTGTGTGAGAAGGGCCTGGGAATTTAAGCAGACTGTAAATTCAAACGAGAGACCCCAATCGTATAGTTGTTGTAGGTAGGCACAGCGTACAGAGGAAAAGGGTTTTCGTAATGATGGTTTGGTAAGGTGGCCTGAGTTGTAGGCAGGAGGGACCCCAATAGAACAACTGTATAGGTGGAAAACGTTAGGTCTGCCCCACATCATGTTATTGGGATGTCTCAAGTAGATGGGGCAAGGAGTGACCCTGAGGGCATTGTTACGAAGTAGGGATCTATTCCAGTAGGCCTATTGATCGAGAGAAGAAGATGTGGGACCTAYGTCATGTCTAGGCCTTGATAAACGTATAAGTGTGAGAGGTAGGAGAGATTTGGGAAGAAACCTCGGCGTGGGGGAGATAGGCCATCTAGCCTAGGGAGGAAGTTGCAGGACTGGTGTATGGGCAACTCCTAGCCTTACTTTTCTTTGGATATCTGGATATGTCCTGGATTACTTGGGTCCCTCGGATTGAGAAGTATGGCTACGTCGTGATCAAACTGTTTTAGCTATAACTTTGGTCAGGGAGACCGCATTTGTTCTTGTGTGATACCAGTGACGATTTGAGTTGAGATTGTTCAACTCCGAGTGTATATATGTAATTCGAGACATTCGGCTCGCGTTTGAGTTGGGGTATTGTACTCCTGTGTATATATTGAGTTGAGGCCTTACCCAAGACTGTCTTTGGTATATGACGATCACAATCACTCTCACATGTGTGGACTTTATCCTGATGAATGGTGATATTGTGTGGATTTTGTGAGAATGAATGAATGTGAACTGTCTACTCTCTGGTATACTCGTGCGATCTGCCTACGGGCGGGTGATAGGGCCGAGTATAAGGAGAGGCARTGCAGTTTGTTGTGGGACAACAATGTGAGAATCCTAAGGGATTTTGCGAGTCTCCGAAACTCGAAAAGTTACCATGTCGGATGTTTTTACGGTTGAGTTGCGAAGAGGGCCAAAGCAGGCCCCTCCGTTTGAGTTGGTTCGTGGTTGAGTTATGAAGAGGACCCATGAGTAGGCCTCTCAGTTTGAGTTGTGTTATGGTTGAGTTGTTCTATGATTGAGACCCCTTYAGACTAAGGAAGGTAGTAATGTTATTTATCGGAAKACTCATCCCCAAAAGGGGGGCTGTTTTATAAAGGGTCGTGTGATAGCTCATCTTAAGAAGAGAGGAACGGCTGGGAGACCTATTGAGAGAGACCTCCTTCGTGTGAAAGGTGGTTAGTGGATTTAAGGGCATGGTAAGCAGTGTTTGAGTTGATAAAGTCTGACGAAAAGGGACCACGTTTGCTTGAGACGTTTGAGAAAGTCGCAAAAGACTGCAGGGCAAGAAATGTCTCGGGATGGGTGGCCGCTGACTCTGATCTAGCCAAGGGTCACGGCCTTGTGGACCTAGCGGTGATTTTGTTTGTGATTGTGCGAAGGATGCCWTGCCTTTCGTGGGAGAGCTGGTAAATGCCTTCAGACCCCTGTGTGATCTCGCGGTGGACCCGTGATTGGTTTTGCAACGCTCCGTCTAACCACTTGTGCTAGTTCTGGGACATATTGGAGGAATACCAAGCTAAGCGGTAAAGATTAACACCTCTAGGGCGTAACCCCAGTGGATGGCTGCTAGCCGGCGCAACCTGGCTATGAAAYCGCGGAGTAAGAACTTAAGGGGAGTTGCCCACCCCAGGGAAATTACCCCGTGGGATAGTGAAGGTTGAGGTTTTTTTAAGGAAATCCTGATTGAATGCTTATCAGGASAAAACCTATCGTTGCGTAACCAAMGAGGGTACTGCCGYTAAAATAACAATGCGGTGGGCCGTAGTTCTRGTCSGATYAACCAGGCTATGGTGRACCAAGATGGAGACCTAGCCTTTCTGTACTAGACTGCAAAAAGGGYTCAGTGGATATTAAGTATRCAAATATACGTATGTGTATTTGATTGTGAGAGATTCTCTGAGAAGGAAGGCGAGAGTGTCTTCAAAGGTCTCGGTTATGGCCCGCGTCCCTAGTTTTGGYCAGGACTAGGGACACCCAAYGAGAAGCCGAAGGTTGTCTAGGACCGGGGAGTTTGGTTAAAGACTAAGTATTCCGCGCGAGGCGCGACTGTGTCTGAAGTGTACGTTGGCTGGACGGTTGACTAGAGTAGAGAGTGCGTGGGCGCTCGTGATCTTTTTATYTGTTGATGACTGAAGAGTCGGCGTGATCGCCGGCYAAGARTTTTACTTTCTGATTAAGTAGGGATTAAAAAGATTATGTCTTGCTGATTATTGTGCMTGCYCGCGACCTATGCGTACGTACGGAGGAYGACATCGACAACAATGTGACTTCTGAAGGCGTTTCGGTAGTTCGGCGCGTTGCGCTGTGCTCGTTTATCTGGACGTCCGTCAGAGCTAAGCCCAGACTTTGGGCCTAGCGCCATTTGGTTACAGTATCGGGCTCTCGTCAAGGAGATTCAGGGGTCGAGGTCGAGCGGCGGTGACTCGGTGACGCAGGGGCATTAGAGTGGCGCGAGGGGCCCGGCGAGGCTAACCCCTTTGATTTTTGCTGGTGGTAGAAGCCAAAGCGGGTTGCCGGACTTTATTCTTCGTAAGTGTCCCAGCGGCCCTTTGGACGGGTGCGACGTCAGACTTAAAATTTGAACCTCGAGGTCGTCGCGATTGCCAAGAAGCCAGGGCGTGTGTCCCTTTTGACTGGCCTATAGGCCCGAGCATTCGAGATGCTGACCCATAAGGCGGCTAAAGCCTGTGTAGGCATGGACCTTCCGCAGGGGCACCGCCACTTTTGCGTGGCTGCCATGGGAAAATTTGGGTGCTAGCATGCCGCTGGGTTCGGTAGGTGGTGGCTGTGCCTAGATTGTGCGGGGGTCTGCTGCACCTGGGACTAGTGCCGCGGGTATGTAGTACGGCCCGCGCCCCGAAGGTCAGGTGGTAGTAAGTCCACCTAAGTAGAGCGGTCTTGAGGGACTGTAGTGAACGCCTACGTACATGGCGTTCGTCGGACGTAGGTATAGGGGAGAAAGACCAGTCGAACCGTCTGGTCGTGCCCCTCCGAAAGCCCTCGTACGGTAGTATGAGTCGCTGGGCAGTTTAGTGCACAGCCGCGTGGTCGCACTCCGCAGGCTGGGGCTGAGACTTATAGAGACAATGGAAGTGAAGGGGGGTCGGGGAGTCTGGCGCTACCGGTGATGAAGGGCTGAGCGCAAAGGGCAGCGGCAAGCGGGGTAAGCAGCAGCGAGCGCAGTAGGGAGCGAGCGCTGAGCTCGGGCGCATACGGCTGACGAAGCAGAGGGAATGAATCCAGCCGCATTTTCGCTCCAGATCCATTCGRAGAGAGGGCCAGGGAGCAATGGGCGAAGCACYCGGGGCCGATCGGCTTAGGGGTGAAAGACGAATCGAGYCGTCTAGTAGCTGGCTTCCTCCGAAGTTCCTCTCTGTTGGACTCGGGCATAGAGCCAGGAGGCGGATCGACTGGGAGAGAGCCAGTCCCCACTGAGACTTCCCTTACCGCTACGTTAAAAGGCAGCGAGCGAGGAGTGGCAGGGCACCGAGGCAGCGGGTGCAGGGAGCAAGAGGCGAACCTGGACGATACACCGCGCCAGGTACACCACGTAGTGAAGATGGCAACCGACGGGCGGAGTGTCGGGGAGTGGGGAAGGCAGGCGGCCGAGGTGAAAGAAGCCGAGCGCAAAGTCGYACCGGGCGTGTGTGAGGTAGTGAAGAAGGAGGCTGGCAGCGAGCGGCGGGCGCTGGAACAGCGGGGCGACGGGCTGAAGGCAAAAGGGAGAGTGGAATGAATTCGGACGTAGGTCTGTGCCAGGGGCGTTCAGCTGAGGAGGTGGCTTGGTGAAAATTGGCAGAGAAGGGGGGAGTGGATATAACCGGTGACTGGGCCAGGCGCTGTGGTGAAAATTGGCAGAGAAGGGGGGAGTGGATATAACCGGTGACTGGGCCAGGCGCTGTG